>JACDJE010000039.1:600753-938541 GCA_016647715.1 Pavo muticus | reverse complement strand
GTCTATGTATTTATGTTTGTTTTTTTTTTTTACAGACAGTTAGAAATCTATTTATGTATAGAACTCTTTATATATGGAAAGAGTTATCTGACTTGTATTATTCCATCTAACATTTTGTGAAATCTTTCTGTTTTTTTTTTTTTTGTGGTGCTTTGACTTTGACCCTTTTGTTCTTATTGTTAAAAAAAAGATCTTCCTGTTATTTTGCCAAACTTTTCTCTCCTTTGTTCCTGGCCAGGGTGGATATATGTTTCTTTCTTTCAGGATTTGGTAGCTTATCAAGAAAACTGCAAGAAAGCTTTGTCCCTCATTGAGAGAAATAGTCAGAGTATCCTGCAGTGCGTGGCTTCTAGTGAAGTGTTGCAGCATTTCCATCAGTCAACATTTCAGAAGAAAGTTACACAAGTTCAGATTACTTTTCAGGTAATTACTTTACGCTTTGGTGCATATTTTTGAAACTTTATTCATATGCAGCTGATACATCCTCCCAAATCAACATTTCATTGCTCTGTAGCTCTGTTGGTAACAAGTGGTCAGGGGGCTGAGTGTCTTCTTCCACCCATGAGCTCCTACATCATTTTTTATTTCCCAACTTTCTTGCTTTGGTTAATTATTTGCTCTTATATTCATATACATTCCCTTTACATAAAGCATGGAAGACAGAATGTCTGGTAGTTGCTGTTATTTCTCTGGGGCTTTGTGTTTTCTCAGAAAATGCAGTAGATTCTGAAGATAAAGTCGCAAATATGTATACACATTTTCTAATGCAAGAAATGCATGGAATGTTCTAGGGTGCCCTTTGCCTTTAGATTTGTATTTTGTTACTAGTAATACTGATAATTTCAGGGCTACTTAGCCCCAGTCTAGAATGATATTAACTAATGTCTTGGGTTCAGATCTCCAGATGTTGGGTTTTATATGAATGTCCAGCTAAAGGAAATTATCTGTGTCAGTAGGGAGTTGTCCCCGAGAGGTGGATTTTAAAAATTAAGTTGTATTTTGTGGGCTGTCATTAAAGATTCACATTTTTTTATATAGCATTTAGAAATTATTTATTTAAGTTATATTTATGTTTACAGAGGTAGATACTGTTGTGCTTTCAGAAATTTACCATGTTAAACACTAATTATTCTGGTTATGTAAGGATGAACCGTGATTTATCTCTCAGCATACACACACATAAAAATGTATGAATTCAGAAACTGGCTTTTACTCACATAAAGACTGCATTCTTATATGATTCTAATATTATAAACAAAGTTATCTGTAACCTTTAAAAAGTCTTAGCAAGATGTTTAAATTGGCAGCTAAGGATTTGATTAGCTCACTGGGTAAAACTGTTATAATTTCTTACACTGGGATGAGTAATCGGTGAGAAAACAAGGTCTGTGGTTGGTACACAGTGCTGGATTTACCTTGGTGCAGCTGAAGTAGCGAATGGTTTGTTTCTTCCGTTACATTTTTTTGCTTGATTATGGAATTGTAACCACTCACTAATGCAACGCAACTAAGGTTTCAAAACAAGAGGAGTAGAAACTAAATCACAAAGCTTTTCTGTCTATTCTAAGCAGCTTTTTAATGCATTTTTTGTCATAAAACAATAAATAGCAATGAGAAAGTGCCCACTCATTTTCTTTGCTTTTAACTCAGAATATGGTCAGGAAAGCTGGTGACTGGAGGAAAAACATAGAAGCAAATAGCCGTTTGATGAAGAAATTTGAGGAGTCTAGAGCAGAACTGGAGAAAGTGATACAGATTGCCAATTGTTGCTTAAAAGAAAAAGGAAATCCTGAAGAGCTTCTCAGAAAACATAGCGTGAGTAAATTCTCTGATTTTTCGATGGAAATTTTTAAGTGCAAAAAGGCTAATAAATTTTAAAACTGTCATGGATTTCTTCCATGTGTTGAAGTTGTACAAATCAGATCAAACAAATAATAAGATTGAAAAAGGAAAAGTTAAAAAATAAAAGTAAAATAATAATCCCTCTTATTGATGAATGTAGGCAACCAGAAAGTGCAGAATGCAGAACCCCTTAGAGGTAAGGGTTGATTTTGAAAAACTATTTGGAGTGAGAACACTAGTCTACATTTTGACAAACTCACACATCAGCTGATAAGTTTTCAGATGAATAAATATTCATGTCTGTATTATAACCATTACTTAAGCAAGTGGCTTTAAAACCTATTTTGTTAAAACCTTGTATCAATGTACTGTCTAGGCGTCCCAGAATTAATTAATTTTCTGGATTACAAATAGCTAGAAGAAGTTTTCCTTAGCTCAAGTTCCACTTCTTTTGTACAGCAGAAGTAAATTTGAAACTTACGGTGTGTTAGGGAACTTCATGCTAGCAGGTATCAGTAACCGGTTTCATCTTCTCACCTTTCCACCTTCCAATTCAAACTCAGGAATTTTTTAACCAGTTGGACCAGAGAGTCCTAAATGCCTTTCTGAAAGCCTGTGATGAGCTTACCGACATCCTTCCTGAACAAGAGCAACACAGCCTGCAGGAAGCTGTGCGGAAACTCCATAGGCAGTGGAAGGTGAGTGACATTGAACAATGTCTCTGGAAGTTCTAAGTCTTAACTCAGGAAAGTTTCCACATGATCTTTACGTTGAATATATATTAAAGAAGAAGAAGGAAAAAGTTGTTTTTTTGGCTTCTTATATAATTATATTAAAAAAGTGCTTTTCAAAATCAGCTACAACTACATCTGCAAACACAGTCTGCCAGATCAAGTGGCCAACAGTCTTCCTCTGTATGCAGACACTAATACCTGTGCTGAAAAATTTTGTTGAGCATAGATGCTAGCTGTTCTTTAAGCTGATATTGGATAACTGCAGTTAGTTTCCCAACCTTAGAAAAGCAAATCTGTAAGAGACCACACTATGAGTTTAAATCGTGTCATCTGCCAAAAGCTCTAAGAACAGAACAAGTACTGCTCATAAGCTATGGATTTTTTTGCCTGCTACAGCATGTTACTCCAATCAAAGCCAGAGTAATGGATGAATGGTTTCTCACTGGTACACTAACAGGAACCTCTGGAAGCAGGTGTGAATACAGCTTCACTATTATTGTTTGCTTTATTGTTTTTATACAGGAAATATCTGGAGTATCTTGCCAAGGATCAAGATGTCTCTGAGACATGTCATATATACATATATATACACGTATTCTGGGTCCCAGAAACATGTGCATTTATCATATTTATGAGACATTACGTACTGTTAACAGAGTTATTTGATTTTCTTAAGTGAATACTGAGAAAATCCTATATATTCATTCAAGTATATGCTTTGTTTTCTATATCAGGCGTTAATAGATAATTTAATTGTAGTAACTTCACACTGAGGTAACGAGTATGTTGTTTTATCTCTGTGCTTGTTTATTGCCCCCGTGGGAGTGTAGGATCTTCAAATGGAAGCCCCGTATCATTTGATCCATTTGAAGATTGAAGTGCAGAAAAGCAAGCTCCTGGTCACAGTGGAGGAGTGCAAAGCTGAACTAGCTAGACAGAATAAGGTGCTAACCAGAGAAGGCAAAGAAAGGATGATCGAAGAACACAAGGTATGAATTATATGCCAGCAAGTGGGTATTTATAGAAATACATCTGAATGTAAATGATAAACAGAAGGTCTGACTAGCTCTAGCCATCAAACACTCTATGCGCCACAAAATTAGATCAATTGTTTGAGGATTCAACAAAAACTTTCATTAGAAATTGATCCTTTTATGCTAATACCTAGGAGTTCAGTTAGGAGCATGTATGACATAGGAGTTTAGTATAGCCTAGCACAATGTAGATAGCTTTATGAATTCTGCCAATTTATATTTTTGCTGAATTTTCTGCTTTGTCTCCCATCAGTTGTTCTTTGGTGACAAGGGATCTTACCATCTCTGTGAGAAAAGATTACAACGGATTGAAGAACTGTGCCATAAACTTCCAGTTTCTGATCCAGTGAGGGCTACGTTGGAAAGTAGCCAACGAATCCTGAAGGAGCTCAAATCTCAGATAGACAGTACATATACAAAACTAACAGAGCATTCAGACATCTGGAAGAGCTATACAAACAGGTGTCAGTCCAATTCTTAGATGGGTCTGGTAGTGTCTTATATGTGATCACACCTCTAAATGTCATTATAGATTCACATAAAGAATGATAAATACTGTGTTGTTAACTTCAAGTTACCTATAATTATACTTCATGTAGTGATTCCACATATTATGGTGGGTTTTTGAGGGCTTTATAATTATTGCCATAAATTTAAAAGGTTACCATTTAGTGGTGTCCATTTTTGTCTAATTTTTTTCCTTGCTTTGCATTATGTGATGTTTTATTTCAGATTTTCTGAATTGGCAAATTGGATTTCGTCTACAGAAAGAGAGCTAAAGAGGATAAAGGAAAGTGTCAGTGATACTGCCAAATATGAGCAATTTAAATCATCTATTGGGGTGAGACGTTGGCTTATATTCTAACAAAGCTACAGTCATTGAAACTGTGACCAGATAAAAATGTATTATGAAGTAGTGCAGCTGTTTTAGTATGGAGACCATAGATAAGATTCTGCTGATTCTTGGTATTCTTAAAAACATATCCAGCAGAAATTTCCACATGCAACAATTTGTGGCAGAAGTGGCTACTTCTACTATTTTAGAGAATAACAGATCCCTTTAACTGTATATTCAGAACATTAAAAATACAGAATCAAGTAGATAAAGTACTTGCACCTCTTTCTGCTGCATATACAGTTAAAAGTTTTGAACAAAGAAAAGCCAAAATTTCTGGACTGTATATGAAGGATCAAGTTATAGTCGTACATTTAGGGAAAGCTTCTATAGTAAAACATGTCTTCTGCAATAGTATAGCAGAGGAGGAAGAGACAGTCTACCATTCACTTTTGCATTGGTAATTGGTAAGAGAAATGGTAGGAAAGCTGAAGATTCTGTCCTGGTCCTTCAGATAAAACTTAACATGATTTCTTTTTTTTTTTTCTTTTTTTTCCCCTTGCATGCTGGGAGCCTAAATAGGAATATCACATACCATAGCAGTTTGTGTGAAAGTCATGAACAGATTCTGAAGCCTAACACTCCTCCTAAATGTGGAGGTTGGTAGCCCTGCCTGTGGTTAGGGGGTTGGAGATTTATGATCCTTGAGGTCCCTTCCAACCCAGGCCATTCTGTGATTCTAACTCTGCAGAAAAATGTAATTAGGTGACCTTGATAAACCAGAGAGATTGTTAGCTTAATGGGTACTTCTGCTCCAGAGAGTCTGATTTTTTCATGCAGTTTACCTGCCAGCAGGATTTCATCAGCATTGAGAACAAGACATCAAAAAAATTCTGAGTGAAAACAGCTATTAAAATAAGTAATAATAATAAAAATACACAGAACTTAATGTCATATGAAGCTTGTGTTTGGGAAAGCTTTATTTAAGGCTTAAATTGTAACTAAGTAATTTGATCAATATATGAAAAATATATGCATGGTATCTACCATCTGCCTGTCTTCTATAGGTAAAAAGTACTAGTTTGTAAAGAGAAAATACTCCTCTATTACTTTATAGAAGGTAGCTCTGTAATGTCTGCTGAGCAAAAATATAGCCATTGATTGGAACATAAATAAGGGATTCAAATACTACACTTCTAGTGTTTCAAGATAAGAACAAAAATAGTATGTTTATATCAATAATCTCTGAACTGATGTCATGAATGGTACTTGTTAATATTCTGTTTATTTGGAGAAAATGGGTTTTTTTTCTTCCACAGGAAATCAGGCAGCATATTAACAAGCAGGGAGAAAATCACAGCTGGCTGAAATCTAGACTTGCAGTTATTACTAAAATATGTACTGATGTGGAGGCCAAGAAAACAGAAGATGAGCTTTGTAAACTTTCCAGTGACTTCAAAGGACTTCTGGATTTGCTGGCTGAGGTACAGTATGAGGGAAACAAGAAATCTCCATTTACAATGTCACATGACATTGAATTATGGCTTCACAAGCTTCCTACTGTGTATATTTAGTTAAACTGCAAGCATTCAACAACAAGAAAAATTTGTTTTCTGTGCAACTAGCAGTAAAAAATTGCTGGCAGCATTATATTTGGTTGGCTTTTTTTGTTTGTTTGTTTTTATTTGATTGGGTGGTTGTTTGTTGTTTCTTGTTTAACAGAACTGTCCTATTAAACATTCCTAGTAAATATAAAAATGTCAATATTTTTAAAGACAAAAGTTAGTTTTCTAAAATCATCTTAATTAACATTGGCAAAGTCCATCAACTATTGGATATATAACTTGATTTTAATATGATTTGTGTGTCTTTTATGCTGAAACAATAAAGGAAATACTGAGGTGGTTTCCAATCATTAAGGTACTGAGCACGCACTGAATTTGCAGAAAAATGTTGCAGATGTCTGAGGTCTAAACGGTAATGAGATACTGGAACTGCTGAAATCATGACAAGTTTCTGGCCAATAAGTAGAACTTCCCAGAATCCAGCAAACCTTTTAGTTCTGTGGGATCTCATTGACTTTGCTGCTTTATGACTTTCACAGTAAAAAGACAGATTAGGAGAAACTTGGTACTTACTTCACTTAGAAGGCAGAACAGATCTATCTGGAAAACAGTCCAGTACAGAGAGAGATTTATAGTTTCAAATTCTACAGTTAATGTCAGTTTGTGAAGACCTTTTCGGTTTTCTAAATGAGTAAAAGTTCCATATGTTTAATCAAATTTTTCTGAACTTCTGTGTTGTGAAAAGTATGAATTCTGGAGATAAAAGTGGTTTTAGTTTAGACAATTCACTACATTTTTACAAAAGGTATTCAAAATACATATGTGCACTTAAAATATAGATGTACCTTTTAACGTAAAGTACATAAAGTTATAATTAATTGTAGATTGAAAGGACATTAGGCACTGTTGGAGACTGTGTCCAATATAAAGAAGAGGTTAAAAGTGCAATTGAAGAGTTAATCAACAACTCTAAGGAAGCCCAAGCAGAAGCTGAAAAGATCCTGGACACGGAAAGTTTATTGCAAGCTCAGCAACTACTGTTTCATCATCAGGTAGAGCAACTTCTCCATAAATGTCCATATTTCATCATTTTCTTTAAGGCAGAATGCATGTAATTACCAAATTATATTATGTGCAGTGGCATAATTCTCTTTATTAAAGTTTTCAAGAGTCATAACCAGGAATAACTGTGATTTTCTGGTAATTCTATAAAGCAAAACGTATCAAGAAATAAGTTACGCAACTTGGGCATTCTTCTACTGCTTTCTAATGCAGGCTGATATATTGCTTTGATCAATATGAGATGTCAACCTGTTACTCAGAGGATGCATGACAAATTCATCCACCTGTGGATACTGCTGCAATTACTCAACTTATCAGCTTTTAAAACATTCATTTGGATGAATGGCCATATATTGCCACTTTCTATTTGTATGCCACATAAAGTGTATATAACTTTCAGAATCCATGTCATGTGCTTAATAAATATTAGACTCAAGTAATACCTCCACAGTTTATTCCCGTTCATTGTTTTCATTGTATACCCCATTGCAAACTAGAAAAAGCAGTTTCTCTGTATGTTTCCCAAACGAGATAAAAAGTCTGATCATTCCTATTGGATTAATCCTTCTAGCAAAGGACAAGGAGACTTCGTGCAAAGAGACAAGGTGTGCAACAGCAGATTTTCCAGGCTAAACAATTGCAGATTGAAGGTGGACTGCCAAGTGCAATGCAGGAAGATTTACTAAAGCTAGAAGGAACGCTGGAGAACATGCAGCAGACTATGGAGAAACGTGAAGAGCAATTGCAAGTGGGTACTTGAAAACAAAAATAAAAACATCTACTTCGTTCTCTCTTCTTTTTTTTTTTAATTAGTGGGAAAAAAATAATATGCAAATAGTCAGGATGCACTTTCTCACCTCTGAATCTTGATCCTCAGGATCTTTGTGATCAATACCCCCATCAAAATTTCTTGAAGCTGCTATATATGTCTTAATAAAGAACTAGCATTTTGTTTGAAAGTATTTAAAAGTCCCAACTTTTCTATTATAATAAATACTTTTAGTAGCCATCTGTGAATTACTGTTTCAATGAGCTGACTGTCTCTTATGGTTATTAAAAATGACCATTACCTTTAATTGGGAATACTCGGGCTGGATGTTACAGTAGTATCATCTGATATTGCACAAATATAATCCTTGACTAGAAAGCTGGAATACTTTTTGTCATCCTAAATTTAGAGAAGAAAGAAATGGTCACAGAGAAATAAAATTGATTGCTTTGGGCTGTATAACTCATCACTGACTAAACTGGGATACAGAATTTAAAGCTTCTTGCACCCATATTTGGATTGTCCTTTATATTTCCCTTATAAGAATTGTAATATAGCTGTCCACTACTTCACATAAATGTTTACAGTCATCAAAACTATTCCCAGTGTTAAAACACATGATGCAAAACATGATCAATGGAGCCTCAATAACTAGTAATTTATTATGAATACAATTCTTCCCAAATATAAAATCTTAATTTGGCAGTGCTTTATTTCAGAATCAAGAAAATATTTAATTCTTTTTTTCATAAATAATTTGTTATAATTCTTGTAACTGGCAATAAAATGCTAATCAGTAGAATGTTGGTCAAAATTCTACTTGATCAAAAAGAAAAAATATATCCTTATGTGTGAGTACCTTTTTTTTCCCCATAACTTTCTACTGTAATTTATTTTGTGAGAAGACCTGAAAATCCTTTTAGATAATGCTGATTCCTGCCACCATAAGCATAAGTAAGCAACTGCAGTCATCACTTCGGATGTATAAGTTTTATATATAAAATATAAGTTTTAAATATTCTTGGCAGATTAGAAAGTGTGCAAAATCAGTGAATCAGTGTAAAAATGAAAGCTTTTATTAGGTTCAGAATATTTTCAGGTGTAGAATAGGTAGCATTCCAGGAGAAATAGTTTTATTTTATGATAGGTATTTTTGTTTTTTCCCTTCTTTAGTAACTTAAAATGATATTTTTTTTCTCGTTTGTCCTTTTTGTTTTTGTGGTTCCTTTTTTGTTCGTTCATTTGTTTTCTTGTTTTCTTTTTTGTAGGTCACAATAAATAAATGGGAGCAGTTTGAAAGGGACAAAGAAACAGTAGTAAAATATCTTAATCAAGCAAGCTGTGCACTTGAACGTATCTTAAACTTTAGCAGTTTAGAGAGCCTCTCCTCAGAACTGGATCAGACGAAGGTATTCCCTGTGTGAAATACAGGAGCTGAGATATCCTCCTGCTTTTTTTTGTTAGCATGTTCCAAGTGCATTGCATATAGTCTTTGCATGATTTACTCTTAGTGCTGGTACAAATTGCCTATGCAGATTAGAGACTGCATAAATTGTTCAGAGGTAAACAGTTATTTCATGAAAAGATCATGAAGAATTACTCAAGATATATACATGAAGTAAATAGATGGGGGGGTAAAATGATTTTGAGGACTTCCTATTTTATGTTCAGCAATCATTTACACTAGTAAGCTAAGCAGAATCAATCTCTGGCATACATGGGTCTTTGCTAAAGTCATGTGGCTTGTGCAAACTAGCACTCGTCTAGCCCTGAGAAAGCAAAGGAGAGACTTCCATTATAAGGAAGCCATAAGCCAGGTGCTCTTCCTATGAGAGGATCATCCCCACCCATTTTATTTACTACTACAAGTGACTGACTTTCCTTCGTGCTCTGGATTTCTTTACATTTTTACCCTTTGATGGAGTTTATACCAAATTATTTCTACCTGGTTGACCATTTATATTTACCATGTATGACAGAAAATAGTTGCTAAACAAAAGGAAATTACAAGCTACAAGATATTACAAAGACATCTCTGAAAAGGATAGTGTCTAAAGATAAAATAAAGATGATTATTGAAAGCATAAAATATTCCGAAGTTCACAAAAAATTTTCTCAAAGAGCTCTAGGATGAATTTCCATTGGTTGAGTTAAAATCTTTAGAAAGCATGTAGTTTCCCTTGCTATATTTTATTCAATATAGTTTGTTAGAATGAACAAACAAAAAAAAAAAAAACCTTCTTAAAGGCAACATGGTGGGTAAGCCTTCTTTAGTGATTCCTTCTGTGTATTTACACAATCAGAATATATGTTTAGGGCACATGTAACTGTGCAAAACTTTTTTCAACCTCGAACAATGAGGAAAAATATTTTTTGTGTAAATATATGAAACTAGACAGTTGTGTTAATATGTCTTGTGTCATTACAGGAACTTTCTAAACACAGTGAAGCCATGGCAGTACAAGCTGAAAACTTGGTGAAGAACTCTTCTGAGATACAGCTTGGTTCAAAGAGCAAACAAGCCCTGCAGCAGCAGGCAAAATCTATCCAAGAACAAGTGAAAAAAGTGGATGTTACTCTAGAAGAAGAGTATGTTCTTAACAAGTCCTAATGTTTATTCTCCACTATAAGATTGTATTAGATCTCTAAAATCCCTTGCTGGTATTTTGTGTTATCTCATCTGCTCCATCATTTTCAACTTGCCATGGCATAGCTACAGGATTATAGTATCAAATATGTCAAAAGTAATACCTGCAAATAAATTAAATCTTTGTTAGGCAATATATTATTTACAAAACTACTCTAGTTGCATATATCTTGTCACAGTTCTTATCTTTAAGCCCCAATAATGAATCTCATTTCTGAAATACTAGAATCTCTTGGGAGCACAAATTCTCAGTGCAAATATGAGAATGTCTACCACGTTCTCAATTTTCAGTTTCCACTTTCTCCATATGAATGTCAAGAAGTGCCTTTATTTTAGTTGAATGCCTAGATTTTATTTCATGGACAATATCAAAAGCTGCTCCTGCCATTACAAATTAACAAAGCATCGTTTGCCAAACTATGGTTATAATAATGTTTAAATTCCAAGAAAATATTGTTAACTGCTGTAAATATGTGTAGCTTTTGGCATTTGTTAAAGTCTCATCTTTTTTCCCAAGTAACTCGAAGTTATTAAGCTCAAAGTTACTCTACTGGTACTTCATTTGCCATTTTTTTATATACACATACATTTGTATGTGTGTTTGAAATTTCTATTTTTAGAGCTGACTCACAAATGATGGATGATATAGGCCTATTCTATGCTGTCTTACTGGATTTATGGTGCAGATTAATTTGCTGTACAAGTTTGCGAAGATACTCTGCGGTGGAATACCAAGTATCCCACCTGAATATGAGCAAAATACAATGCCATCATAATTGTTTTGTGCTTTTTCCCTTATTGACCATTGTCATGCTACTATGAATTCCATAGTTGCATTTTTCTCCCTGGTGTGAAAAAACAGTTTTTGAACAGAGAAGAGTTGTAAATCAGAGCATAACTAGCCTCTGCAACAAGATTCAACTTATCAGTTGCTGTTGGTCTCATTTATTTTTTCTATTTCACTCTCTTCAGGATGGAGTAATTAGAGTGATTTACAGTGAAAAAAAAAATTAACATATATTCCTGAATATTTTATCTTCTTTTCTCCAAAGTTACTGAAAAAAGTGTGGTTTTAGTGTTCTTCTTCTTTTATATAGGAATTTTTTCCTTCCAACAATGAATATTTTAAATAATACCATCTACTATTAAATGAAAACTGTGCTGATATTCCCTTTTGATCTCAGTGTGGAAGAAGTTTTAGCTGAATGTATGGATTATACAGAATGTCTGTGGTATTGTGATACAACAGATAATAAACAAAATAAATCCCTTCTGCAAAACATGAATATGAACAACTCTCTATAGTTAATCTGCAGAACGCACAATCAGTGTGTAAGAGTTATGTTGTAACTTATATCAATAAAAATCTTTTTCCAATAGTTAAAACTGAATACATATAGTGCATATGATATCACTGAGCAGAAAAGGGAAATATATTTGAAAATAAAAATCAAAAATAGCAAGGCCAAATTTTAGGTGACATCTTTTCTTGCAGCTTCCTCTAGTGTTAGTAAGAGAAAAACAATGAAAATAAAAACTTTTAAAATGAATGTTTTTTTAAGGCTATATTTAATGAAAAATATATTTTGGAATTTTGTAATATTCAAACTTCTCTAATGATGTTTTCGTATATTCAGTGAAACAAAAAATCCATGTTTTACAAGCTATATGCAGGACCCACATTAGCGCTGATATCTTTACATTGGCCTGAAATTAACAGAAACTTGTACACGGGAAGTTAATGTTAGGTCTTATAAGGAACTTAGACTTCTTATTTGTGACCAAAAACTGGGGTGTTTTGCTACCCATAAGATATAAGAATCAGTCACATACAGACTCTTTTTAACATATCTCTAATGTATGTTTCAAAGCATGCATATATGTATATGTATGTATTCACTTTGGGGTAGTTGATTCTTTGGCTCAATATCAAATAATAGCCTTAGGAAAAAGTGATTTCCTATAAAATAGGCAGATTGTTGTTATTAAAAAAAAAACAAGTCCAATAAAGCCATCAATCATTGCTAAAAACATTTACTTCTCTAATATACTCATTATAACCCTTCTGCTTTATTGATTTAAAGGCTCTCTCAACTAACATCTATGCACAGTTATCTCTATTTTTAGATGTCTGATATAATCAAAATTCCATATAAATCACACTTATACGATTTATATGATATACTTCCTGCTGTCATGAAATTCTTTACATGCAGCTGGTCAATGAAATTGTATTATGTTTCACCTTCTGGTGTCCTCATTATGGCTAATGTAATTGTTTGACTGCAGGTGCACTGTCTAAAAGAGAGCCAAGTTTGAACTTAAGTGCACATCTTGGTCTTCTAAAACCAGGATATTTTAAAATGCCCCTCCTGTAGTCAGAATTAGTTACATTTTTATTCAAGCAAGAATATGGACAACTTCATTATATTAAACTGTTTATTCTCTCTAATTAATTTGGTTAATTTTAGTCTTAAAAGAATGGAAATGATGAAAAACAAGTGGGATCATTTTGGCAAAAATTTTGAAGCTCTGTCCACCTGGATAGCTGAAAAAGAAAAAGAACTGGAAACTTTGGAAACACCTTCATCTCCTTTGGACACACAGATCAGCCAAATCAAGGTGATTAGTTCTTGTTATGTATAGCATTAAAGAATAGTTCTTTCTTTTTTTCTTTTTTTTTTTGGCTAGAGGCCAAGAAGGAGAACAAACATTTTATATGTTTCAGAACAAGCATGATATAATGATGACACATTTAGTATATGAAGATACCAAGCAGTAATGTTTTACATAAGCTAAAGGAAAATTCTTCTGCCTTCTCTGTTAGTGCTTAGTTTACAGATATGGAGTCTTTGTGCATCTGATTAAAAAATATTGAATTTATTCTCTTCATTTTATTTTAGCGAAAAGTAGATACACATACAAAGTCTATATAGGTGGTGGTTTTTGTTGTTTTTTTTTTTTAAACATGTGTCATCTAATGGATATTGATCTTCATTTTAATCTTTCAAGCTACAGTTATAACTTGATTTATGTATCTTTTACTATGAATTAATAAAGGAACTATTGCTTTTCGTAGCTTGCAAATCTATATTCCCTTTATTGCAATTATATTTACACAGTCCTAAATTCTGTGTGCACTCCTGGACATATGTAGTCTTTCAGTTTCTTGTTGCAAACTAAGGTGCATATTGTCTCCAAACATTTCCACTTCAAAGTCTGCGTCTATATCCTTCCAAGAAGAAAATGTCCCTTCTTTGAGTCTGTGTCTTTCTAAGGGAGCAGATTTTTTTTAGTATGCTGTGCAGATTACAATTTTCTTTAATTTGTTACCTACCTACTCTTCAGAAAGTGCAAATTGTGCAGCTTATTGCAGTCACGGACCAGACTGACACTACATATTTCAAAAAGATCCCATTGTTTGGTATGATAGAAAGATTTTGCCAACAGACATTTCTGTTTTTAATTTAATCACAAGGTCACATAGACCAAACTAATTAAGTTTATTGATTTTTATCACTGAAAAATAAAACAATGCTCGAACTCTTGCTTCATCGCTACAACTCAAAAGCAGCTTCCTTGCATATACATGCATTTGTTACACTGATATACATTGTCATCTATTCTTATTTGTCAGGTTACTATATAGGATTCCAGTGTTAAAGACAGAAAATAAATGGATCAAATGATATTAATATTGCATTACAGTGTAATAATTCTTTCCTGTCTAAATGGAGCCTAAATAAGCTCCACTAGTACATTCAGGCCAATGCTCCAGACAAGGTCTTCCATGCTATATAAGCAGATAAACAGTAATTCTATCAATGCCTTCCAAGTTTCTGGATATTCCAGCACAATTCTTTTTCATTTAAACATATCGACAGAATGAAAATGGCTGAAAGGTAGTTGTTATAAATGTTTGAGTAAACAGACACAAAACCCTGATAAAATCTAGGGTACATAATTGAAACTCAGATGAACAAAACAATTTTATGAACAGTTATATGAGTCATACAACATCAGATATGTGGACGTTGCTTGAGGTCTCCTTCATCAGCATTGCTCTTTTTCTAATTTTGCAGGAATTGCTATATTTTATTATAAGTTTCCTGATGGGTTAGTTTGTGTCACAATGCTAATCAGCATATTTAGTTCATAATTTAATGAACAGCATTTTAGTAAGGAATGGCAAATGAAGAGAAAATAATTTGTTCTGATATATTTGACTGGACAGATTAAAAAAAAAAAAAAAGCGGGGGGGTCCGCTGAACATAATTATGCATATTAGTGGTAATATTCTGCTTTTTGTGAGATTGTTTGCAAAACCAAATGGTGTCTACAGAGCCAGATTTTCGCCTACGCATTTCTCTGAAATTCCTGGTGGACAAGATGACAGTTATCACAAGGAGTGAAAACTGGTGGTAGACTCAATGAGAGCCTGAAGGCCTCAATTGTACACCTTCTTTTCTGTAACTGAGTGAATTTAACAGAAGAGCGTGGGAGTAAGTGCTGCCTAATTTGTATCTGATGCATTGTTAGATAATTTCAGCTTGAAACAGGCAAATACACTATTTTTCTTCAGCTTCATGTTCTCATGCAAAAAAGATATTTTATAATCTGAATTAATTCAGAATATGTCACATAAAAGTACACTATGAATGCTTACAGAACCACATACTTTTTCCTGTACTGCCACCGTACTAATTCTAGACTCTGAATGTTGCCATTTCTGAGCTGCCTAATGTCAGTAAGGCACCGTACTTTTATTGCAATTATATCAGAAAGTGGGCATGTTTAGTGCCTATGAGTGAATTTTCAGGAAAGTTTTAGGTTGATGTCACACACGCACATATCTTAATATTGTTATGTCTGAGAATGCTAGTGCCTCTTTCAATTCAGTGAGATATTTAGGTTCACTCAGTTCCCCCCCTGAAGCATGCTCTCTAGCTCTTTTGAAGAGAGCTCCAAAGACATGCTACATCAGCAGAAATTAAAAGAATTCTGTCATGAAAAGAAAAAAATATCTCTAAGTTCTAAGATGTTTTCTGAACAAACAAACATCAAATAAAAAGTACCAGAAGTTTCTCTCTTGCATAATGTAGCTGTCAGGTCTCCCTCTAAATTGCAGTAAAAGCAACAGGAGGAAGTTATTGTTTTAGGCCTGGTGAAATATAAAGTCAGTATTTATGCATTTATTAATTGACAAAGAAAATAACTGATAAGTACCAAAGCCACTGTCACAATGGTCTCATGGTAAAATCCAATTTATACTGCAGTGCAGTTCTTTATTTAATCCTCTGCCTGGGAGGACGTTCACCTTAACTCAGCATCTAATTTAATTTATATTCTACTATACCATGCTATCATTTTAAATTAGAAAAGGAAAAAAAAAGATAGGCACTGTTTTTGTGGCAGACTGATTTTAAATCTTTTCCTATGTAATCTGAAGAAAAAAAGAAAGGGAGCGTAAAGGGCATATTAGAGACTTTCATAACTAAATTTTTCAATAAGTCAATGAACTGTCCTCTTTTTAAATAAAGGATAATGGTAACAAAGGTGAAAGAAGGAAGAATAGAGTATATTTCTGATAGTTAAAAAAATATTATACTTCTTTGTTTACTATTACTTTACATTTTAGGTTATTAATACAGAAATAGACGGTAAAATAAATGGAATCTCAAAACTAGAAGAAGAAGCCAAATCATTTACCCAGTTTGTTACCTCTGGAGAATGTGCACTTATTAAAGCCAAACTGACTCATATCAAGAGGTATTGGGAAGAGCTAAGAGAACACGCACAGAGATTGGAAGGAACCATCACAGGGAAAGCTTCAGCACAGCAGAAATATGAAGAAAGTCTTAAACAGGTAGGCAACACAAAATCTAATGGGTTATTTTCTGCAATTTATAGAATTGTTCTGTTTTTCCAAAATTGAATATAAAATGCTGTATTTTATGAGTATGAACTAGAACATACAAGCAGCTTTTTAAGGTAATCGCAAGACCTCCATAGTTATATTTTTGCTCTGAATGACTTAAAAGGCAGGTTTAGGAAGATATTAAAATATACACACTCAAAAATGTACACTGTCTTTTAGAAAATCTAAGTGAGTCTTCTGGATATTACAATGGTAAAACACATATTTATAAATTCCATAATTTAAACCTTAGGTTGTTAGCATGCGTATGTAATATATTACATGGAAATTGAATGTTATTTTGCCCCAATCCCAAGGATCTGTGCACAGTTTGGATCTTTTACCTTCAAAAAACACTCAGTAATACAAAAATATTTTCTTGGAAATAAATATTTATAAAATGTCATTTAAAGTATGTCTTCTTGTTGTTTACAGACTGTTTTTTATTTTTATTTTTTCGTAGGTGCAGCAGTCAGTGTCTGAATTTGAAACTAAGTTAGCTGAGCCTCTCACATCATGCACTTCATCATCAGCAACATATGGAGACCTACAGGATTGCATGGTGAGCATGTGACTTGTGACTCTTGCCACTGAGTCCAGGGAAATGCTGCCACACTGAGCTCCTTACAAAAACCCCAATAACCTCCAGGCCAGGGGCTGCCTGATTTCACATAGCCCATGAGGGAGGCAGGGGCTGACTGTCAGGGTGGGCTGACCTGGTGAAGGCTCCAGCAGACATTCTTTGCTAAGTCTTTCACTGTTTCCGACATGTTTGGAGGGCTTTTCCCCATTCTAGAGAAAGGAAAGCCTTAAAAGTATGATTCAAATCTCCAGGTTTTTGTTTTTAATTTTATGCATCTAGTGCATTGTGAAAGAATAGAAGATAAACATGTCTAGGATACATTGTTCCTCAAGAATTTTGATGAAACTTGGGTCTTGATATAGAGAATTCTGATTAAAAACATGAAGAAAATAAAAAAATGAATTGCCCTGGAAGTATTTTTTCTTGGACAATGCAGAAACTGAACAGTTCTGGCAGACAATATTTTATCTGTGCTGCTAGAACCCTCTGGGTGTTTGAGCATTTGGTTCGGTCCATTATAATTAGAAAGGAAACAATAGTCTGGTATTCAGACTACATATAAAACCAAATCTCTTATGAATTTGATGATATAGCTTTTNTGTCACAGAGACATTTATGACTTTGTCATAAGAACTGTTAGTAAACAAAACACGTTAGAGTGAAATGGACATCCTATCTTTCTATGAGTTTGTAATATGTTTTTGCCATGATAGTCTTTATCTTCCTTTCTGACAGACATTCACTGTAAATGTTCCCTGTCTCTCCTTTATCATGCCATGAGCTGCAGTCCTCACAGTTTGGAGGGACCATTTGTAATTACTGTGTCTGTATAAATTAAAGCATGTTATAGGGGATTTGGATAGAGAGTTGTCCTACATGATCATTCTGCACTGCAAACCTGTACAGAAAATCTCACTGCTTTTTCCTGACAGGCTTTTCTTTAACACTGTTTGTAAGATAGTCTTTCCCCACTGAATGCTTGTCATGATTGATACACTTGGGATGTGCGTATCAAGGATAGATGTGAGAGAAATGTAGTATATAAAGTGACTTTGTGATCTGGAAAATGTGGCATTTTGTCAAACTATGGGTATAAGTATGGAATTTTTTCCAACATCATTACTTTAGCTTTGATATTTATTTATGCAACTTCTCTTTCTTCTACATGTTCATTAGGACCTTTGTCATACTGTGGAAAAACTGAGCAACATGCTGGCCTCTCTCTCAGCCTGTGCCCGAAAGGCTGCCAGCAAAGAAAAAGCTGCTCAGGAGGCTACAGCATTACAGCAGAGATATGAAAAGGTACTAGAAAATGCTAAAGAGAGACAAATCTTACTGGAGACTCTCCTGGCTCGATGGCAGAAGTAAGCAAGCTACTATGTCTGCTATGATGGATACAGAGACCTTCTTCCAGTCAGTCTGTGAGACCAAGGGGAAGGCTTGTTTTGGTAATGCTCCACATGTGATTTTCTCAGGCAGGAGAAAGAGCTGTGTGCTTTCCAGACCTGGCTGGAAGGGTGTGAAGCTGTAGCCAGGCCTTCGGAGCAGTATGTTTCTGCTGACAGAGTTAAGCTGGAAGGTGAACTGCAATCACTGCAGGTACGTTTCAACTGAAAGACTGAAACATTCCCCCACATTTCTGTATCTTTTAAAGGATGTAGTTGCTCAACTGTCATCTGAAAAGTCACTTAATTCTTGGCTTTAGAAATGTCTTAGGGAAATATTACACTACCACAAAGACAAGAAAATGACAGGAAGAATGTTATATGCAAATACAATATGCCTGCTTGAGAAAAATTATGTCCTAATATATCCTATTATTTATCAAAGAGGGATATTGATCTGCTTCCCAGAGTGTCATTTCTCTTGAGAAATTACTTTATTAAGCAATTCTGCTTCCTTAGCCTCTTCTTCTCCAGGCTGATCAGTCCCAACTCTCTCATCCTCTCCTTATAGGAGAGATGCTCCTGTCCCTTGATAACTGTGGCCCTTTATTGGATGCTCTCCAGAATGTTCATGTCTCTTGTGTTGGGGATTGCCCTGAACTATTTGGTTTCAATGTTCCACTTGTGGTGGAACAAGTGAATTTAAACACTGTATTTTGCTGACAAGTTCTCCAGAAACTCTTCTCACTGTTAAAAGAAGTACATACTTAATTTATATGTTTGTTTTGAGTACTGTAACTCAGTGAGAGAGAAATTCCCTTTTCAGATGAACACATATGTAGCTCTCAAGACTCCCGAATTCAAAATAACACGTACAGACATGAGAAGAGGATTTAGCCCTGGAGCTCTAATGCACTCTTGTAACTACACATAATAATCTTCCACTAATGTTTAATATTTATGAGAGAAAGCAGGCATAACTGCTTTCCTAAAATTTGGTTGAGTTGGACATTGTACATATATTTTGGAAAGTCTTTCTCCTAACAGACTATTCCGCCTTCACAAGCACAGTTGTCTGCTTCTCCAGACATGTTTGCGGGTCATATTCCAAATGAGTCATATGGGTAGGTGTAACGTTTTGTTCCTCAGTGATGAGATGCTGCCGAACCTCCAAGTCAGTACTCTGTAAAGATAATTATTAGAGCCTTTCAGATTCCACTCAGACTAAAAAAAGCCAGATCTGTAAAGCTCCACGGAGCCAAATGCACAGAAATAATCTTCTGTTCAAAAAAGAAACTCACTGCTATTTTGCATGCTCCACTTTGTCATAAGGTAGAAAAACAAAAACAAAACAAAATGGCAGCAAACAAACAAACAAAAAAAATCAAAGAAAACACTTTTGAAGAATCCCTCCTGAATTACAATTAAAGATTTAGCTATGTAAGAGATATTGAGTGCCCTGATGTTCTAATAGATCTTAGTTCCTCTACATACTTGGAGGTACTCATTCGCTTTTCTCAAAGTGGTGTATTGGAAATCCTTAGCTATTTTTTAATAATTATTGCCATTTGGCATAATATGATGTCATATTGAATCAAAATGCTGTACATTCCATTGTTTTCCCAGGATTTGCGAGCAGATTTTGAATCTCATGCTTCAGTCTATGCAAGCCTATTACAGTTAAATGAGTCGCTGTTCCCAACAGCTTCCAAAGAGTGTGCGAAAGCAATAAAAGAAAAATTTAAAGAGCTGGATGAGAGGTGGAAAGCATTACCACAAACTATTGATAAAAGGTTTGTGCTTTAGAGTATTTTTTATGCGTTAAATGCACGTAACCAATATCCAAAATACGAATTTCAATCCTGAAACCTATTTCTACAGTATAACCATTAAGAAAACAAATGTCAAAGGATTTAAGGGTGCCCTGTGCTTCCAGGAATGGAGCATGGGGAATCTCACAGATTTATCATGCTGTCTTTTGGCATAACCTCTCCTTGCTTTTTGATAGAAGATTTCTGTTGCAAGGAGTAATTGGCAGGAAATGGGATTCATGTTTTTTTCCTCAATTATGTGTTCCTAAGTAACTTCCTAAATTACTTCCAGAGTATGTAATATCTGCTTTTCATTTCTTAAGTTGTATTATTTACTTTGTGCAAAGCTATACTTTTGTCTTTTATAACCCATTTTGAATGTTTCATTTTCAGTAAATACTATAAATTCGCAATTGTTAGGCTACTGGCCCATCTTAGATTCAGAAACGTTACCTCTTCTTTTGAAAACAAATGTTATTATATATTTAGATTGTAGTTGATTGGTGATGAACATACACAATTTACTGTTTGTAAAGTGACTTAAATAACAGGCCCTGGTTGTTGGCATCTTCTATGTCCTTTATTAATACAATAATTTTACAGTTTAATAATTTCCTACATATCATTTTATGTTGAAAAATCACGTAGAGAGATTTCTAAGGGAAGACTTGCAGTTGTTGGACAGCAAGGGCCTTTTTAAGATCAAGGTTTAGAAGCCTAGTTCTACTAGGTCCTGGACATATTCCTCCTTTGAATTGTGTTCTCCCGAACAGACTCCACCTCCATTTATTTCAGTCCAAGTTGAGCATTCAGCTCCTCATCTGCTGCTTGCATTCTTGGACTTTTACCTCAACTACAGTTTTGCAGATAGCATAAACATGCTCTGAGGACTGAATTTTAGCTCGAATATCATTCTCTTTGGTGGGACTACTATTATGTTGAGAAGTTGAAGGACTTATCTTGGTTGCTTAAGGGCCCTTCTAACAGTTGATATGAACAAAATGGTAGGAAAGGAAAGATAAACTGGTACTTTAAAGTGGTACTTCCCAGATAAGTAATCAACACAGCAGTCTTTGCATTTGTAATGTAGATTCATGTTTCCTTCCACCTGGCAGTGATTTTAATGCTGTCCAGTTTGCTGTGACTTTGATTCTGAGAAATGATTTTTGTCAAGTGCTTTTGTGTTTACATCTGACATCTTACAGGATCAACTTCCTTCAGTCTCTTGTTGCTGAGCATGGACAGTTTGATGAGCTCCTGTGCAGTTTTTCAGACTGGATTAAGCAGTTTCTTGCTGAACTACAATCCACTTCAGAGATAAACACAGCTGATCGAGAAGTAGCTTCATCTCACAATAAGGTAAACTTATGGATGTAAATTTTAAAGGCAGACAAATTGTACCATGCATAGATACATATAAATATTCATCTAAAACTAACATAAGGTTATTTACCAGTCCTTGAAAGCTGATACTCTGTTGCAGTCACATACACATTTCTATCGTTTGACCAGACTGAAACAAAATTGTAACTCTGAACTGTGCTTTATGTAATCCATTAAATAGTACTTGTTTTACTTGCAAATTCAATAATAGAATGTTTTCTGAACTGTCAGTTGCAAATGGAAACCCAGCCCTCCTATTTTCTTTCTTTCCCATAGAACCATTTAATGGAAATTGAAAGTAAGAAACAGCAGTTACAAAGTCTGAAGGACCTTGTAGATGAACTGTGTGCTTTCAGCTGTCCAGATGACCAACAGACATTGCAAGGAAAAACTGAAGATTGCTTTCAGATCTTCCAGGAGGCAAATCAAATAACTAACCAGAGGCAAGAAGCTCTGGATCAGCTGCAGGTATTCCTGGAGCTCCATAATGCTGCATCAAGAGTGCTCCACCAGCTGAGGCAGACGGTGGAGAAAACAGGAAATATGGACAAAGCTAAATCAGAATTACTGGAGAAGGACCTTCATGATGTTATTCAGTCTCTTAACAAGCTGGAATCTATTGCCATCAGTTTGGATGGTTCACTCACTAAGGCCCAGTATCACTTAAAACATGGGATTTCTGAGCAGAGAACCTCCTGCAGGGCTGTGGTTGACCATCTGTACTTAGAACTGGAGGCGGTTCAAAACCTGCTCGGAACAAAACAGAGTGAGGCAGAAGCTCTTGCAACCTTGAGAAGATCTTTCATGGAACATAAAGAAGAACTGTTGAAAAGTATTGAAGATACTGAGGAAAAGGCCGACAAGGAGGGCCTAAAAGAAGCAACACTGCAAGCCCTCCAGCAAAGGTAAAAACAATATTAATGTTTGAGATTGGTACTTCTTTATGTTTGGATGGAGGAAGAACATGAGCACAACAAGTCCCTCAAATCTTTTATATTGAAAGAACAGAGAAGAAAATCCTTGTCACAACACTTTATTTTGTTCAAAGGAATCCAAACTTCCAGCAGTCACTAGGAATCCCATACAAAATAGACGATTCTCTTCTTTTAGAATTGAAGACTGCAGAATGAATCAAAACACTTACTGTAATAAAATACTAATCTAAATATTTTGCAGTGTTTCCAAATGACAGTGTGTGGTGAAGCCCAGTTGTAGCAGGAAGAGAAAAAAAAAGTAACATTTTATTTTCTGCAGACATTTTAGGAAATATTAGAAAAATGGAACTTTACGCACAATAACTCTATGAGCAGCTATTTCTATCTTCCTTACCCCTCTTTTTTTCTCACCTGAAAGGGAATATGAATAAATTTGTAACCTGCATTTTAACTTACAGATTGAGGATCTTTAACCAGTTGGATGAGGAACTGAATTCTCACCAGCATGAACTCCAGTGGCTTATGGACAAAGCAAAGCAAATAGCCCAAAAAGATATAACTCTTGCTCCTGAAATTGACAAAGAGATTAATCATTTAGCATCTCTGTGGGAGGATACCAAGAAAGTTATACAGGAAAAGTAAGCAGTGAACAATGAACAAGGAGAGGTTTCTCGTAGTGGGGAAAAGAGACCCATTTATTTGAGTTTAACTTCTTGCCATATTAACTGGTATAAACACCGAGAATAGAATAAACATATTCTTCTATCCATTACTTGAACAGAAATAGGCTGTTCTGGGGAATGGGAGGCGAGGAAGGGAAGCCTGTTTTTAGCAGCGGGTTATTTTGGTCTCAGTACAACAGGGGAGTAGAATGTAATGTTTTAAACCTGAATGCACGCACCTGATAATTGGAGTACTAAACGTTAATATTCTAAATTTTGCTAACTGTAAGTATTTTCTTGGCTACTCCAAATGTGTTTCAGATAGCATTCTGATTCCCTCACAGTGAATTGCTACATCGCATTCAACTTCTTTCAGAAATGTGACAATGAATTGTGCTAACAGAGCTTTTTCCCATTACAGAAAGGAGCAGTCCTGCATTCTAATCGATCTGATAAAGGAATATCAGGGCTTGAAGTCAACAGTAATGAAAGTCATAGACAGTGCTGACAGTGCTTCAGTGATAAAACCCATTTGGAAGGATCATGAAGATATCAGGCGAACTTTATCAAAGGTAATTAGATTTTCATTTGAGGGATTTAAATCATTTTGACTTGAGATTAGACTTAAGCCACCTTTAAAGTTCCTTGAATTTACTGTCAGATCTTGATGTTCAGGATTTAAATTTTATTTATTCTGGTGAGGAAAGAATATATTCCTTTCTAGTGAGGTCCATTAATATGTATTTGGTTGTTGCTATTTTAACATTTTAGGACCTAAAAAAGCAAAATGTTAATTTATATGGAAGGCATCTGCTCTTTATATAAAACATCTTATTTCGGTCATAGTACGAGGATGTATTTCCAGTCAAAATACTTTAACCTTTTTCCATATTGGGTAATTTGTTGGAACGATCAATGAAAGAAAAAGGCTGACTGAAATACTATTTCATGGCACAGGAAAAAGTATTGCTGTTCCCTCAAATGCAAATTTCGCTCTTTTCCTGATGTGTGTGACTCATGTCTGTCCCTTTCCCAAAAGATACTTATTTGAAGGGATACTATGTTGACACTGGCTATTGAGCAAAGATAAGGAAATTTGATTCCCTGTATTCTATTCATTTCACTAAATCATAATCTTAACATTATAAATCACTATCTAGCTTGTCAAGAAAAACAGTTTTGAATTAAATTCTTTCCATCAATTTGGAAAGTAATTTTATTTCAAAGCCTACTAAGCTCTTCATTAAAAATTCTTCAGTCACACCTCATTCTAAGTTGTGTGTATTTACAGCATCTTTTTAATGGACATTTTAACTAGAACTGCAACATGGATCATAGCTTGTCAGTCAAAGAAATACCTGTAACTTTCATGTGATCTCACTCTTTAAAATGAGCCTTTTGCTGTGGAGAATGCCTTACTACTGCAATGGCAGCCTAAAATAAACCTGAAATAGCTGGAGCACGATAAGTATTTTGCACAACTCCTACCATAATGGCCTAGGAATGGCCATATTGCATCCAGAATAGTAGCTGACCTAACGCTGATCTGTAATAGATATATATAATATATAATATTAAATATTCAATGAGGCATTCTTACTCTTCAATTTTAGATGTGTAGACTCTGAAGAATAAAAGAATACTTAAAATTGTTTGCCTAAAGTCCCATTGATTGCTTGTTATTTAGCAGGGAAAATCTGAAATTTATTATTCCAACTTGCGCGATAATAATTGATCTTATAAGATCAATTCTAACATTTTATTATTTGTATATTGTGACATAATTAAGCATTAGATAGCATTAGATAGTATTAGATAGTATGCTGAATGAGAATTATCAAATGTATAACATATACCACAGCTTGAGAGATAATGTCTGGAGAACTGGATTTTTTTCTTTCATTCTTCAAGTCTTTCTTAAACAAGCACATATTTATGTCCACAGCACGAAGCTGCCAAGAATGATCTGAGTGATAAACAAAAAGACCTGGATACTTTTACCAATAAAGGAAAACACTTGTTAGCTGAACTGAAAAAAGTGCATAACTGCAACTGCACTGTGGTGAAAACAGATATGAACTCTACAGTGGACAAATGGTTGGATGTAAGAATCTGGTGTTTTTACATGGAATACAGTTTATAACTGTATTGAACAAAGGTTGCAGTACTTGTATTTTCCTAGGATCTATAAGTGTAATTGTTTAGTAAAGTTTACTCTCTTTAGTTAAGTTTACTCTGAAATATACCTTAAAGAGTTAATTGTAAGGATTTTATACTCACTGTAGTCACAGTTGTGATATACTTTTCCTATATTTAAAAAGTATGAAGGTAGATGTAGATGTTACAGATTCATATATTTATAGATTTACTCAGTGTACACTTACTAGTGTAAATTTGGATTGTATTCTTGCTGGTATTACTTCATTCAAGTAAATTGGACAAAATAAAAAGCAGTAATTCATAAAAAGCTGGACCATAAAAGATGTGCCTACATTGAGAGACAACATTATAGCAGATAAACTAATATTTTACCTTTTCATATTTATACTGCTTTGTTAGCAAATTACACAATATTACTTAAGAGAGGTAAGTGTGGCTGTTTTAAAAACAGTTTATTTGAATATAAAACTCAGCAAAAAACATAATGTTTTAGAAATAGACACATATGATTTTTGTTCATTTTATGATCCAGGAAATTAAATTATGATTAGAATTCATAATTTAGACATAACACTAAGAGGAGAATTATTTTGCCTCAGCTTTCTGTTGTTCTCTGATGCACTTGTCTTACAATTGACTTCAAAATAAAGAAATCTAAAAGTAATTTTTGAATGGTATTGATGTATTCTCCTTTCTTAAAAGGTGTCAGAAAGGATTGAAGACAACATACACCAGCTGAGTTTAGGTGTGTCTCTATGGGATGATATCCTGAAAATTGCAGATGAAATGGATGGATGGTGCACTAAGTGCATTTCTCATCTGAATGAAGGCATCAGCAACTTGAGTAACAGTCAGAGAATGGAGGTCATCCTGAAAGACTTTCAGGTGCTTACTCATAAACTGCCAATAAAAGTGTTCTGGGTCAAATTCTCAAGTGATATCAGGCACATAGATAATGCTGTGCTGTTGTAGACTAGTGCATTCCCTGTGCAAGCAGCAGTATCACTAATGCTAGCTGATGAGACTCCAGCCCTTCTCTGAAGCTGTCTGCTTCTAGCAGAAACCAGGACAGCACAGATCTTACTCCATCTAAGTTATTTTCACTCTAGCTGTATATGACTATGTGTTTTTACAATGTAAAAATTTTGAAAAAGCATGGCATTGGACTGAATTATGTTCCAGTAGAATCTGTTGGAAATTTTAGACTTCATCTGAAGTTAACCAGAGATCAATTTTAAAATCTCAGCTTAGAATGTAGATTCTCCCGTCTGTATTCTAAAAGTTATAGTGGACTGAGGTACAGATTTTAATGTCAGTAACACGATGTCCTTCTTTCCTAATAGTGCTAAACACTTCTAGAAGTATAACCAGCATTCTGGAAGTGTTCTGCCAGTACTGGCTTAAAATGTACAGCGGATCACTCACAGAATGAGTGTTATTCTACTTCATTTGAAATAATGTCCTTAAGAAAAAGTGCAATAAGTACAACAGAGGATTAAATGGTACTAAATCAGCGTTTTTCCAAGGACAGTATCTCATATCTTTCTGACAACCATAACAGTTAAACTACCTAAATTAATTACTCTTAAAATTGATTTGAAGTGAGAGCAGCCAACACCCAAACCCCAGGTGTACCTGATTCAGAGGAGGGCCAGAATAGCAGAAGGCATCAGGACTGTGCATAGATTTGCAGACATTGAATGCACAGTCCATAACACATTTTTTCTGCGGGCCATTTGGCAATCAGAAATAGATGAAGGTGGACAGAAAAGATGAGTGTACCTCTCATACAATTCATAGCAGTGCTCCTTTTCTCAATTAGTCAGCTAATGTTATATGTTTCTAGCACAAAATACCACCAGAAAGTTCTTCTGGGGCCACATGAACTTCTAGCATTCCAGCACAGAAGTGAAGTAGTTTAATCCTGAAATCCAGAATCCAATTGTTTAATTGGAGTGTCCTGTTTGATTTTTATGGAATGAAAGTCTGGGTAAACTGAAACCCCCTGATTTCTTGCCTAATACCTCAAAACTACAGTTTTACAAATTATGATTTTCTGTTTCACAATGCTATTACTTTTTTAATACATATAATATTTCTTTATAATTTGGGTTTATATGACTACAATAAATATAAGGTCCTGATGTGTGTGTGTGTATATAACAGCATTTTTAATTTAGTTCTCATTTTTAATTTTTGACATTTAGTTCTGTGTCTGTTTTTTCGAGAGTTCCATTCTCTTTAATTAAAACCAGATGGAACATGTGTTATACTGTGCGTGACATTAAGTGGAATCTAACAACAACAGTAGATTTTTCCAGTGAAATAAACAATGACACTGTCATTTTTATTCATCTTTATTATTTATGATACTAAAAATATTAGGGCCTTTTAAATGTTGAAAATGTGTATGATTATTTTAATAGAGAGGAAAAAATCTCTGAAGTGAGTCTAATGAAGGAAAAGAAATAGAGTTTTAGAGAAGGAAACTAATAGAATTGTATTTGCTGCTAGTTGCTAAATATTGGTAAAATGAAAGGCAATGTAACAATTAATTCAGCAGTCTTCTGAAGATCTTAAACCTTATAGTATGGTATGAAACTTTGACTAAATCTCTTTGACAGTCTCAAGTCAAGGAAAATGAACAGAAGTTGGAGCAGCTTAGCTCTAAAATTTCAGAACTCAAAGAACTGACTCATAGTCAAGAGCCTCCTGCAGATCTCCAGGTAATACAAAGCTCTTGTGATTCACAGATTGCTCAAATGGCTAAGAAGGAACTCCTTTTGAAATTTCTGTCTCTCCTCTACTGTCTTTTTCTTTGAAAGTGACAGATACAACACTTTTTATAGGCATCAGTTTGTTGTATGTTTTTTTTCATGTTTCTTCATTTTAGACTTTTCTGAAAAATAATGCCATAAGGTAATTGAACATTAGAGCTGTGAAAGTATTTTTATCAAGTCAAAATTGAATAAGTACCTCACAAGGCAGCTGAACAAATCTGATTCAGATAATCTCTACACTGTACAGCCTTAAGCCAAATCATATGTGAGTGCAAACACAGTTTGCCTTCTTGAAATAATTATAATGCAGTGGAAGTATGTGTATTTATCAAACCAGAATTATTACTCAGTGGTCTGAAATTTATGCACTGAGCTAGCTGTTACTAAAGTAGAGTAAAACAGGTCACCAAAAGTGAGCTGTTGAACTTTCGTGATTGGCTAGGTCCATATTTTGGGCAGATGCAAAACCAAAGTATGACTATTTTGGATGTTAGATTTCAAAAGGAATTGGTATGCAAGATCATAAGCTTTCAGTATGCCAGAAGTTTTAAAAGATAAACTGACTTCTGTGATTTCCACAGATATTTCCAGGAAAATATAATAATAGATAATTACTTTTAAAATATTTATCAAATTTTAACTGAACATAATCTAACACTCATGTCTTGTTGACATCATGCAGTGATCATAAACATTAGCCTAAATTACTAAACAGATACAGCTCAAGAACCCCGTAGTCTGAAGATGTTCAAATTGTGTGGAATTTCTTATGTTCCCCTAAACGGTGTCCTTTGTGTGAGAGGTTCAGAAGCTTCAGATTTAATTGTAATGTTTATAATAAATTGAATATCTGATCACTCATAGAACAAAACCTGGAGCATGTTATTTTGCAATATCTAATTGCTGAATGTGATAAATACAACAAAAAGTACATACAACATCTACTAGTATTTCATACTTTGCAGTGTTTAAACTTATGGGCAATATTCTAACAGATTTTTTGTGTTGTTTTCAATCTTAATCTGCTTTACACTGAGATTCTTTAAACCTCAGAGATTTTGTGTCTCACTAATAGATATTTCTTTTTACAGAGCTAGTTGTACTTGTGTTAGCAGTATTCATATTCTTTATATATGGCAAATTAGTAGAAGAAAGAAAGAGCAGCTGTTTAATTTTTCAGACATGGATAATAACAGTTTGCATTCTGCCTTTTCAGAAGTTAAGATCCCTTTTTTGGATCACTGTATATCTAAGATTTGATCTCAAATGGTCATTTTATATTCGTGTAAGCATACTTAGATATGGAACACATTTTTAAAATGTGTAACTTTCCTACCTTTTATTTTTTTCAATAGATTTTTAGTTCTCATAATATTTTTTTTTTTATTTAAATGTTTTAAAAATTAACGCATTGCTTTTAGTTTATAGAATCAGATTTAAGACAAAAAATGGAACGTGCCAAAGAAATGTCACAGACAGCAAAAGAGACACTAAAAGATTTCAGTACTCAGAAGATGCAGTTGCAGAAGTTTATTGACAAGATGACACACTGGTTAACAGAAACGGAAGAGACACTTTTAAGATGCTCACGTAACCTGGACCCTGAAGCCCTAAATCTAGTTAAGGTCGGTGCTGAAGAAAATGAATATACTTTTTTCTTAATGAGATGAACTTTGTTTTTTGTTGGAAATTTTTACTATCTAGGTATAACAGTTAAGCTTTATATTTCATTTTCACTTGATAAAAAAAGTACATATCTTGCAGGTGTACTTGTGACAAACAATGTTGAGATTTTTTCCATTATGAGCTTGGTTTAATGCTGATATACCAGCCAATTCAAATTTAATTTCATGATGAATATTCCTCTCTAGTCCGATGAAAACTTCCTTTCATTCAGAAGTCCCAGCAAATTCCAATGTCATAGTGCATCTCAGGTGTAACTTCAAACTGTGCTGAAAATTAGCATTGTTATTCAACATGCTTTGGCAATTATTATTTTAAAAATAAAATATCAAGCCATGTGAAATAGCACTTTCGTATTTCTGTGTTGACTCTTTAGTTTCAAGAATTCATTTCATTTAGAAAATTCAGGAAGCTTGATCCAGTACGTCTGTTAATTATGATTAATACTTGTAACACACCATAAAAGGAAAGAGCATAAGGGAGGAGCAAGAATGCTTGAGAAAGTAGAGGGCTCTATTGTTTCTTTACAGATGTCATATTTGTGTTATAACTTCATTTTCAGGAAACACAAAAAGACCTGCAGCTCCAGCAGAGCAGCATTGATTCAACCCGTGAGAACCTCAACAGGCTGTGTCGCAAGTACCATTCTGTAGAGCTAGAAACTCTTGGTGGCACTGTCACTTCACTAATAAAGAAGTATGAAGCTGTGAATCAGCTCTGTTCCAGAACACAGGCCAACATGCAAGAGTGCTTGGAAAAACATTTCCTCTGTGAGTCTTCAGGCTTGCTAACAAACCGTTAGCCCACAGTCATGAATCATTCTGGAGCCTGCCTGAGTTTCCAGTGATGTCATTTGCAATTATAACGTTATTTTCGTACGCAGCCTTCCAAAAGTTGACAAATTGTCATTTCCCATTTGCTGTGAGACAAAGCATTTTACAAAAACAGAATTCAACTTAAAATATTTCTGAAAGGCAAGCCCACTTTTCTCTATGTATGTTGCTGCTTCATATTCTCAGATTCTCCTGTTTTAGTATTCATCTCTACTACACACAAACACTTCGAATATTTGCCAGTTGGAGATTTATTTAGCCGAATAGAGAGAGTAAGTCCCCATCTGAAGTAGTTCCTGGGCTTCCTGACAAATCAGTGGAGAGAAGCAGGCAATTTTATATCTTAGATAATAAGATATTAATATAGATGTTTATCTAACATTAAATTGGGATAAATAGCAGCCTGGAATTGTCTGTCTTTCCCATCAACTATAAGGAGAAGCCCAGTGTGACCGTTCCATTTGGATGTCTTGTGAAATGAATCCTGCTACCCAAGGTCACTGAAGACAGTAAGGCTCATCCTTTTACCTTTTACACAGGGGTCCGGAAGGATAAATGAAGTGGGAAAGACAGCTGGATCAACAGTACTGTGATAATGCTGCTTCGTAAAAAAATATTATCTTTATTCTTTTTTATTAAAATAGATTCTATGCAAGAATTCCAGGAATGGTTTTCTGATGTGAAGGCTGCAGTAAAAGAATTATCTGACAGGTCTGGAGATAGCAAAACCATAGAGGCAAAGCTGAATGACTTGCAGGTATTGTTAACAAATCAAAAAACAGTAATTAGTGATATAACTATATATATCAAATTTTATCTCTTAAATCATTTGTAGAAACTATTGTACTCAGTGGTTTTATTTCTGAAAAATAATATAAGAATAGATCAACACAGCAATGCGTACTGTAGAGGAGATACAGTGGAAATTGTTTACTGTTCTGAAAGATCAGTCTTTAAATTTTATGTATAACAGAACCATTCTCATTTGTGATTTTTATGGTTTAATTTTGTTTGTTTTGCATTCTTTCTTTTCTCTTCCTTTTCCTATTCTTTTCTACACCTAGTACTTCAGATGAACACTGTTGTGTCAAATATAGTCTGTATTGATTTTTTGCTGGGACAGAGAACAAACAGAGCAGACAGCTAATGTAAACAGCCCTAATATCTGAAATACCTATTATTTTCAGCTTACTTCAGAGAAGACAGAACTGCTTTGTGACAAGAAAATTGAGCTTTGTGAATTGTAGCACAACTTAAAAACACTTTATTTGAACTTTCCACTTGAGTTTTTTCCTCACCAGACATGGTTCTCAGCTTATTAAAATCTAACAATTTCTAATATAAATTTTGCTTGTCTTTATTAAGTCTTGAAAGTTTAAACGGTGTTCTTTCATCACACAGAGTGTACTCGATTCTCTTAGTGAGGGGCAAAAGAAGTTAGATGCTGCCTGCAAGGAAGGAGAAAACTTGTACACTTGCTTACCTCAACCAGTTGTGATCCATATTCAGGAGCAAGTAGCGAAGTCTAATCAGAACTTCAAAGAATTCCTCAGTCAGTGTCTGAATGATAAGCAGGCCTTAGAAGCTTGTGCCTCACACCTGGGAAGGTGAGTTGCAGATAGACTGCGTGAAATTTTCAAGCTGTAGAAATACAATTGCAATTTCCTGTTACTCTAATTCTGTTTGCTCTTTTTCTTTGGAAATATTTAACAACAAACAAACAAAAAACAGGTCATATAAGAGGAAGAATTGTGTAGCTCATGTGATCCCAAATAAACAGTTGAAATCTCAGTAATTGAAATACAATTTCCTGGAATTAAAAGATGTAATTAATTTTCAGGTTCTGCCCTGATGTTTGAAGATAGTGTGTGGTTTCTACACAGCATATGCCTGTCCTGTACCATTCCAGATGAATATATTTACCAAAAAGCTAGTAAAAAAAATCCTTAATTTAGCACTTTTAGTTGGAATTTTGAGAGTTCAAATGCTTTTAGGTATAATTAGATTCGAAACTGCTGCTAGTTGAAAGCAAAGTTAGTGTAGCAATAATGGGTAAGAGATCAAGATGAGATGATATGCCTTCATACAAGTAAAAAGTTTACAAATAGGGACTTGGGTCCAGAGCATATTTAGTTGACTTCTGAGCACTCCAGATTCCAGTTATATTTTGTCAGTGAAGTTGAAAACACAAAACTTCAGGTATTGTATGTGTCAATACTGAGTAAAAGCCCATTTCCACCTGTTTGTTCATTTGTCTTGGACAATATCATTATGAGGATTTGGGAAAATCTTTCTTTTTTACTGTCTTTTTTGAGCCTAGTAATAAATAAAAGTACTGCCACTTTAAATTTTGAAGGCTACTTTTCTCAAGCAGTTCCCATGATTTTCCTGAATGTTTTTAGAGAGTTGCTGAATATTTTTAGATTAGTAGTCACTGTGGAATTATGTTTTGTACAACTCCTATTCGCTAAGAATGAAACTGATACCTAGCTTTGTTTTCTCAGTCTTGTGGATATTGAATGAACTGAGTTAACTTCTTACTAACTTTACTCCCCTCAAGAAATTATTTTAAGGGAATATTTATCTATTCTGCAGCTTTGAAGAACAGCACAAGAAACTCAGCCTGTGGATACGTGACATGGAAGAAAGAATGAGCACAGAAGCATTAGGGGAGATCAAAGAGCTTATTCCTGAGAAGAAAAAGGAGGTGCAGAAAGTGGAAAAGTTTCTGGAAGAGTTACTGGCTTCAAGGTACATTTCTTAATATACTCTTACTTTACTTTTACACTGAAATTGAACTGTTTGGATAAAACGTGCCTGTGAAAGATCGTTGCAACATGCTCTGAATCATCCATATATTCCCAGTTATAAGGAAATCTGAATTTCAAGCCAATTACAGAATTTTATATAGACACATTTCTCATTAAGAAAAATACACCTTCAAATGGAGCCAGAAACATCACCTTTAGTAGAAGGAATAGTAAAAACACAACTTATCATATCCATTTATAAAATTTCTTTCTTTCTGTCCTGTGAAATTCATATCCAACCAGATTAGTTGGATCTGATATAGTTGAATTTGTATTCAGAGCTCAAATAGCATCCGCATCGGTAGTGAAATATTTCTAGAATTCATACTTAGCCAGTATGTAATTAAGTAATTGCAATTTTTAGTACACTGTGGTTTTTCAAACATTTTTTTATTGTTATTAGGTTTGTCAAGATAGGAAAGAAATAGTAGTAAAGTAGTTCAAGTAGTAGTCAAGTAGTTCGTGCCTCACAACATTCTAAAAGGAAGCACCCAGTCATGACCTGTCTACTTGAGCCTGATGTAAGACGTTTTGGTCTTATATAAATTCCTGTAATCATGGGATATCCGGAAGGGTGATCCAGTAGTTTGAGATTAATTGAGGCTGTGTAAGGCCAGAGTTTCAATCCTTTTTACTGAGCCTTCTACCCAACCCCAGATTCAGTATCTAATCCTGGGCAAATGGCCTGACCTTTCCATCATGCGTTCCCGCCTGTCAAAGTCTACAAACTGCTGGGAAGCTTTGGAAGGTGCAGAAAGGTAGTAGCTCATGCAGAAGTGGAAGTCTGAGAGCCATAAAGAAAATAAGTTAGCTTTTTATTTAAATGTGCAAAAGAAAGATTTCAGTGTCATAATTTGGAGCATCAAAATCTGCAATAAATTGCCCTATTCACAAGTAAATATATGAATCAGTATATAATATTTCTTTTAAATCTCTCTCAACTAGCTTTTCTGTTAACTAGGATCTCTAACACTGGTGGAGTATGTGATTATGTGAACAGTCTTCATAACTTGTCATAGTTGCTATAACAATGTCATATTCTTTTTTAAATTGATTTGCAATCTCAATTCTTTCTTTCAGGGAATCTTGTGAAAAGCTGGCCCAAATTGCACAGGCTTTAAATGAGGAAAGACATGGTGCAGGAAGGGAAGTGCGCCTGGCCTCTCAACATCTCACCAATTATCAAAACATGGTCAAAACTGTCAAGGAGAAGCTGCGAACATGTCAACTTGCACTCCAGGAGCACCTCACTTTGGAGGAGGCACTACAGAGCATGTGGTCATGGATGAAAGAGGTTCAAGAAAAACTGGCCTTGGCTGAGAGTACAGTTGGTAGCAAAGCCACGCTAGAGCGACGACTGACACAAATTCAGGTAAAGAATGGTAGGACTGGACTTTATGCATCATCAAGATTAACACTATGTGAGGGCCACATCACTGGAAGAGGAATGGTTTTGTATTGTATTTTTTACACTGCTATGGAGAAGATGATTTGAATTTAAAACCATCTTAACAAACTGGGAGATGCAGTGTGAGAAACAGGATGAAGTTTAATGGAGAGGTATGTGAGCTATTACATTTAACGAGGAATAACCAACTATGAAAGTATGTATTCAGATTCAAAAGCTGTCTAATGGAGAAAGCCTTGAAACTATTCACCTAGAAAGCCTGTGGCATATAGATATTACGGGAGGTTTTCGAGAACAGGCTAGGTAGACATCAGTTGGAAAGATCATCAGTATAGAGCACTATGGGCTCTTGAGACTTAGTCAAGCTGTATGTTGCTGTCTTTCTGTGCAGTGCTTGACCTACTCATTATCTCCTGCGATGTAAGCAATATTTTAGGATGACCAATGCAGTGAAATACCTGTGTGGCTGTGGGGAAAACCGTCAGATTTCTTGCAGATAACAAGAGATAGGCACTTAGAAAAACAGGTGCCTAGGAATTCATACTGGATATGCTTATCAAGGGTAAACGAGTTCAGAAATGGTGTCCTTTGCTGGACGAATAACAGCCTTCAGCTGTCAGCAGATTGCATTTAACATTTTGATTTATTTTGCCCCACAGGAGATTCTCTTACTCAAAGGTGATGGTGAAGTTAAGCTGAACATGGCTATTGGCAAAGGAGAACAAGCACTTAGAAGCAGCAATGAGGAAGGACAGAAGGTGATACAAACAGAGCTGCAAAAACTGAAGGATGTATGGAATGACATCATCAGCACATCCGTGAGCTGGCAGAGGTAAAACTCACTGAGAAACACAGGTCAAACCCTGATACCTTGCTTAGCACCGAAGAGTAGTACCTTACAGCACACAGAATTCCACTCTTTCATCCACCAGGACCCCTAGGTCTTTCTCTGCAGGGCTTCTCTCAAGGATTGTTCCTTCCAGTCTGTGTATATGCCTGGGATTCCTCCAGCCTAAGTGCAAAACTTTGCACTTTGCTGTGTTGAACCTCATTAGATTCTCCCGGCCCACCTTTCAAGTCTGTTGAGGTACCTCTGAATGGCATCCCTTCCCTCCATTGTGTCAACTGCACCACTCAGCTTGGTGCCATCAGAAACTTGCTGAGGGTGCGCTCAATTCCATCATCAATGTCATTGATAATGATGTTAAAGAGCACCGGTCCCAAGACAGTCCCCTGGGGGACACCACTCATTACTGGCCTCCACCTGGACATACAACCATTGATCACCACCCTTTGTCTGCAGCCTTTCAACTAATTCCTTACCCACCAGGTGGTCCACCTGTCAAATCCACAGCTCTCCAATTTGGAGATAAGGATGTGGTGGGGGACCATGTCAAAAGTCTTGCATAAGTTCAGGTAAATAGCATCAGTTGCCTTCCCTTTGTCCATCAATGCTGTCACTCCATCACAGAAGGCCACCAGATTGGTTAGCCATGACCTTCCCCTGGTGAAGCCGTGCTGGCTGTCTCGGATTACACGGTCATTCCTCATGTGATCTAGCATGTCATGCAGGAGGATCTAATATTCATAAAAGATAGTAATTGAAAGTAGGCTGATGTTTTACTGCATTTGAGACCATATTATTTCTGAATAGAATATCGTTACTTTTGATTTCTTTCACCCATTCTTAATCCATTCTAGAACAAGTTTCTCCTTTCTTTCCAGTGGGACCACATTACTTAAATTTATTTTATTTTTTGTCTTCTGAAATCTCTGAATTGCTTTCTATAGTACTAAACCAGGCTGTTCTCAATTTTTGTATTTGTAGATCTGATTACTCCTCCCTAGGCAAAGATATTTTTTCACTACCAAATTCCACCTTTCTTTCATTTCTTTGAACATCTGACATTTAAATTCTGTCATTCAAACTAGCAGCAGCCCTTCCCTATTTATCATCTATGGGTTTTGGAAGCAATATAAGTTCCATCATCCTAATCAATATTGGATAGAAATTGGACTTCTGCATGATCCTAGTTCCTTAGCTTTCTAATAATATCAAAGTTTTCTCTGCATCAGAAAACTGTCATAGATCTGTACTTTAAACATCTGAGTGCTAAGATATCTCAGTCTTAAATATCAGTTATGAAAGGGGCTATAATATAGGTAAACAGGAGTTCTTCAATTAAAATTGATGCCTCTTTCTCTCATAGTCAAAAACTGTAATACAGTTTGATCTAGAAATTTGTAGTGGGATGCTTTAAGGTTTTATTCTAACTTCACCCAATTTATGTCATAAAACATTGTGTATGTTAGGGGAGACTACCACATTTTAAATGAAATCCTTACCATAGTCATAACTCCTGTTAAGTCCAATGGAATCAGAAATGCATTCCTCAATAAAAGCCCCAGAGAGACAGGGAGATCTGCTAGGAGGAGCAATATATAAAGAAAGATATATATATAGAGAGAGACATTTTATTAATGGTAAAAATGGACTATATATAACTGACTTGTTCTTCAAAAAGTCACTGGAATACCACTTAATTGTCAATAACTTGTATGTTTTATTGTTGTGACCATAATAAGCTCCACTAATGCTCTATGTTTTACTTTGCTACGCAGACAATGAAATGTGTATTTCATTAGCAGAGACAGATACGTTGCTCATGCAACCTGTACCAGAGAAGCAGTTCTATCAACTTATATGTAGTAGCCCAAAAAACACAGAAATTCTAGAATAGCTTGGATTTAAGCTGACATAGAAAACTAAAACAAGATGGAGGAAAAAGCATATTCTAAATATATTATAGATGACTACACAGTGTAACAAGGTATAAACAGATTTATTTTTGTTTAGACCTTTCAAAAGTTCTCATCTGTACTGCATATGTTTCTTTTAATGTAAGCTGCTTAGAGTCTCTCATCAGCCAGTGGAATGAATATTTGGAAAGGAAAAGCCAGCTGGAGCAGTGGTTAGAGAAACTGGATCACAAAGTGGAACAGCCTTTAGAACCACAGATAGGTCTGAAGGAGAAGTTTGCACAGCTGGACTACTTCCAGGCTATTGTTTCTGAGATAGAGGATCACTCTGCTGATTTGCAGCAACTTGTAGAAAAAACTGCAGAACTTTACGAAAAAACTGAGGATGATTCTTTTGGAGCAGCAGCTCAAGAAGAACTAAAAACACAGTTTAATGACATCACAACTGTAGCCAAGGTAAGATGAAGGAAAAGGCCTCCATTTCAGGTAAAATTTTTAAACAACTGTATATAAGGCTAAAATTTTGATTTTTCTTAATTTTATAGTGCCTGAAAGACTGAATGTATTTGAATAGTCTTGCCTTTTGTTATAGTTAAATCTAACAAAAGAGTTGTGTGTAGTTTACTAAAAATTCACTGGAATGCAAAAAGATATTGGGAATTGAAACTGGTATGGTTATGATTTTTTGAAAATTGAAGGGCGTATATTTTATTCCTAGTTTCATGTATACAATAATAGTTTCATGTATACAATAACACTTTGGATATTCTTCTAGATTTTGTTTCATCTATTCTTATTTTTTTTTTCACTCCTAGCACACATTAACCTAGAAAGATAAAAATGGAATGCCTCCTTGAGCAGAAAACATGGTCAGAAGGAGAAATCTTATTTTCAGAAATATATATGCTAGTATTTTGTGTTATTTTAAGACATTAATCACTGCAGTTGTTATACAGGAACTCTATTTGATTTCTAAGGAAAGATAGAGCAGCTCACAGAGCCCTTCCATCATGAAAATCAGAACAGTAACAGTAGCTCTGAGATTGTCTGCATCTTCTCAGCTACTGGGGAAATTTACGCCAACAGGAGGCCATGTAATAAGAAACAAATGTTGCTGTGAGACTGAATTAAACAATATACACACGTTTAGTATCTGATGGGAAGTATTGTCTGGGTTTTGATGTATTGAGAATATTGCTGTTGAAGTAATATTTTGTCTATACAATAAAGAAAGCCAAAGAAAAAAAAATCAGCAGACCTAAGAAGTTATCTGATAGGAAGAAACATTAAATGTAGAACACATTAATTTACTTCTTTAGAAAAAATCTGTGTTTCTTTTTTTATAAAGTAGATAGGGAAGTTACTATGTGGAATCCTGTTGTTTGCTTCTGTCTTTTTCACTTTAATTTCTGGGGTAAGATATAATTACTATAGTTTTATTGCTTTATTCATACACCATAGATATGCAAGCCCTCTTAGATTTATCTTGTTTGTAATCGCACACTGATGGTTTTTTTTATGATGAACTTTTGCCTTATTTACTCATTTCAGTTGGAAAAAACAAATCTTATTTCTAGAGAATTAGCGTACTTTCATGTTTGTCTAACTGCTTCTTTCAGTGGTATTGAAGTTAGAACAATATAAAAATTGACTCACTAAAGTTGTTTTAAACTTGTGTGCAAAAAAGCATCACAAGTGAGCATGGCAGCATTGTCCTAAAATCTATATGCATCAACAAATTTTATTTCTTAGGCAATTTTCCTTGTTCCCCAAAAATAAAATAAAAATCCTATATGTGTGTATAAAAACAGATTATTTTTCTTTCAACAAATATTACTTGTCTTGACTGGACTAGAGTCTTCCAGATGGACTAACTGTCTGGGAATAGCTATACACATCTTGTTCTATGAAACAGGCCAGATGTGAACAAGAAATTGTATACAGACTTTGAAGTCTTCTTCTGGAAGGATGCTCAAGTTGATGGCAGAATGTTCTTTAAATCTATCTAAAGCAGGATACAATCTAGGAAATTGCTGGGACTGCTTGACAATAAGAGGTCAAGGATGCACCCAGGGACAAAAAGGCTATACCAGAGAAGCTCCAAGAATTTGTATTGTTCCTCTCTACTGAAGGCAATGAGGATATTCTCACACCTGTATTTCTGTCATAGCAGGCAGGCAAGAGGAGACAGAGGAGTTTTCTGTTAAATATATGGGAAATCTTAAACCAAGCAGTTAGTTATTAATAACTACCCATGGGCAAATGGCATTCAGCTGTGGTTTCTTGAGAAATGCTCAAACAGAAATAGCCAAAAAGCTGGCCAAGGGGGGTGGTCACTCTGTCAGCCTTTGTCACTGCCAGCTTTAAGGGAAGCCCTATGGGGAACTGCAGTCTCATGATCACAGCTGATGTCATTGGAGGGCTGCACTCAATAATGCAACTGGAGGGCAGTATTGTATAAATATAGACTGCTGAGAAAGTCAGTATGTTATCTGGAAAGTATAACTTTAAAAAACTGTTGTGGTTTAACTTGGCAGGCAGGTGATCACCACACAGTTATTCAGCCATTCCTCCTCCTCCCAGTGGGATGAGGGAGAGAATTGGGAAATAAAATGCGAAGTAGAACTGGTGGGTTGAGATAGAAATTACTTACTAAGAGGGGGGGGGTGAGGGTGGGGGAAGGGAAAAAAAAAGAATAATAGTTATAACATAATTATCATATATAGTATGTTATATAACAAAATAAGTGATGTACAAGTAATTGCTCACCACTCAACGTCCAATGCCTAGCCATTCCTGAGGCAGCAGCTGCCTGCCTGGCCAGTTCCTCACCATTTAAGTTTTTCTCTGCATGATGTCATATGGCATGAAAGATCCCTTTGGCCAGTTTAGGTCAGTTACTCTGGTTCTGTCCCCTCCCAACAACCTGTGCCCTCTCAGCCCTCGTCACTTGACAGGACAGTATGAGAAGCTGATATGTCCTTAGCTCTGTACAGCACTGCTCAGCAATGTCTAAAAACATTGGTTTGTTATCAATATTGTTTTTCTCCTAAAGCCAAGCTATAGCATCATACCAGACACTGTGAAGGAAAAGTCAACTCTGTCTCAGCTGAAACCAGAACACAAATATGCTGGAGTTCTATTAAAATGTCAATGAGCACATTAAAAGAAAAAAAAAAAAAAAAAAAAAAAAGTGATAGAGTGGATATAATACTCTTGGGTTTTCCAAAAGCTTTTGACAAGGTTCCACAAAAAAGTGAGAAAGTAAGCTACCACAGAATTGGAAGAAAGGTCTTTGATGGATTAAAATTTGATTATAATGTAGGAAGAAAAGGTTAGTGGTTGTTTCTGAATGAAGAAGAGTTGACTCTAGGATTCTCCAGGAAACTATACAGGAACTAGTTTTGTCCAACTTCTTTGTTGATGACCTGGAGAAGGGAGTGCGCAGAGTGACTCTTGCAAATAATATTCAGCTATCTTGGACAGTCCAATGACAATTCCAAAAGAACTGTCAAAAATATGAGCAAGTGGGCAAAGAGGTGGTAGGTATACTTCAATTAAGATAAATATAAGGCAGTATCTGTAGGGGGATAAAAAAAAATCTGAAACTTGATTGCAAGATTCAGAACTTGCACTTAAAATCCAAGGGGCCATTTTTTGTGATTTATTTTGTAAATGGAATTGTTATAAGAAGAGCATGTAATGGGTGGGTTTCATCTGTTTGAAGTGAAGAAAGCTGAGAGAGAAATGCAGTCACGGGTTATAATGAAGGTAATGGTTAACAGGAATACAGAAATGTTAGTCACCAAATCTGACTGTTTCAATGGGTGTTTATTAAACCTAGTAGATTTTTTTTAAGTGATATCTCTACTCTTTAAAGTAGAGATAAGCAAACTTTCATAATCTGCTGTTATGTATTATTATCAGGAGTTTAGAAAAGAGATGGGCAAAGCAACTGACAACATATTTATAAACACACACTGAAGAAAAGGAGTAGGCATGAACTTTCTTAGGTTCTTAATATATTAATTTATTAATTGTAAATGCCAAGGAAGTATAAGGGGAAGCGCCCACATATGTTTGCAAGGTTTGTGTGTTATCCATAAATAACAGCGGGGAGAATATTTGGCTGGATGAATCAGTAGTCAGGACCAGCAGAGCACTTCTCATGTGCTAAGTACGTGTTGCAGGTATCTCTACTTTGCCCGCATCAGAAGACATACTATGTCTCCTCCTCCCAGTCTGAGGCTGTGCTGCATTTCTGGTGGCTGTATGTCCTGTTTTGTGGAGAATGGGGACTGTGAACTGTTGTAAACTCATCAACTGTGGGGCAGCAATGTCCCACAGCAGCATAGGGCCACCAGGCTGAGAAAAGAATTGGTGCCACACAGTGAGGATGGGACAAGACTGGCCTGATGATGTGCCAGGCAAAGCTGCTGCTCCCTTCTCCACTTCCTGTAATGGCAGGACTTATTGACAAGTTTGCAGTCTTTTCTTTGGGAGAGGATAGTACTGACTGAAACTGGTAGAAAACAGCGCCACCAGCAGAGACCTGCTCAAATTGCTCCTTTCCCCTATGCTCTCACTCTACTGGTGTTATATTTTGGTGCAAATGAAGTAAGGTGCGTGTTTGCCAACCATGAGGCTCTTTTACTGCCTTAAGATGATGTTTTTTTTTGTTTTTTTTTTTTAAGTCAGGCACATGTGGACATTTTCTTACACGTTTGTTGCATCAAAAGCATAAAGAGGTCATAGTTGTTTAGTTGTTAACCATCAAGGAAACATTCCAAGAAATTACAATTATTATTTTCAGAAGGAACAGCAAAGCTAAGTAATCTAATTAATTTTGAAAGTAATTATTTGAATGTTGAGTTATTCAAAAGTAAAAGTAACTTCTGTTTAATTCATAACTGTTTGAAATGAGTTTAAGGACACTTAGGTCTAGTTCTCTGTATCCACCCAAAATTGAAAGCTATTGAAAGCTATTTGATTAGCTCAGTTCACTTTTAGTTAGTTTTGATAAACATTCCTGAGAGTTAGCTCTTATGAATTTGATAACAAACTGACATAGTCAGACTCAAGGCCAGTCTAGACCAGAACACTATTTCATCTGATTATAATAAGGTAAACTGGCCTCACTTTAAGATTACATTAAAATACTGATGTGGAACCATGATATTGTTGCATGTTTGTGCCAGGGAAAGAGTCCTCTAAGGGTACAAGAGAGATGACTTGGGGATGGCCACTATTTCTGATCTGATGGCTAAAACAGAACTTGGAACCCTAAACATCTGCTGCACTTTCAAACAGCGGAACTCCTCATTTGCGACCCTCATATGAGAGGACTCTGTGACTCTGCTTAATATTTATGGAGACTTGCTTCTAAATAAGAGCTGTGTTTCTGCCAGCATTCCTGCCTAGACAAACCTAAACCAGACCTTGTTCCGTGTAGCACAGTGTAGACCAGCTCTCTATACCATTAAAGTCTGGACTGAAGCCAGGAAAGCGTTTAAGTACATTAATGTATTGGGTTTTTTTCCTTCTAAACAATAGGAGAAAATGAAGAAAGTGGAAGATATTGTGAAGGATCATTTGCTATACCTCGATGCAGTGCATGAATTCACAGACTGGCTCCATTCTGCAAAGGAAGAGCTGCACCGCTGGTCAGATGCAACTGGAGATACATCAGTGATACAGAAAAAGTTGGCCAAAATCAATGTAAGAAATGTTAGTTTTCATGATTTCATCTCTGATTCAGAACCTACAGTCCAGAGCATTAAAACTGTGCAATCTTGTTGTTTATTTGAAGTGGAGATTAAATTTCAGTGAGCTGAAAACACACTTTCTAAGCTATGATGTGCCTCCCTTCCTTAGCTTTACTAAGCTAATGTAGTGAAAGCACAATCAGACCTGAGTTAGCCACCTCATGTATGGAAACAGTTTTCAAGAGTGGAAGCCCAGTGGCATCATAGAAGACTGTGACTTAACTGATCAATGAGCACTGCCCTGTCCTCGTCCTTAAAACTACTGTCTCTTTAAGTACAGCTGCTGAATTAAAGCCAGAAAGAACCTTTTGTGATTTGCATGAATTGGACATGCATTAAATAGTGCAAGGATCATTCACCCTAAACACACTCGAAGTGTATGGGTTGCCTCTCTATATGTAGTCTCCTTGCCTTGGCATCTCAATGTGTCCATCCATTCCTAGGCATTTGATAGAGCAAGTTATGCATTTCTGAATGTAGCATTAAAGCAGGACTCATGCTTTGTTCGTTTCTGATGTTTACATTACGCTAGCAATGTTGTAGCCTGCTCCTAAACATGAGTGGGCCAGTGAACAGACTAGAGGAGGCTTCAGGACAGCCAGATCAACTGAAAGACCTGTTGCTTACTCCTGAATAGTTTCTAGCCTTCTTTGTGTTCAAACGCCCTACGTACAATATGAGAAAGGGAGGAGACAGTAGTTCCTAGTTAATAACACTAACAAGAGAATAAATAACATTACTTTAGCACTTAGTGACTGGGATAATACTTGTATTTTCCAACTTTTAAAGGTGAAAACTACCAAATTCTCCTGTAGCTTGTGTAAGGATGAAACAATCTGCTGTAGAAAGAATTCAGAAAGAAACAACCAAAAGCACCAAGCCACATGTGCAACCAATTATGGCACATCACAGATCACGAGTAGGCTGCTGAATGCTTTTTCTGAGCAGCACAGCTTTGTTCTTAAAACTGGCATGAACAGCTCTGTACTGGTGGTTCTTTTGTAAAACATCACAAAACGGTTATTTTCTGCGTCTTAACCTAAGCAGTATTTTTCAGTATCTAAGCCACAGTTATTCCTAAGCTTATAGAGGTTTCAGAACCGCTTTGAAATCAGCATACAGCACGTACCCGCTCCTGACTGCGCTTTAGTCTTGTGCCGCTCCGCACGCAGCATGGCTGTTCCCGAAGCGGTGCCGCTGGAACCGCAGCTCGGAGCAGCGCGCGGCCTGCACTGCGGCTGCCCCACGCGTGGCGGGCCCCCTTCCCAGCTGTGGCCTGTTACCATGGCGATGTTGCCTTGCAGGAGCTGGTAGACTCTCGCCAGATCGGCGCGGGCCGCCTCAGCCGAGTGGAGACGCTAGCTCCCGCAGCGAAGCGCAGCACGAGTGCCGGCGGGTGCCAGCTCCTCGCCGCTGAGATGCAGGCCCTGCAGTTGGATTGGAAGCAGTGGGAAGAAAGCGCTTTCCAGAGCCAGAGCAGCCTGCGGGACGTGCTGAGCCAGATGGCCGTGTCGGAGCAGGAGTTCGCCGCGCAAGTTGCGCGGCTGGAGGAGGCCGTGCAGCGGTTCGGCGGGCTGCTCGCTGCCTGGTCGCAGAGCCTGGCTCCCCTCGACAGCCGTCACACCGACGCCGAGATCGTGGAGAGCTGGCGCAAGGAGAAAGTAAGCTCGCTTCTCTTTTCCAAGCGGTTTTTGGGTCGTAAATGTATAGTGACTGAGGACAGGCAACTTCTGCCCGGTGGCACAGTCAAAGAATGGGAGAAGTAGCAAATAAAACAATGCATTTGTGAAAATCTCCCTAAAAAATTCCAAGTTTCCAAGCTTTTCTGTCAGTGTATTCAAAGCAAACAGTGTTTACAGAAGACGTTTATTTGGCCTCTGCTGTACAAGGCTTAGCAAGTGCTGCCCGGAGCTCACACGTTAACAATTGGGCTTGGCTGTAGGAAAATCTAAGAACTAGCATACTGCCTCTGAACTTCTCAGGCTGCTCAGCATTGCAAGCCAAGTCTGCGATTGGGAAAATATGAGGCATTTCCTACACGCTGAGCAGCAGCGGGAGTGATTTCTTTCTTACTTACAATTTGTTGCACATGTGTTGAGTTTATACATTCTGTTTCTTGAACTATCCTTCACTTTATGCATATTAAGATCTTGTCCTGTATTTGAAGTTCTATTGGAAACTGATATACTTGCTGACTGCTTTGCTGTGGAATGTAGTGGAATTCAGAGAAACAGAGAGGCAGTTCCTCTTTATTTTGCTCTTCTAGCATATATTCCACATGTAAATATAACACACACACGCAAATGTGTATTCACAATAATCAAGATACTTACATGTATGTATTCATATGATTCACAGATGTAAAGATACACAGTACCTTACCCTTCCCATCTTGTGTTACAACAAAATACCTTCAGTAAAAGTTACTTGATGCTTGCTTTCTGTCCCCTTCACTGAAGAAACAGTCAAAACGTCCCAGAACAACTTCTATTTAAACTGAGATTATAAATCTTCTCCTCTAGGGTCTGTGCCAAGTTATTTCTATGGCTTCCTGTTTCACAGAATTCAAAGATTTGTGCCTTCGTGCCAGTACATAACTGCAGGAGTAATAGAGTTGAAGTTACACCGGAGTAAATAATAGTACAAATAAGCAAATGGTTATGTTTCAAAAAAGGAAAATAGGAAAATTATCAGCAAGAAACAGCTGTAATTATCAGGCTTTTTTTTTTTTAGTAAGTTGAGTAACTACATTCATAAGACATTATTTTATTAGTATTGTATAAGCTATGAATGTACTGTCACTCTATGTAAAGCTCTTTATTAAAAGTTTTAAACTTTGGATAAGGAGAAGAATGCAGAGGAAATGCAAGATATGCTGTGTGCAGCCATACTATATAAAATTATATAACTTGAGGAAATGTAGTCAAGACAGTAGTCCTTCAATTTCTGAACCAAGAAGGTGGGTCCTATTGTGAATGTAAAACAGCATTGCAGCGTTCTCTTTCCATTGTCTCACAGCAATTCTGTTGTCATGTAAACCAAGGCCACAAGTTAAAAATGCATTTCCTAATTCTCTGAATCAGCAGGCTCACTGTTATCCTGTACTCAAGTTCTGTTCCTTTTAGATATGTGCTACATAACGGCACTAGATCTGGAATTCGAAATTCAGCGAATTATTTTGATAACTGTTGGATTTAAAGTTAAATCCAAGTCACTGGAACAGTGCAATCAGTGATTCAGTGTCTCTGTATAGACATAGGCCATAGTTAAATTGTACTGTTTTTCATGCAGATCTTCTTATTTGTGAATAGATTATATGTCATTAAAAGTTTATATGTCATCAAAATAATCTTTTAAAAATTATTGTGGTGGGTTATTTGAAACTAAAAGATTTCATTGAAAATGAATGATTCTCTCACCCCTGTGGTGCTCTTAGGATGTTTCTTAGTCAAAACGACATAAAAAACCACCCACGCTAGTGGGATCTTGGTATGGTGATTCCTGCCCTACATGTTCCCTGACATCCTGTGTTTAAGTCGCAGCCACTGTGTAGTCATTACTAACGCTTCCTAAGTCCTATGTGTAGTCTACAATAGTAAGATAAAATAAAACCTCTTGCTTTACTGTTTTTTTTCCTTAAACATCGTTATTGCATAATTACCTAATTTAAATGCTATTTTCTGTGGTTTTAAAGAAACTGGCAGCTTGACTATTTCAAGTGTCTTTTAATTATGGTTGAACAGATTTGTTCATATATGAGTGACTCAGAGCAGATGAAGTTCATAATATTAACATGTGTAATATGTAATTTAGAAGAGTCCTCATAATCTGTTGTAGCAAAATAGTTTCTCATGCCCACAAGTAAACATAAAAGTTTGTACATGTAAGATACCTGATATGTCTCTAGAGTTAATTTTGCAGTGCTTCCATAATCTACAAATGTAAACAAATTTCAGTAACATTAATGCAGTGAAACTCTGACTGTGGTTTAAACCAGTATTATACAGAGCCAGCACATACTCATAACTTTATTTTTCTCAAAACTGATTGTTTTTAGTTTTTTTCCTGGCAGTTCAGGTACCATAAAGATGAAATCTCATATTTAACTTGTTCAGAAATGCACACGATAGATCTGAAAAACGTCATTTCACAATTCAGCAGACCTTCTCATGAACAGAGATATAAAACAAGCATGAAGTGTGTCTAGTGGGCAGCAAACACGTCAGCTGAATCCTTGAATTTTTTACATTTGTTTTTCACACTGCTGATGTTCCTAATGTGTTTTCACTTTTGATTTATGTAAGCGGATATCTGTTTATTGCAGAGTTAGTTAATACTTTACAGTGAAAAATACTCTTTGTGGAAAATGATATTACAAATTTCAGAGATAAAAAGTACTTCCAGAACCTTTGCTATATTTTTACGTATTTAATTTGTATCTTTCCTAAGCATTCGATTTTGTGCTGATAGACAATTGCAAACCATTTACTCTGTATATTTTCAGCCTTCCTTTTGTACAGATTCAGAAACACAACTGACAGACTTCCTTGCCCCTCTTCCTTTGTCTCCTTTCTAATCCATCTTCACTTTCATGTGATCGGTTTCTTACAACTCTACATCCATTTCTTCCAAATTGGACCTTAGACTTAGCCAAAGTGTCAAACTGATCTCTGCATGCCAAATGCTCTGGCTTGCCTGCACAGCAGAATTTTTGCTGCAGTGAATGTAACTAGCTAGAAGATTGTTTATTTTTTCTCCCTGTTAGTTTAAGGAGAGTTCCCAAATAATCTCATTTGTAATGAGACAAGGAGCCAAGTCTACACTGCTAGTTATGCTGGAGTAGCTGGCAGGGTTCCACAGAATCACACAGAATCACAGACTGTCAGGGATTGGGAGGGACCTTGAAAGGTCATCTAGTCCAAACCCCCTGCCGGAGCAGAAACACCTAGGTGAGGTCATACAGGAACACATCTGGGCGGGTTTGAATATCTCCAGAGAAGGAGTCCCCACAGCCTCTCTGGGCAGCCTGTTCAGTGTTCTGTCACCCTCACTGTGTTTTTTCTCATATTTATGTGGAACCTCCTGTGTTCCAGCTTGCACCCTTTGCCCCTTGTCCTATCAGTGGATGTCACTGGGAAGAGTCTGGCTCCATCCTCATGACACTCACCCTTTACACATTTAACATATTTAAATGAGGTCACCCCTCAGTCTCCTCCAAGCTAGAGACCCAGCTCCCTCAGCCTCTCCTAGGAAGGGAGATGCCCCACCTCCTTAATCATTCTTGTGGCTCTGTGATGGACTCTCTCAAGCAGTTCCTTGTCCTTCTTGAACTGAGAGACCCAGAGATGCTATGGACATCAATGTGAGGACTGTTTCCGTTGGAGTAGTTATCATGCTTCTCCAAGTGACATTAGCTAAGTCAACAAAAGTACTTTTTTTTGTTTTTAAGTATGCTGTCTACAAAGCAAGTCTTCCAGTGCAGCAGTGATGGCCAGTAACTCTCACAGGATGGTAACAAGCTGTACTTTTTAAATTATGAAACCCTCTGAAAATATCAAAGCTTTAGAAACTTTGTGAAATTTTGTGTGTAAATTCATTTTTTTGGACACAGCTCAAAATAGTTTTTATTGAGCATACTAAACTAAAGCTGGGCTTGCAACCTCAAAGCCCAGTGGTGTCCTGGGTTCCATCAGAAGAAGAGTGGCCAGCAGGGCGAGAGGTGATTGTCCCCCTCTGTTCTGCCCTCGTGAGGCCTTAGCTGGAGTACTGTGTCCAGGTCTGGGGCCCCCAACACAGGAAAGATGTGAGGCTTTTGGAGAGGGTGCAGAGGAGGGCCACAAAGATGATCCAAGGGCTGGAGCACCTCCCCTATGAAGATAGGCTCAAGGAACTGGGCTTGTTCAGCATGGAAAAGAGAAGGCTGTGGGGAGACCTCACTGTGGCCTTCCGGTATTTAATGGAAGTTCATAAACATGATGGAAATCAACTTTTTACATGGTTAGATAATGATAGGACAAGGGGGAATGGTTTTAAAGTAAAGGAGAGAAGATTTAGATTAAATGTCAGTGGGAAGTTTTTGACTGAAAGAGTGGTGAGGTGCTGGAATGGGCTGCCCAGAGATGCTGTGGATGCCCTATCTCCGGAAGTATTTAAGGCCAGGTTGGGTGGGTCCCTGGGCAATCTGATCTAGTACTTGATCTAGCAGCTGGTCAGCCCTGGCTGTGGCATGGGAGTTGGAACTTGATGATTCTTGAGGTTGCTTCCAATCCAAGCCACTTTATGATTCTATGATATGATTTTCCATTCCTTAGTTGTATGTAATTTCATGTATATGCAGCTAATTGACAATACTGTATCTCATTTATTAAGACAAAATGCATGTCTTGGACTTTTCAATGAAAACTTTCTGGGCTAAAAAACTTGAAGAAATTTAGCCTCTGGAAGCCCATAATTTCTAATAAACCTCTGAGCTCCTGTGTGTTTGATTGCTAAAATACTCTCAAAAGTGGATACACATGAATTGTAAATGAAATTGAATATGAACTTTGATTGATTTTTTTAATTTATTTACAAATATCATTCACTTCTTTTGTTTTAACAGGAAACATCGGAAGCTCTGATAAAGTCTGAACATGTGATAGATGAGATCAAGACTCAGCTAAATGATCTTTGTAGATTTTCTAGAGATTTGAGTACTCATTCTTCAAAAGTTTCTGGGTTGATTAAGGAGTATAACAGGTATGCTTTCATCTTGTTTATAGGTAATCAGTCCCTTATGAGTTTGCATACAACTTCATTTCAGAGAATCATTAATTGGAATTTTAGAATTTGAAACAGAAGTAGACAGTGATTAGAAACTTTTTTTTTTATAGTGGTCAATAGAGATTGTAAAAAGTAGCACTTCATCTTTTTTTTAAGAGCCAGGCTATGCTACCAAACTGAGCTTAAGCCAGCACCTGGTCTATTGCAGGAGGAATCCTTGTAAGAAACTGAGGTACGGCTATAATTCATTTGCTAGAAAAAGGAACAAGCTACAACAGCTATTTATTTATTTATTTTGTAATTTTATTCTTCATTTTACTTCTGTTTTACCCAAACCAGGGGAGCTAATGTTTGTCTGTTTTCTTACTTTCTCTCAGGTCACTATAGCTATTGACACCTGTACTTCAGACACAAGATCCTACTGTCTCTTGCAGGGGTTGTAGTTTTTGGCTTCTGTAGATGCAGAAGAAGGGCATGATGACCCAAGTTGATCCTTTCTAATGTTACAGATTTAACTATGTCATCGAAGTTCAAATTGTAATTGCTGTATTTCCATGTCCTGTGCCTAGATAGGAAAAGGCTTGCAGAAACTATTCGTACTTAGGAGTACTGAATCACTCTAGAAATGCTTATCTGTCATGTCTGTGAAACCCAATTTACATGCTTCACTTTTTAGGAATTTGAAACTTCTAACTGATTTCCTCATGCCTCAGTTAAGCGCTTACAGTTGGTGGGACGAATCCGAGTTAACTTAACCTCACTTCAGAGGACTAAGCAATAGCATTGTCACCTAACAGAGTCCTGTCTTTCTTCCCTCCCTTGTTCTCTTCTGCTTCCCTGATGTGATAATCCAGCCTCTGCCTGCAAGCTTCAAAGGGGTGTCAGAGTAAAGAGCAGATCTTGCAGCAAAGATTTCGGACAAGTTTCAGGGACTTCCAGCAGTGGCTGGTCAATGCAAAAGTCACCACAGCCAAATGCTTTGATGTACCTCAGGATACCAGTGAAGCTTCAGCAAGTCTACAGAAAATACAGGTAAACTTATAGCAATAAGTCATTCATTTAAGGGAGATACAATCTATTTCATATATGTTACAATGTGGAAGAAAAGTATGTTTTGAAGACAGGAGAGTAATATATAATTGAAAGGGCACCAGGACTGGGACTTAGTACCTGAAATTATTTTAAAGTTACATAAATATTTTTCCTCAAATATGATAATAGACCCCTAATAAAGTAAGAACAAGGTAAAAATGAATAAAGTGCAAACAGGTATTTAAAAAGTCTATTTTTCACAGAAAGCTAAAACAAGCTAATATGTGAAAAGTAACGCCAGTTAAAATTTAACTTCATTAAAGCAAATAAAATAAATTATTCTATGAGTAAAATATAACCATAACTTTAAGTAAAAATAACAAAGTTAGAATTACATAATGAGAATATTAAACCTTCAGATAGACAGTTCAACAGGAGAAATTCATGTCAGTTTCACAGAAGATACCAAGACCCAAATCACTTCCTCCTACTCCTGGTAAATTTACTTTCCTTTGCTTAAATGATTTATTTAAAAGGGTCAACAATACAATATTAAAGTAGCAATTTTTTTCTACTTCAAATTGAGAAGGTTTTTTTTCCGAGTAAATATGAAGGGTTAAAAAAGCCAGTGGATATTGACAGTTAATAAAAGAGTTTTTAGCAAAAACAGTTTCCAACAGTGGTCAGATTTTTACTTTATTGCTGCAGCTTCTTAATTGCACAAGGACTTTAGATCGTCCTCCTTATTTGCTACTGTAGATGGAAATGGACTTTTTTACATGCATTAACTGCATTAAGACTTCCAGGAATGTCATAGGAGCCTATATAAACGTCAGTTTTATTTTTGTTAAAAGTTATTATTTTGTCTGTTAGCACAGTTGACATCATTAAGTCACAAGGCAATCACATCTTTGATTTTAATAAAGAAAGAGCTTGAGCAAAGTATTTCAAAGCTTACAGACCCTTTGCATTCGCTTCTTGGACCTCTAGTGAAGCACATAATCCGAATCTTTACATTTTTATTTTTTTTTATCAAGCCCTTTACTTACAACATGATGGTTATGAGTATTAAACTATTTTTCTATCATGTAAGCATAATAGTTTAAAGTAACTTCATGTTTGAGACTGCTAAATAAATTTGAATCCTAAACGCTCACAAAATCTTTTAAAAAAATTACAAGTTATAAGAATATTATTCCAGCACACTGGAATTTTAAAATCTCAGTATTTCCTTACATTACCTAATTCTTTAACACAGGTTTTCATATAGTTCTTGCACACCAAGATTGTGCAAGAATTCTGTGAAGAAAAAACTTTGAGCCAGGCAAAGTAAAATAAGGATATAGAGGATAAATCACACAGCTTAGTTGTTGCTAAGGTTCTAAACCTTAACCCATACCCCTATATACTGATTGGATGGCCAGTGTGGCTGTCTCCAGTGTGCAAGGCGGTGTGTTCCCCTGCTTTCCTGAAATGAAAGCCATACTACATTCTGTACTGTGAATGCTTGAAGTGTAATGCCCAACTGAACGACCAGTAATGTCTCATAAAGCGCAGTTGATATAGATAATCCTAGAATTGGTATATGCATAATTCAGGTGCATGGCACTTCTGGATTAAGTAGCTATTATCCCTATAATATGCATGATTGTCCCTCATAGATACGAATAATATTAAAATATAATATACTGAAATATGAATTAATAAATTAACGTGCAGAAACAGTAAACTCCTGTTTCTGTTAAATTTTCTGGAAGCTTGCCATTGACCTTTACTGGGACCCAAAGCTAAAGAAAAGAACTTTTACAGAATGCAAACAAAGTTTTTTTAATTGTTTTTAGGAATTCTTATCAGAAAGTGAGAATGGACTACATAAATTAAACTTGGTAGCATCCAAAGGAGAACTGCTATGCTCTATTTTGCCAAAGGAGAAGGCTAAAGTTATCTCGGACAAATGCGCTATGGCTAAGGAAGACTGGAAAAATTTTATCAGCACCCTCCATCAGAAGGAATCTGCACTGGAGGTATTGAACAAAGTCATTGTGGGGAAATATTGAGTCTAAATTTCCTCTTTGCTTTTTGTTTCAAATCACACATACTTTATAGATATCCTTACAGATTTCTTGTATTAGCAGCAGGTGTTTATGATGCAACATAATTAATAGTTACTTTCAAGAGGTCTCATTTTTCCATTTCCATTTTACTCATGCTTGCTTACATCCTTCCCACATGAACCTACTTTAATTGGGGTGTTTTATGTGGAAGGGTGTTGTTAAGAGTAACTGAGAGCAGCAAAGACAGCAATGGCTGAAATTACCGTAAGCCTTAGAAAAATACTGGATTACTAGAATACATTAAAATACATTTTCTTTTTAAAAAACTTATAACCCTGAATTCTGACACCAGTGCTGATTGAAGCTCCAGTACAGTGAGTAAACATCATCACTTTTACTGCAAACTGATGAAGTGTAAACGATTTGAACAACTTTCTAAACAAACCCCGGTTCCCTTCTCTGTTCAGGATTCACAATTCAGCCAGCGTATATTCGCATATAAGGTGAATGTCTTTACAGTGTTCTTTCTTTTAACTTTATAGGTTTTAAAGTCAAAAAGTCTTAGCTGAAATTCCTTGCATTTCATAGAATAATTAAAGTTCTTAGACCTTCCTGTTTCAGAACAGTAATGTCTAGTCAGCTGAGAAAAAAAATGTAAATAGATTTAGTATGTTGTAAAAAAGGTTTTTTCAAAGAAAATTCTTGGGTAGAAGAAGGTAACTTTCCTCATCTCAGGGTAGCCATTAGAAGGAAGATTTCCTTAGATGTTAAACTTTTTGAGCGCAGCATTTTTTCAGTCTCATAGGACTAGTCTTACAGTATGATGTTAAAATTATAAGGCTATAGCTAAAAAGAAAAAACAGTCAATCTGAAAACATATAAATAAAATAACTGGGACATAGAAACTGTCCTGTTTGGGTTTCTATTCCATATGTGTTTTTTTTTTTCAGGTGCTCATTTTAATTATGTAGAATAACCCTATAATACAATTATGCAGGCACTAAAGGAATGCCTACATTTAAAACCAAGACTTTATACTGAAAGAAAACATAATCAGAAATGTAGTCAAACAGCCCCTAGGAGTAATGGCAGGCATTTAAAAGTGGGTTAGTGTGAATGACTGCAGGCAGTTGTAAGATAACTTACTTCCCAAAGTAGCCTTGCTTCACACACTCATAGTTGTGTGAGACAGACTTTTGTTCAGTCAAAGCTGATAAAGTCAAAGCTTTGTAAAGCTTTCAGTTCAGACGAAATGTTTCAGCCTCTTCTCAGCTGTGTAAACATCCTACATAGTTACCTTTGTTTTGTAACTTAAAGATATACTCTCTCAAACTTATTTTTCAGTTTCTCTGTGGTGTGAAGAGCAGAGCCGGCATCATTTTATTTTGAACAGCTGTGGTAGTATTTGGCTGCAGTAGTGTATTTTTTGTGTGTACTTGATCTGTGGGTTGTGCATTACAATTATATTCAATTGTTCATAAATTTGTGTGTTCATCACTTGTGTTCTCAGAACTTAAAGATCCAGATGAAGGACTTTGAAGCAACTGCTGAGCCTCTGACAGAATGGCTGAGCACAACAGAAAAGATGGTACAAGGGAGTAGCAGTCGCCTCCATGACCTTCCTTCCAAGAGGAGAGAACAGCAAAAGTTGCAGGTGATTTCTTAACTTTTTAAACGGAGCCGGCCTTTCATCGCCCATTCTGCTGGCTTCATTGATCCTTTACAAGAGCTTGATCATTCTGTCATCCTTCTCTCTCTCTAAATAAGATGAGAACTGTTTTCAAAAATTGCTTTTGATGGTCCTGTTCTGTCAGTGTTTGCATCTCCGAATTTCTTAGGACACACTGCTTTATTGCTATAAATGTATGGTGTGCTTTTCTCAGTACACTTGCTGTTTGTCATTTCTATTTTTCATGGGCAATCCAAACTTCTCTTTTGTCTGCTTTCTTGCACTCACTTGTAATATTTATGTGCCTATGCTTTACAGTCTGTCCTTGAGGAAATAAGCTGCCACGAGCATCAGCTCAACAGGCTAAAAGAGAAAGCTCAGCAGCTGTTGGAAGAGCAAGCTGTCAGCAAAAGCTTTATGCGCAGAGTGTCTCAATTGTCTTCACAATACCTTACTCTAAGCAATCTCACAAAGGTAAAGCACTCAGTGTATGTGCTTTTAAGCTGTTCCTTTGATACGCGTGGGGAAAGACTGAAATGTGAAATGCTACGGTTGTCTTGCGTCCCTGCTCTGTGGTATGTCTAAGCAATGATCTTTTGTGCTGGCTTTAAAGAGTGAGAAATAAAGACCTGTATAATTCCATGGGCTGTCAATAAAATGTAATTGTGATTTTTTTCAAAAAATGTAATTAAAAAACACAGCCTGGTTGTCAGCAATTTTCTCCTGATTCAAAGAAATGTGATTTTCATTTTCATTTTTTCAGTAACTAAAGACATTTTAGTTTTGCAGTAAGTGGCACCTGGAAAAGTGTTTTTTATACTTTAGAGCAGTTGTTGTAGGTTTGTTTGTATGTTGGGTTGTTTTGTTTTTTAGAAAATACAGAATATGGAAATGTTGCTACTGAATTACATCCTGTAAAGATGAGTAGTTTGCATTGTATTTTTGTTTGAAACTTAGAGTTTGGCCTTCAACATTGTTTTAAAATTATTGCCCATGAGACTGCTTTTGAAGGTTCAGTAAGAAGCATGGGTCATACTCTAAAGCATAAGGCTAAGAACGGTTAGTTTAACCTAACTGTTTTGCTGAGTTGTACTCAGCAAGATTCTTCAGCATTTTATATTTCAACTATCTCTATTGTTTTATCAGGTTAGGTCTTTATATCAGAACTGTCATTTTTCATATAGTGCCAGTCATGAAGAAGGCATTGGATTAGGCTTGTGGTTACTACAGTAGTGTTGTGGGATAACAATTCAATTAACAAAGTGTTTGTTTGAGTAATTGCAGAATTGTTTTTGTTTTTAATTTCTATCTTTTCTCTGTAAGTAAAATTGTAAAGCATCCCTAGATCTGTGTGACTTACTGGAAGCGTGAAAGGGAAAGACACATGAGTTACTAACACTGGTTAACGTGGACAGAACTTGTAGGAAATGTTAAGGTGTGAGGATGGAGTCTGAGGCAGAAGATACACGTGCTCCAATCAGTGAGGGAAATCCCGGAGTTCCTTAGATAGTCATGGATGTTTGAGACAAATCCCTCTTTAACTTTCTTAGCCTATTTCAATAGCTTGACTTTATGTTAATAGGTTGGACCTATTCTTCTGGTTCTGGGAACCAGTGGGAGTTACTGAGAAAAAAAATATCTTATTTCAGTATCAATAAAGTAATGTTGTTGCAGTGGCGTAGCTTCATACGCTTATATCTGTGTTGTGCATGGATAGGTTTCACAAGTTATCTTCAAGTCTTTGAATAGGTATATGGAAATAAATAATCCTTTGAGCACCTACTGATTCTGATTGCTGTATGAATTGCAGGAGAAGGTGTCCAAAATGGATAGGGTCGTAGCAGAGCACCAACAGTTCTCTCACGGTTTCAAGGACCTCCAAGACTGGGTGGCTGATGCAATTCAGATGCTGGAGTCCTACTCTCATCCCACTGCTGATAAAAATGTTCTGGACAGTCGGATGTTAAAGCTGGAGGTATGTAAACAGATGTAGCATCTGTTGATATAACTGTGCAGAAGATAATACAGGTCAGTGCTCAGAAAACAACACTTTGATGTCCGTATTTTGACTATGGCTCAAAGATTGAGACAAACCCTCCAAAATATAGAGATGTCACAAAAAGATTGTTGTTCATTGATTTGGGATCGTGCTTTCAGGCTTTTCATGATTTTACATGTTGCAAGCTAAGAGCTTCTAGCACTTGCACAGTTGATATTGCTGATAGTCTACTGAGCTTTTATGTTATAAAATTTGTTTTAGAGGCAGATCCCAGTATTGCAGAACGATACTTTGGCTCTGTAGAAGAGTTTTTTCATCACATCTTTTTTTCTTTTTTTTTTTTTTTCCTCTGAATAAATCCTCCAATTTTCCCTCCAAATGACATTCTTTTCAGAGTGTCTCCACTATGCTTTGTCTGATGCACTGGAAGTACCTGCATAGATTTTATATTAGTTAACATAGTCATGTCCACTTAGTGATAAAAAATGGAACAAAATCTATTCACTTTTTAGGGACTGCTAATAGTGAAACAAGAAAAGGAAATCCAAATGAAAATAATTCTGACAAGAGGAGAATCTTTTCTGCAAAATACTTCTCTGGAGGGAGTACAAGTGATTGAACAGCAGTTACATACCCTGAAGGACAGCTGGGCTTCTCTTCTGTCTGCATGTATCCAGTGCAAGAGGTAAAAAGGGTATGAGGTGCATAGTGATGCACTGTCAGATGTTTTTAAAAGTTCATACACAGTTTTTTTTTTATTTCAAGAGTCAAATTAATGAAAATAACTGCATGTGCCTAACATTGCAAATCTGGAAGCCTTAAATGACCTATTACAATTAAATAGAAAAAGGGGAGACAAGAGTGAGGAGCTAAACTTCATTAACGCTGACAATATTCTTTTAAAAGTGGATTCTGTGTTCATAAACAGTCTATAAATTTTATTTTGAATTGCACAAAATGCATTAAATTTTTCTTAAGAGTAATGGTTGTTCTGTCAGCGTACTGTCCGTTTTTCCACTTGTTAAATTTCTTCTTTACTTACAGTGTCCAACAGTGATGATTAAAGAGGAAATGCTGAAAGTGATAATCAGAAAAATAAATGCAGACTTCTATAGTGGAGATTAACTAGTTGGAAATATTTCAATTTAAAACAGTCAAACTAATTAAACATTGCAATGCAGCTGCAGAAAATTTCTGATTTTAGGTTTTATGCTTCCTATTCCATTTTATTTACTAAACTTAGCACATATCACCTAGGTACATCTCTTGATGGATCTCCTTAATATTCTAAGTTTGAAGACTTCAGTTCTGTTTATCATCCAATCAGTGCTCCTAATTAAATCCTGTAGGATTTTAACATTTGTGTCTCTGTTTAGCTTGTGATACTTGTATTATGGTCCATAATAACTACATATATATAACAGTATCTCAATACTTAACTAGCATGAGAACATCCACTATCAAAAAAATGTGTATTTTTAAATTACAGTCAACTGGAAGGAGCTCTCTCCAAATGGACAAGTTACCAGGATGATGTTCGCCAGTTTACCAGCTGGATGGATAAAGTAGAAGCAAGCATGAATTCTTCTGAAAGGCAATATGCTGAATTGAGGGAAAAAACAGCTGCCCTCAGCAAAGCAAAGGTGTGTTTGCTTTACAGTGAATCAGCAACAAACACATACTAGCGACAAAAAAGGCTGACTAACTGCAAGATTAATCTGTAGTTCATTTTAATGCTGCTCATTCTTAAATACATCATTCTCTTTTGATTTTGCAGCTACTCAGTGAAGAAGTGTTGAGTCACAGCAGTCTGTTGGAGACAATTGAAGTAAAAGGCAGTGGAATGGCTGAGCATTATGTCACACAGCTTGAACTCCAGGAACTTCAGGAGCGGTATAAGTTGCTCAAAGACAGAACAATGGTACAGTTTTTCCAGTTTTTCTTTATATCACTTCACTTTTTTTTTTTTACTTTTTTTTTTTCTTTTGGTTGTGTTTTTTTTCTTTTTTTTGGCAACTAGGAAGCAGAGAAAGTTTTTTAATTGGTCACTTTTTTTTTTTAACAGTTATATTAAGAGTTTGGAGGAAGCTATAACTTAATGTTTGTACCACTGAGCTTCAGATCTTTTCAGAAGCATATCTGAATACCTGTGGTTTGCAAAAGTAATAATAATAAAAGTTTTGGAATAAATTGGGTCAGACAATCAAGTAAACCAAAGATTTTTGATGATTCAAGAATCTTACTGCTGAAAACAAACATTATTACCAAGTAAACTGACTGTAATGCCAAAAGATTCAAGAGGGGTTGGACTTGATGATCCTTGTGGGTCCTTTCCAGCCTGGAAAAGATGAGAGCACAGACAGATAAGGCAAAGATTTATCTAAGAGATCAGAAAAAAGTTCTAAGCTCTTGTTGACAATCTCAGTAAAGTTAACTTAAATCAGTATTAAAAATTAGCAGTTCTTTTATTTTTATACACTGAGGTGTTACTTAATAGTGATCACAGATTGAATCTCACAAATCACAAGCTTAGATGATGAATCTTTAAGAATAAGTGTATGTATCCTCACATTTGAGCTCTTTTTCCTTGTTTCTGATCAAACCATCCTCAGAATCCAGACACACGTGAATTTTAGGAAAACTGTTCACCTTGCTATCATTACTGGATTTATGTTTTCTTGGTTTGTTGATACACTAAGATATATATCTGTAAATATTTTTTACAAACAGGAAGCAGTAAAAAAAGCTGAAGAACTGCTTAATCTACATCAGGGGTATCAAAGAAATCTGAAGGCATTTGAAACATGGCTGGAGGAGGAACAGGAAAAACTTAGCTGCTTATCACACCTTGAAGGTGATGCCCAGAAACAGGAGGCAACACTCCGAGACCTGCAGGTACAGTGTGTGTGACATTGTAACTAAAACAATAATGTAATAATATTAACCTGAACAAAAATCTGCATACCATTTTTTTTTTTTTTTTTTTTTTTTTTACTTGAGAGGTGCTTGAGAGTGCATTATATCTAAGCAATTTTTTGCTTAGAAGTGGATCCAGTAAAGTCAGTGCAAACAATGACACTCATTTCCGGAAAGTATCAGACTTTGAGTGAATTCGTCAGTCATGTTAATACTTTTTTTCAAGTACTATTTTAGATGTTGGTCTGCACCTAGGATGCTACCTTCTTTTTTCCCTCTGTTTCATTGCATACTAAAAGTGTTATTTTCATTGAGTTTCCATCTTTTGTTGCTTATAGTCCAATATTATAAGCAACACTTACTTGCCTACTTCAGGCAGTTCTGGTCATCTGGACTGCCTCAGATGGTGTCAACAGGCTGGTTCAGCCTAGTTCCATGACTAATGGGGCAGGGGGATCCACAGACCTACACCCCAGGAAAGGAGAAAATGGGCAAAGGGTAGGGAGATGGGCCTAAAAACAAAACAGCGGCAACCATCTGAAGAGGAAGGTTAATTTACTAAATATGATATTGAAATGAAAGATAACACAATATAATACAATATAATTGGAATTGAAGCTAATAAATCAAATAAAATGAGAGAGAGTGTGTCCAAAAACCGGAGGCCTTACGCTAGTACTGAAGGCGAGACGGCTAGGAAGCACGCACACTGCAGAGATGAGCAGAAAGGACGAGGGGACTTCTCATGACTGACCAGCAGTTTTATCTTTCCCTCTGGACGGAAAATGGAAACAGAATGGTGAACAGTCCTCTGGGATATGTAGTTCTCTTCCAAGATCCAAGTAATCGGAAAATAGGCAGTCCACAGAACTGAAGCATTAACTCTTTAACTCCCAGCGCACTACATGATGTTGTGATGTGGAATACTGGTAACAAAATCATAAAACCGTGGCACATGGTGAGGTGGAAAAACAGTCACTGAATATCCTGAATGATAGAGAAGAGTAAACCGGAACTACTGCAGTAGTCTCCCAGTTACAGTCTTAAGATTAAAAATATTTTCGTACCTGTTACTGAGTTAGGAAAAGGTCTGCTCTTTAGCTTCTGAGATAAAAAAAAAAAAAATGTATTGTTTTATTCAGGATATTGAGAAGACATCAGTGGGATCAGGGCCTGAATATAATTCATCCTATAAGAGTTTACCTTCAAAAATCTGCATTCATTTTGAAAATTTGAGTATATATTTCAAATATAAACCTAGAAGACACGTAGATGTGTTTTGGTCAGTTCATTCTCTGGTTATGTTTCCTAAGCAGGTTGGCATACTTTCTAATCAAGTTCTAATAAGCATGAAAAAGTCATGTATATCCAGAGGAATGTATCAAGAATTATTTTGGAACAGTATATCAAACACATATATAAATATATAGGCATGTTAATTTTGAAAGAATGAAGCCTCCTCTTTGTCTTTGCTTTTATACAGATATAATTTCAGAGTTAGAGTGTCTTTGCCACAGATGGAAACTTTTGAATTTAAGTTTATGATGAATGGATTGCAGGCTGTCATGACAGCTCAGGCAACTACTGTTTCAGAACTCAGAAAAAGATTAGGAGGAGAAGGTGTTTAATGCATATGCTGTCAAAAATTTTCTAGAATTCATTTGTCCCTAATACCAATACTGGGTTTGCTTTTTAAGTGAGCATGCCATCATATTGTTCTTAGTGTAATGTGTCTTCAACCATACAGCCCTAACAGTAATGACTGTTTAACTTGAGGTAACTGTTTTTGTCTGAAGTAGAACCAGGACTTCATGTGCAACATGTAATAAAAATTGTTAATATGTATGTGTCCATAACTCTGCCTTTAAAGGAGCTGCAGGTCCGCTGTGCGGAGGGACAAGCATTACTGAATGCTGCTGTCCGTGCCAGAGAGGAGGTGATTCCTTGGGGCATGCCGCAGATAGAAGACAGAGCCTTGGAATCCATACGGCAGGACTGGCAAGTTTATCAGCACAGTCTTTCTGAAGCAAGAAGCCAATTAAATGCTACTGTGAGCAGACTGAGGTTAATGGGGAAAAAATTTCAGAAGGTTAATGACTGGATAACAGAACTGGAGGAGAAAGTTGCTATCAGGACTGGGAGGCAGTCTGGTAGAGCAACGAAAGAGATGCAGCTTCAACAAATGAAGGTAAAGAATATAGTTAAGGAATTCCTGAAACAAAATACCATGTGAGTTTTCCACGTCAATGTTTACTGTCAAAATTTCAGAAAACCTTCCAATAAATTCTGAGTGCATTCCCCCATTCTACTAATTAAAATATGGCTATACCAACGTTGAAATCTCATAAGGAGATCAGGAATCCATATGCTCTGTGGATCGTAAAGACATTACGGATCCTGAAGTCCATAACGAGAAAGAGTTAACGCAATAACAAAAGTCAAATGTAATGAACTATGTTTTGAAGTCTCTGCTGTATTGATGTAATAGTACTCCTTAGTCACTACAAGGAGAATACATTGTTCTAAATAAACACAGGAAGTAGACTGGTAAAGATTTTAAGGTTCTGTTTTATGGTCTCTATTAAAATGCAGACAAGACAAAAACTCTGCAGGAAGTCAAGCCTGCGTTTCTATTACTATTCAGAAAAAAATACTAAATGTACTGTAATAAAATGCAGACAATACTGTTGCAACTCCATATTTATAACCACGTATTTGTTTTCCTTTCCGTGATTTCCTAACTTAGTTGCAACTAAATTCCAGTTGTGTTTAAGTCTATTGAATTAGCCGTATAAACTGGATTATGTCTTTTGTCATAGAAATGGCATGAAGAAATTACAATATACAAAGATGATGTGGAGGAAGTTGGGATATTAGCTCAACAAATACTAGAGGAAGGTCTCACTACCAGTGGAATGGGAAGCCAGGCTACACAGCTTACATCTCGATATCAAACTCTTCTTCTTTGTATCTTGGTGAGTTATGAAAATTAATTCATTAATACATAGTAAATTGTCAGCTAAGAAGCAAGTATAGATAGAATTTCGTAATTAGACTTTATCAAACTTTATTCTTTACTGTAGACTGCCTAATATAATGTTGTCATGGTCAAGGGCCTTTTGTCTGCAACAGGGGAGCTAGGCCCTCTCCACCCCTCCCCTTCTGGAAGCTGGCAGAGAAGTGAGAAGGAGGAATTGAGATAAAGAGAAACTATTTTACTAAAAATGGTAAAGGAATTTGATAAAAGGAACTGAGAGTAATGAATCGAACAAATGGAAAAGAGAGAGTATCTCCAAAGCACACTGCAAGTTCAGTCAGAGCAGAAGAAGAGACATCCTCACATCACTACGTCGCTTCTTCCCAGAAACCACGTGGGAAGGACTGAAGCACTCTGGGAACTTTAGTAATACAGGGAACTATACTTCTGCAGCAGCCATCCTGATCACTGCATCCATCAGTTTACTGCGTGATGTCATGATATGATATACCTATGGAAAACCATGGCAAATGTTCTTATGTTTATATAAATATATATGCTCACACATATATTTATGTGTACACATATATATATATAAAAATATATACACAAAAGCAGGCACACATATATGTAGATTTCATTGGACTAAATGTGTTAGAGAATGATATTAAAACCCTTTCAAATATATTCAGATTTGATCACATATGATTACTAATCTTTTTTGATAGTATCCGGAGAGAAATTCAGAATTCAGGAGACTTAAATGCTGAGTTGTAACTGGAAAAATGTTTTTCAGGTTATCATTGAAAGACATAGTTATGAGAAATTTGAATTGGTAAGATAAAATGTTTAGTAAGACACTGTAAGATACTACATAATCATGAGCCACAACACTAGTTGCAAAATAAAAGTACCTTTTCAGTTGTTTAGGATTAACCCTGTTTTAGTATTAACAACTGTGGTATGTACACTCTGAGAAGACTTAAGTGATAATTATCCATTTGGTATTAAGGACTATGTTTAATCTTAGTATAGCAAGTTTTATTAATAAATGGCAGTTTATTGCTATCTCAAGCCAGTATTAATGATAAACATCAAGATGGTTCTTGTTTCTTCCTCTAACTTCTGTATTTGTTTTGAAGGAACAAACAAAGTTTTTGGAAGAAGAGATACGCAGTATGGAGGAGTCAGAATTGGCTTTTAGTGCTTACAAAAATTGGTATGGAGCTACTAACAAGGACTTCAGAAATGTGATCACCAAGTCTGATGTGTTGGATAAAACAGCAATGGAGAAAAAAGTGCAGAAACTAGAGGTATAGCTTTGTTGGACACGGTTATTGTTTGTCTTCAGTTTCTGTTCACCAAAAAATGCCTATGTTTTAATGTGTATCTTAACAGCTGCTCAAAATCCTATCTTTGCCCTACCCAGAGAAATAAGCAGGATAAAGATCATCCAGTATAAAGCTTTGTGTTCTCATATCTTATGTATATTACAGCACACTTTGGTTGTCAAGATTATGGATAGTCTTAAATAATGCGATACTGTCTTTCCATAAGGCATGTTTCTGTATATTTTGTTTCATTTAAAGCTTAAATACATTTCCCTCCCAACTCATCTTGTCATGTAAATTTTAAACCAGTATGTGCCGTGGGAAGAAATACTTCCTCTTTCTCATCATTGAAATAACTCTGCAGTAAAGCTAGAATTTTTTTTTTCTGCTTCCTTCTTGTTTATCACACCTTAACACCAGGTAATTTTGTAATGAAAAGACCATTTGATTTCACTAGCAATTCCTTGTGTCCTTAAAAAACAACAAAAAACAAACAACTGTTATCCTCTCACTGATAATAGAATTGCAAGGAATAAAAGAGAAAATAGCTTGCATAAATTTTCTCTTAACTAATTTTCTTCACAGCTGCTTTTGAGTGATATGGACGTAGGCCACAGTTTACTGAAATCTGCCCGTGAGAAGGGGGAGCGAGCTATGAAGTACATGGAAGAAAATGATGTTGACTGCTTAAGGAAAGAAATTGGAGATCATGTGGAACAGCTTGAAGATTTAGCTGGTTCAATCAGGAAAGAACACGTGACTTCAGAGAAGTGCCTTCATCTGGCAAAGGAGTTCTCGGACAAGTACAGGGCACAAACCCAGTGGCTTACAGAGTACCAAGCCATGTTGTGTACACCAGTGGAGCCAAAGTGTGAACTCTATGAGAAAAAGGCCCAGTTGTCCAAATACAAGGTAAAAAGTGATTGTATTGTCATACTATTTAATGAATTTCGACATAGAGACTTGCAATAAATCTTCCGATGCAAATGTCTGTTCAAGTTTCCTTAATAGATTTATACCTCTAATCTGGATCTCTAAAAGCAGCATCAGTGTGAAAACATGCATGATTTGATATCTGAATCACAGAATCATAGAATCATAGGGGTTGGAAGGGACCTCCAGAGATCATCGAGTCCAACCCCCCCTGCCAAGTGTATGAGTACATAGATTTGCAATTACGGTGTTTTAATAAGACTTCCACATTTGAAAATTCTATTCTTACCCACACACATGATGAATTCCATTGATGTCAGCAGAGTTAACTGCCTTTTAAGCAAGGATGAAAATTAATTGGTCTTTTTTCTCTGCAGATACTGCTTTGGTCTGCATTAGTTTTATCAGCTTTTTGGTTAAAGCTGGTGGTCCCAGCTCAACTGACATCCAGGATAGTCAGCTTCTACGGCCTCCTCTGTTTTTAGTTAGCATTTTAATGAAGCTTCTTCCCTCCACCCCCAGAAAATAATTGACGAAATAAGTGTTGTCTCTCTTAATAATGCTTCTGTGAAATACTCCAGGGTTCCAGATTTTTCTTTATATGTATACGGAGTCTGGCTGGGATGGAGCTAACTTTCCTCGCATTAGTCTCTATAGCTCTGTGCTTAATATTTCCAGCTAAAACAGTGTTGATAAGTTGCTGTTGCTGAGCAGAACTTGCACAGCATCAAGGCTTTCTCTTCAAACAGCTTCTCCTGCCCTTTTCTCCATCCTCCAAGCTTAAATACTCAAAATCATATGGTACATCTCTGTGCTTGTTTGCTAAGTCTTTGAGGAGCCGGTGTTTCACTGTAATTTGATAGATGCTGCCATATGCCATACTGTCTGACCCAGGGATAGAGCAATGGCATAACAGGAACTCAAACTGGATACACCCGAGATTACAGTTTCATGCACTCATCTGTATTGTTATCTCTTTATGAGCAGGGATTTAGCAGTATCTTACTGCCCACCTGTTTGCAGAATTTGTTCCTCAGAGCAAATTTTATCCCTAACACTTTTCCTTTCACACATAATAGCTCACTGTCCTTTAGCAGCCCCAGATTATCAGCCATGCTTCTAGGCACTCTCAATGGTAGAAATTGCTCTTAGGTGCCTGCAAAGATGTTGTCTCAGGGCAAGGCTGAAAAATGTAGTCCAGTAATTGTGACAAAGCTTATCTTATCTGGAAAGGATGATGTATAACGTGGTAGAATGCTGTGCTTCTGATCAAAGGTAAATGAATGAAATAAATCTTCAGTGCATATTTTACTATTCTTGCTTGTACCATAGTCCGTGCAGCAGACCATTTTGTCCCATGAGCCTTCAATAAAATCAGTGATCGAAAAGGGAGAAGCACTTTTTGATCTGGTGAATGATGTGACTCTAAAGAGCAACATTCAAGACCTTCAGAGCAATTACCATGAACTCTGCAGCGCAACAAAGGTAAAAAGTCAGGGAAAAGAAATGAAATGTCTTCCAAATTTCTCAATTTTTCCCCTTTTTAGGAAATTAACTACTTATTTCATAATGTATTGTCACACCCTGGACAGAGAGTCACTTAGATTTCATTACTTGTTTGACTCATGTTTCATGACCTCATACAAACTTCATTTAGTCTAGTTCTCATTAATAAATGGAAGTCACTAGAGAAAATGAACTGCAAGACAGATGCAATTTAATTCAGCAAGGGCAATATAAATTTAACATTGATTCATGAGTCCACGTTTATATAGTGTTTTGAAAGATCTAACACTTCTAAATACCTCCTGAATTATGACTGTGGCTGAAGCTTTTAATAGGTTATACCCCTAGCAAAGATACGCTCTGCAAACCAGGTTAGTACTTATGCTTGACCTAAGTCCCTTTAATTAACAATCCATCCATCCAATAACAGATTATTAGACATAATTTTCTTGAGTTAAATGCAGAAAAGTGTATAAAAAATCCTCCTTAAAAAGAAAAATATGCTTAAAACCACATTTTATCTCAGTGTATTTATTCTCAGTTTGCATATTACAGTCACAGGCAATCTGTATGTACAAATGCTATGAGCAGCAGGGATTCTGCTGTAGCATTTGGTCGGCCATGTGCAGTTCCTCAAACTGTCTGTAATAACTGATTTGAACTGAAATTAAAGCTAATTGACAATGTTCCTGTTTTTAGAGGAATGTCTTCCTCTGCTTTCGAAGTATGTTATTTTACCCTGAATAAAAAGCTGCTTCAGTACCACAGATTTTCTTCCCTCAGCTGATCTCTTCAGTATCTTTAACTGTCCAATCGTATGAGTCAGTCACGGGAATATGAATTTGGAAGATAACGCTATATTTTCAACATCTTGCTATTTTGTTTTTATTCTTCTTAGCTTACCATTTAAATTTGGTTGTTGTGAACTTGCAGGTATATGTTGAAACCTTAGAGGTGAGAGTAAAAGAGCATGAGGATTACAATAGTGATTTGCAAGAAGGAGAGAAGTGGTTATTACATATGTCTAGCAGGCTGGTTAGCCCTGACCTCATGGAGAGTAACAGTCTTGAAGTAATCACTCAGCAACTAGCCAACCACAAGGTGAGTTTGCTGCTTGGGTAAATTTTCTTTGTCTGGTAAATTAGAATTCTTCTTCTTTGCTCCACCAGTGTCATTAAAGCAATTTACATGTTTACCTTGTAGCACTGTATCTTGGATCAAATTGAATCTATACAAGAGCATTTTGTACACTGATGTTAATTCTGTTTCCGATTTTTTTCTTAGAAGTTCCAAGAAACAGACCACAAAAGATGGATTAGGGTCATTTTACTCCCAAGGCATTTTTGTCTCTGATAATTTTAAGGAAATAAATAAATATTTTTTCTGATGTTTTTTTTTTCCCCTTCTATTAGATCATAACATTTCATCCACTGATTTTATTCAAAGTATTGCTATTGCTATTAAATCCTCTCCCTCTCTTCATACACAAATTTTGAAACTGATATTCCAAGGGCACATTTAGAAACCTTTTAACTCATAGTAATTATAATATTATTCCTTGAGTAATCTCTTTGAATAGAAGTCTGTGTCCACCAAATTTGATCTAAGGGTCTTTCTACTGTGGAAGAGCTTATTGAATATGACATGATTCAGCATCAGATTTAGTCCTCAGTACTAGACATGCGAGAAGTTGGTAGAGCTCTGGTAATAATACAACAAATGAAAAGATTAAGAATACTCTTTTGGGACATAAGCATATAATGTTTATACACTCGACAATGTTACTGATGTTTCTGTAGAATACCTACATACAGACTGTTGGCAATAGTTTTTACGTCGAAAATACATTCAAGTAGCTTGACTATTGCAATATACATTGCCTGAAAACCTTTTTCTAAAGCCAAAGAGAAAAACCATTTCAGAAAAAAACAATTAACTTTTAATAAGCTCATTAAAAAGCTGTGATGTAGAACATATTTCAAGTTTAAAATATCTCTTCAAAAGTATTTATCTATTTTTTAGGCTATCATGGAAGAAATTGCAGGATTTGAAGACTGTTTGAATAAACTTAAGAGTAAAGGTGATTATTTGATTAATCAATGCACAGAACATCTTCAAGCAAAATTTAAGCAAAATATACAAAGCCATCTTCAAGGAACAAGGGACAGCTATTCTGCCATATGTAGCACAGCTCAGAGGGTAAATCTTTCAAAATTGTTTTAAATACAGTTTAATAACAAACGTTATTATTTCTGTAATTACTTGCTGATTGTTAAGTGGTAAAAACTCAAACTCAACAAGCCTACAAATTACTAATATAGCCTTTCATCATTATTGTGCTACAGATAAATTCCTTGTGATCTAAATATCACCTTGAAGCCAGCATAACTACCTGTGTATTAGCCAGAAGTTCCTACTTAGTATCTCCACAACCTTACTACATTCTGATTACAGTAGCTTCTGAGCAGTCACAGCCAATAAAATAGAGGTATTCCTCATTCCAAACCTAGGGAGAAAATTACACAGATAAGTAACTGCTCTTAATTTTGTGCTAAGAAATACTGTCTCCTAGTAAAACCAGAATATGCAGTTAAGAAGGGCTAGTTGGGTCATTTTGTTAATCTGTTAATCCAATTAGGAGATCAGACCAGCATAGTTTCAAATGAGAGAAATGGAGGAAGAGAAAGAAATAAAAAGAAAGAAACAAAAAAGAAAAGTAGTCTTAATAGTCAGAAAGAATTGTATAGATAGATAAAACCTCATAATAGATCAATGGCAAAAGTGATGAAGAAGAAATTTGAGAAAATGCTCTTCATTTTCATCTTTATTTTCTCTTTTCAGAAGCCATGCCTTAAATACTGTCCATTTTATCCACTAATGAGCAAGGTGCTCATGATGAGCTTTCATCTCTTGGTACTTCTATGTACAAGAGCTAAAATTTCTACAATCTTAACCATTCTTTCCTTTCCTTTCCTTTTTTTTTTTTTTTTTCCTCCTGCATTTAGCAAGGTGTGGGAAGAGAGCCAATAGTGATGTTTGAAAATGTAATGAACTTCCAAAATGTTTATTTTAGGTGTACCAGAGTTTGGAACATGAACTCCAGAAGCATGTCAATCATCAAGATACCCTACAACAGTGCCAGACTTGGCTGTCTACAGTACAGTCAGAGCTAAAGCCAAGTACCTGGACACCTTTCAGCCTGGCAGATGCAGTTAAACAGGTAAAAGTTCAGCAGTTGAAAATGCTGTTATACTTATTGAGGTGATTTTGGGTAAGGGCTCTATATTAATAGAAATTCTCTCTAGCCTCCTCAGAGATCTCTTTGTCTTCATTATTTATTCCCGTATCCAAAAGAAATATCTTGGGGGGGAAAATAACCTTAGGTGAAGAATCACAGGGTTTTTGTTAGCTCTGCTTAATGCTTAGAAATACGTTATTTGAAAACAGCTGGTTAATTAGATAACCAGGCTCAGATAACCTGTGGCTGTGTTTAGCAGAGATATTGCGTCTTTCTGCTTGTCTACTTTCCATTCTGTTTGCTTGCTAATGTTCCTGTATGAGATCTGGTTTCACAGTTCCATGAACATAGAGTCTGTTATCAGGCAACCAAAACAAGTTTTCAGTTTGAGTATAGAGCTGCTTCCAGCTCACATTAGTCAGAAAGTCACAAAGAAAGGCTTCTTTGTTTCAAGATTATTTTTAGTAACAATCAGACTTGTACGTTGTTTTCAAATTTGTCAACTGATTGGATACTAAAAATGCTGAAATTGGGTGTTTTCTCATCCACCATGTGGCTTGAGACCTTGAAATACTGCAGATTTTAATTGTCCTTTCCTCCTTTATCTTCTCACCTTTGGGAAGAATTTTACTGTCTTTTTGATAGTATTCCCACCTGTCCTACTCCTTAAATTATTGGGAGACAGTAACTAACTTCTCTTTTTTTTAAGCTGGACAAATTCATTTCCATCAGACTTGTCCAAATGCCATGTGCTACAGTCTTATATATCCCAGCCCTTAGCTGAACTTGCACCAGTTTGCCAACGTTTCTTCTGTGGAGAAAGAGGGAAACTGGACCCAATGCACCAGGTGCAGCCTGATAAGTGTAAATAGGAAGAATAGTCCCTTCCATCTGCCTGCTCTCTTGCTTTCTTGCTAAGGCAGTAATTCAGGATTGCCACAAGAGCACACTGCTGTTATGTAACTTGTCTGCAAGAAGCCACTACTGGGTTAGGTGGTCACACACCTTCCTCCCTGGTCTCTAGTTGCTATAGCCCAACTTGTCAGACACTGATACTGCCATTTTCATGTGGGATGAAGACACTCTTCATATGGAGGGATGACCTTCTATGGACAAGTTCAAAAGGAAGAATTTTCAACAGTATAACGTTATCAAATCTTGTCAGTGATAGAAGTTGGGGAGGTTGGGAAAGATTCAGAGAATGTGGAGAAAGCATGGTGTGCCACTGGGTTGGATCCTCCATGAGGAGGATGCTGGAGAATTTAATAGATATAGGCAACATGACAATTTATAAATCAGATCAAGTGCTGCTTCCCATTCTGCTTGGGAAAGTAAGTCACCTTGTTGAAACTTTATATGTATCAACCAAAAACTTATAGTTACATAAGCTAAGTAATGCATATGTCACTGATTGCTTTGCTAGGTGGATGATGATAATCAAGATTTTAAGAGTTACACTTTTCTGCATTTTTTACATTTTCAAGTTAAATAGTGCAAGTCTACATTTCGTTTCTTGGAATTAATGAGCTAAATTAAAAACACTAAAACACGTGATTTTAATAAAGTATGATTTATTCCACAGTCTGAGTATATTTGGGGATTGTCTTCCTTCAGGTGAAACATTTCCGGGCTCTGCAGGAACAGGCAAATACATATTTGGATCTTTTGTGCTCCATGTGTGATCTGTCGGATGCCACAGTGAAGAGTACAGCAACAGATATTCAACAAACAAAACAAATGGTACAAGATAATCACAAGAAACAGCTTTTAATCTTATTTAGAGCTTTAACTGCTTTGATCTGTCCTCTTTTAAAAGGTCATGTTGGGTAATAGATTAAAGAAGGGTGTTCTTACTTCAGCTCCAGTACTTCATTTAGAAACAGCTTTATTCCTCTCTTTCTCTCTTTTTATAATTATTTTTTTAAAATTAAATTGTCACAGTGCTATCCTGGTAGTAATATAAAGAAAAAGGACAAAGTATGCAAAACTCACTTAAGCAGTGTTAAAGGGTGTTGTCCTAAAGTCACATAAATAACATGTTGAAGAAAACCTCATCCAAATTGTTTTCATAAAACAAAATTCAGTTTATCGTTCTCTTGCTATTAAGTTTTATATATATTTTAATGTTACTATTTGTTTAACAGTAGACTGGAGGATAGGATATGCTAGTACATTCATAATAATGATAATTTTTATGATAGTTCAATTCAGAAATCTATGTATTTTATCCCAAGCTTATGAATTTACGGAAGTACACCTCAATTTTAAGTTTCAAAGTACCTTAGTGCTTTGTTTTAAAACAAAATCATAAGCATTTGATATTAGAAAACTTTATCATTAGGATTCCTCTTTTTAAAGTATGGAAAATTATTTCATACACACGCACACACAGATCATCTTAAACTATTTATATACAGAGTAAAAATCTAATACATATAGTAACAGAATTCCATACCAGAGAAGAAAATTGTTCAAATCCAAGTAATCCGTTGACAATAAGGCTGTCCAAATATTGAATAACTAAAAAACCTAAGAATACAATTCTCCTTTTATGTATATTGCAGTGGAAAACATTTAAGAAATCACAGGCATGGCAGTACTGAGATATATTAAACTGGTTGAATGTCCAAACCTTAAAGACTTCCTCCATGTGTTTGGAGTAAAAGAAGCTTTGTGACTATTGGTGTAAGGTGATTAAAGGGCTCAAGTCTGATAGGCATTGTTCTTATTGGCATTTTACAAAAGGCATATAGGCAAAGTAACTGGATGAGATCAAGTGTTTAAGTTTTTTGGGTTCTTTTTTGATTGTTGTAAAGGCATATAGGGCACAGTCCACCAGTAATCTTGGCATGCAATTGACTGTAGTAGATTACACAGCTAATTTAAGCTTTAACAAAAGACATAGAATACTGAAAACACACACATATATGTTTGCTTTGCTCAAGGGTCATTTTTCTCGCAGCTTTCCTTGTGTAGGACTGATTTTTATGACTTTTGAAGCTTGGGTCTCTTTGTAGATAATATTAGCCTCTTCAGAATCTAGTGAAGGAATTTGCTGTGAGTACAGTGTTGTGCTTGAAGAAAGACTGTTATTCATCCTCCAGTCTCCAAAAATATCTGCGTTAATGCAATCCTATTTATTTTTTTTTATTTTTATTTTTTTTCCTTTTCTGCTAGATTGAGCAACAGATAATGCACTCACAGTATTTGGCTCAAGGCTGGGAAGAGATAAAACAAATGAAGGCTGAGCTCTGGATATATTTCCAGGATGCAGATCAACAGCTACAGAATTTGAAAAGGAGACGCGCAGAGTTGGAACTAAATATTGCCCAGAATATGGTACTCCAAGTTAAGGTAAGGAGGTTTTGAGATAAGAACAGAATGTAAGGTAGAAGTTCACCTGATAGTTTATTTAATTGCAATGAACATATTGCATATAATTGGTAATATGTTCTAAGCAAGACCACAGAAGAGAGAGGAAAGAGTTTCCTTATTGATGTTACAGTTTGACATAGAGAGCAAAACAGAGTACTATGATATTTTTCCGTTTTTTTTTTCTGTTGTGTTTTTTTTTTCTTAAACAGCATACAGTTTGCAGCCTACTGTTTTGATTTACCTTCACTTTCAATAGGGTAGTTGCTGACTGTAATGCATCTGAAGATAAGATCTCCAACTTGTGCTTACTAAGTTCTTTGATTCCAATACTTATAAGTTAGCTAGATCCATTTCAAAAGCAATCTAGAATATCATTCAATTTTGCTGGACTCTGAAAAGCACTGGAGAAGAGACGTGACAGAAAGCCATATTAATTTACTGTTAGTTGTGAGATATTTGACTTCAGATCATCACTCTTACAGAACAGATGATTTCCATGGCTATTCTGCACGCATCTCAAAGATCATTACAGTAACAAGAAGAAAGAGGAAAACAAATTATTTTTTGGATGAGTAAATAAACACTTGGATTTTGCATTTTTAGACTAGATTTTTCTTGTGTTCTTTTCTGCTGTGCCAGGAATTGGGTGAAAACTAAACAACCCTACCTATCCTAAAGAAGTGTTTGAACGAAGTCGTAACCCTTGAAAATACTTCTGCACAATGTTGTCTAAGTCCCGCTACACTAGCAGGAGTCAGTATAGAGACAGGAGTCTGTACTTCTTCACTATTTTAGTTGGTTTTATTATGAATGACAGGCACCAGCTGTAACGTCAGAAATGGCTCAGTCTGTATTTTTCCCTTGTGTTTACCCTGATGTAGGAAGATGCCTAGCTCAATTTGAGGGAGTCACAAAGGAAGAGGTAGAGGTGGACAGTAACATCTCTTCCCCAGAAGTCTTCAATCCCTCAGTGAAAATTTATCACCCCAGCAAAGTGCTGGAGCTGGGTGTGTTTGTTTAGTTACAGGTTTTGGAACTGGAATTTTGGAAAAGATTATCTTTACCTCCAACAGTGTATAAATGCCAAAGAATATCTGATTAATTTTATTTGTCAGTATATTCTTTATCTTCATATGGAGTTCTCTGTGACTTCCTGTTCAGTAAAAAATGTTTATGTAGATGAGCTCTTTTGTCTAGTGGAGTTAATTAATTCAAATAATTAATTCAATATTAATTCAAATATTAATTTGAACAGTGATCATAGCTATTAGAGAAACGAAACAAAGTATGGATGTGGGGGCGACTGACTCATGGGCTCTTTTCCCAGTTTTAGTCTCTAATAAAAAAGGAAATAAATGAGCTAGAAATACTTCTGGTAAAATGAATTCTCATGAGATTGCAATTATCTTGTATGTTATAATGTAGGTGGAATGAGTGGCAGTTCCAGGAGCCTGGCTGGCAAAGTGTTACTTCTTTGTGATTTCTTTTTATCACTGGTAATTGCTCTGGTTTGCTGTCCTTACATGAGAAGATGGAGAGAAAGGTTGGGGAAGAGGAGACGGCACTTTTTCCAATTAACATTGGTGCAACATTTGCCTGGGCAGATAATTAGTACTAACACGATTTATTTACTTCAGAATTTTTATTTAAACTTCACTGTGTAATTTACAGTAACTGTCACCATATTGGTTTTGATCTTTTTCAGGAATTCAGTCAGAAGTTACAGTCTAAGCAGTCAGCTCTTACTTCAGTGACTGAGAAGATAAACAAACTAACCCAAGGACAGGAGTCACCTGAACACAAGGAAATTGGACAGTTGAGCAATCAGTGGCTGGATCTCTGCCTTCAAGCACACAGTTTACTCATACAGAGGGAGGAAGATCTGCAGAGGACAGTGGATTACCATGATCGTATGAATGTAGTTGAACTTTTCTTGGAAAAGCTCACAAAAGAGTGGGACAACTTGGCTAGGTAAAACAAGGGGTAGCAAGGACTACATATACACTGAAAGAGCAGTTTACAATATGTCTCTAAGTGGATCTGCTAAAAATCCATTTTCCCATGCTGAATTAAAAACAGGCCTTCCTTATTAATTATAGCATAATTACTTGTATTGAAATAAAGAGTTTGAGGAGCTACATCTTCCATCTTTGTTTTTAAGATCCCATCTGGAGATATAGTATTTTCTGGTACATCAGGCATTTATATTTTGTTTGAATGTTTCATTTGTCTTTCTTATCAGTGCTTTATTTATTAGACTATTACATTAAAGCTTAGTTACTCCTACTGAATTATTGCAGATGCTTTTTACTCATGCTTAAAATAAACACACAGGATGTGCATAAAATTGTAGGAGTTTACTACTGCTGCTATTACTTGAGGTGCTGATGACCATATTGCAAATGAAAGAGAAGAATAAAAAATCTTAAACTTTTTGAACAATATTTGAGACTGATATCTTCAAATGAATCTGAAAAGTGCAGGTATTTGTATCATATTGATTTCAGTATGTAATGAGCTCATAATTCATCCTTGCCTCTTTTAAAACTGTCCTGAGATAGAATCTGATCATTAATTTCTGTCTTGTCCATTTTGATAACAGATCTGATGCTGAAAGCACAAATGTGCACCTTGAAGCTTTGCAAAAATTAGCACTAACACTTCAAGAGAGGAGATTTGCTCTGGAAGATTTGAAAGATCAGAAACAGAAGATGGTGGAACATCTGAATCTTGATGACAAAGAATTAGTTAAGGAGCAATTTGGTCATTTTGAGCAACGCTGGACTCAGCTGGAGGAACTTGTGAGAAGAAAAATTCAAATTTCTGTTTCAACCTTAGAAGAGCTTAGTTTAGTGCATTCCAAACTTCAGGAACTAATGGAATGGGCAGAAGAGCAGCAACCTAGTATCTCAGAGGCTCTTAAACACAGCCCTCCTCCAGATTTGGCTCAGAGTCTTCTCATGGATCATCTTACCATTTGTAGTGAGCTTGAAGCCAAACAGCTTGTTCTGAAGACACTGTTGAAAGATGCTGAGAGGGTGATGACCAGCTTAGGGCTTAATGAAAGACAGGAGCTGCAGAAAGCGCTTTCTGATGCACAGCATCATGTAGATTGTCTCAGTGATCTGGTTGGCCAGAGGAGAAAGCACCTGAATAAAGCACTGTCTGAAAAAACACAGTTTCTCATGGCAGTCTTTCAGGCTACCAACCAAATTCATCAACACGAGAAGAAGTTAACATTTCCAGAGCATATCTGTCTGTTGCCAGAAGATGTGAACAAACAGATCAGGACTTGTAAGAATGCCCAAGCTAGCCTGAAAGCCTACCAAAATGAAGTCACTGGGCTGTGGGCTCAAGGAAGGGATTTAATGAAAGAAGCAACAGAACAAGAAAAGAGTGAAGTGTTAGGTAAACTGCAAGAACTACAGAGTATATATGACACTGTTTTACAAAAGTGTACCCAGAGATTGTTAGAACTGGAGAAAAATATAGTTTCCAGGAAATATTTCAAAGAAGATTTGGATAAGGCTTGCCATTGGCTAAAGCAAGCTGATATTGTCACATTCCCAGAAGTTAATGTAATGAATAGTAACTCTGAACTGTACACCCAGTTGTCCAAGTATCAACAGATTCTCGAGCAGTCTCCCGAATATGAAAATCTCCTACTTGCTCTGCAAAGACATGGCCAAGAAATCCTACCATCGCTTAATGAAGTGGATCATTCTTATCTGGATGAAAAACTTAATATTCTCCCTCAGCAATTCAACACTGTCACTGCTCTGGCAAAAGATAAATTCTATAAAGTTCAGGAAGCAATTTATGCTAGAAAAGAATATACCTCTTTGATTGAGTTGACAACTAAAGCCTTGACTGAGCTAGATGATCAGTTTATTAATATGGACAAAGCTCCAACTGCTGTTTTAGCCAAAGAAGTTGTGTCACTCCAGCAGGCCTACAGAGACCTCCTAGGTGAATTGATGAGCCTTGGTGCAGCAGTGCATGAACTAAACCAGAAGAAGGAGGCCTTTCGTAGCACTGGCCAGCCATGGCAACCAGATGAGATGTTAAAACTTGTCACATTATATCACAAGCTGAAGAGGCAAATAGAACAGAAAATCAACCTGTTAGAAGACACAATAGAAGCATGTCAAGAACATGAAAAAATGTGTACGCAGCTTGAGGCACAGTTAGAGGCAGTGAAAAATGAACAAATTAAGGTAAATGAAGAAATGCTCCCAATCGAAGAAAAGTTGAAAATATACCATTCTCTGGTGGGCAGCTTGCAAGATTCAGGGAGTCTTCTGAAGCGAATAACTGAGCATATAGAAACCCTTTCACCCCAGCTTGATCCATCTGCACGTGAAACAACAAATCACCAAGTGCTGTCTTGGCAAGACAAACTGAAGAATTTGCACGCTGCCATTGGTGACATAGTGATGGACTGTGAGAATAGACTTGTGCAAAGCATAGACTTCCAGACAGAAATCTGCCGCTCGCTCGACTGGCTGAGATGGGTGAAAACAGAACTCAATGCAAAATTAAGTTTGGACCTAAAACTGCAAAGCATCCAAGAAGAAATCCGAAAGGTTCAGATACATCAGGAAGAAGTGCAGTCAAGCCTGAGAGTAATGAATGCACTGAGCAATAAAGAGAAAGAGAGATATATGAAAGCAAAGGAGCTGATACCTGCTGATCTGGAAAACACTCTTGCTGAGCTGACAGAACTAGATGGTGAAGTTCAAGAAGCTATACACATGAGACAGGTTAGTGTATACTCAGTGTCATTAGTTTCTTACTCACGAAGCTGAAACATATAGCTCTGAGGCTTGATGTTTGCAATCTGCATGAAAGAATTGATTTTTAATAATCCTGTTAGTTTTTAAAAATAATTTAGATTGTTATCTGCTGCTGTTGCTGAGTGAAAGAGCAGTAAGAGTTCCTCGATATGCCTATATACTTACACAGAAGTGCAGGCTCACTCAAAACCTACTTCCATCTGATCTCCCCCAGACCTATTAGATGTAGTATAAAGAAAAGAAAGCAAGCCTCTCCATGGCAATCAGCCCTGGTGCAAGCATGTTCTGCGGCAGAGCAGGGGATTGCAGCGTGTGAGGGAGGCCTGCAAAGAAACCTCAGGGTGAGGAGGGAGATGCTGGGAGCTACCAGGAGTCCTCAGCCCTTGTGAGACTGGCTTAGTAAGTGTGAGCAGAGCCAGGATATATTTGTTGGTATTGTGAATTTCTGTCTGTTACTGTATTTAATTTTCACTTTTATTTCAGGCTACCTTGGATAAATTATATAGCCTTTGCCAAAGATATTATCAAGTGATTCAGACAACAAATGACTGGCTTGAGGATGCTCAGGAGTTTCTGCATTTAACGAGAAATGGTCTTGATGTTGAGAACTCTGAGGGGAACCTAGGGAACCACATTGAATTTTTCAGCACGGAAAGTCAGTTCAGTAATAATTTGAAGGAGTTACAGGGCCTGGTATCTGAGCTGGAGCCCTTTATACATGCCACAGCAAGAGAGCAGCTTATGCAGAATCTAGCTTCATTGGAAGAAAAGAGCAAAGGGACAAAGCAGGAAGCCAAAGCTCAGCAAGAACTGTTGCAAAGGTATAGTTTTCTTTTTTTCTTTCATTTTGTTAGTGATTTTTTTTTCTTTATGTTAGTGATGAAAGAAACATATCTCAATACTTGTTTAGTTTGTACTGGAGTTTTGTAAAATGTGTTACCGATGGCTGAAGTGGATACTAGGATTCAGAACTCTTGGATTCTGATTTCTCCTCTAACACTGACTAGAGATGCGATCCTGAGGAAATTATGATGAAGTTGTAAAAAGCTTGGAAAAACATGAAGAAGCTAAATAGAAAATGGTACATGTTAATTCGCATGGCATAAGAACCATGGAGGAGCAAATGAAATTGAAGTAGACATTTTGAACTACAAAGAAATACCATTTTTAACCAGCGTTACTATGTTACTTATTATTCCAGAATGTTCTGGGTGCCAAAAGTTTGGATGGGTTTGAAATACAACCTAGACAAAGTCACTGAAGAAAAGTGCATCAAAGGCTATTAAATGCAAAGCTCGGAGTACAGTTTTTGGTTATCTCTGAGGCACAGTTGCAAATCAACAGCATATACTTTTGTATGTGTGCTCTTTCCCAATAGTCTCCCTTTTTCTTGGAAAATAATGCTTTTTTTTTACATTAAATTGTTCTTTCTGGTACTGCATTTGCTCAAGGTGTGCTTCTGAGTGGCAGGAGTATCAGACAGCACGACAAAAGGTCATTGAAGTGATGAATGAGGCTGAGAAAAAATTATCTGAATTCTCAGTAGCTAAAGCTGCTTCTTCTCATGAAGCAGAAGAGAAATTGCAAACACATAAGGTAAGATGCTGAAAATTATATGAAATCGTTTTCCTTCAGTTAAAAATGAATGTTATTTCTGGAGGTCCTGGCCCGTGGAAACCTGAAGTTGAGTTTTTAGATCTTTTCCTATATCGTTTAAGTGTTAGAGTATATAAAGAATTGTTTTGTGTGTGTTTGTTTGTTTTCAATTTTAGACTCTAATAGTAGAGGTTACAGGCCTTGCTATGAAAAGGTTTCTGAATACATGTTTGCTATCCTTTTGAGGCATTAGCAAGGAATAGAAAATCTGATTACAACAAATTTCGGCTGCTTCCAGAGATTTGCATTCTGGAGCAAGTCCCTCAGATTATTGTAGCTAATATGTTGTATATGCAAAATAAAGTGGAACTTAACCAAGTCACTCAACACAGGATACGTCTTTTTTATCTACAGTGGATGGAAGTGGCTCATCCTGAAAGTGTGTTGAAGAGTTAGGAATTGTATTGTTAAAAAAAGAAAAACTTAATGTCCATTTTTACTTTTTTCAGACTCTTGTGTCTGTAGTAAATTCTTTCCATGAAAAGATCACAACTCTTGAAGAAAAGGCTTCACAGCTGGAAAAAGTTAGCAATGATGCCAGCAAGGCAACTGTAAGTAGATCAATGACAACAGTTTGGCAGCGCTGGACACGGCTCCGGAATGTAGCCCAAGAACAAGAGAAAATTTTGGAAGATGCAGTACAGGAATGGAAGGGGTTTAATGATAAGGTAACTTCTGGTCTTTATAACTCCTCAGTTTCTAACTGTACATAGGATTTTGCTCCTTATACTGGCCTTCACAAACACTGAGTACAGATTACAACAAAGTCTTCTTAAAAAGAAAGACAAAGACAATTTTATTTCTAAAAAATTTATGATTGAGAAAGCTGAGAGCAGAAATCACAGTCATTTTCCCCAGTTCACCGAAAAAAAAACGCCTCACTATGGAAGACATAGGTTTAGAATCACTGCCTTGCACCGTTTAGAATCCAACACTTGCACTGTTCTTTTATATGGGTACGTGTATAGTAAATACAGGGTTTTTTTCCTTCTGATGGTTCTTCAGGGTCTCTTCCTCTATGTTTCCCTTCCCTCAAATGATTAANTTCTTCCCTTTTTTGTTTTTCCTGGAAAGGATGAAGCTGCTAATTTTAAGTTTGGGCACTGATATCTTTGGTTGTTACTGCTCTGGTCACATCACTCTTTTTTCCTAAAATCTTACTTGAATCTTTTTATCTGTCATTGTCCATTATTTTATGCTCAGATTACAAGCTCTTTGGGAACGAGGAGGATCTTTCTGTTAAATGTATGTCTCATGCCAAACAGGGGTCTGCTGTGGACTAAAGATCGAGGTCCTATGGCAATAAAGATAATAAATAATGAAAAATAGGAGGAGCAACTTATCACAACAAAAGAGACCTTTAGAAAGCCTAGTGTAAAGAGTTAGGCTACCTAGCTATAGCTAGCAGGATTAGGGCACAGATTTTAGGTCTTCTGTAGAGACTGTTGCATCAGCCCTATACCACAAATCTTCTGTGGCATCTAAACATATAGCAGAAGGCATAGAACCATTTGGTATCAGTTGTAGTAAGAGACTGTATCTCTTTGCATAGATTCAGAAAGCTACTGTAGTGATAGATCAACTACAAGATCGTTTACCAGAAAGTTCAGTAGAGAAAGCATCTAAAACAGAGCTCCTGGAACTCCTGGATTACCACAGTAGCTTCCTTCTGGAAGTGGAGCACCAGCTATCATCTTTGGGTCTACTCAGACAGCACGCTCTTAATATGCTTCAGGATGTGGAAATAAAGCCACTGTCTCAGGAAGAAGTACCAGTCATGCAAGAAGTCAAAGCAATGCAAGATCGATGCCACAAGTAAGGCAGTTTTTTTATAAGATTCACTAGAAAAGTAGTACCTTAAAATTAATTCAGTAATAACAGTTCACTTATTATTTTTATTAACACTAACTATTACCATAATTAAACATTATTATATTTAAGATAAGCGTAAGTTAAAATTTAAATGAACTTGGAAATTTAAATGAATTTGGAAATACAGTTTTACTGTTTTTTTATTTCCGTCATCTGTGAGTATATATTGTAGAATATGTAATTCTTGCTTTGCTTTAATAATAGGAACTTATGTAAGAATAGCATGAACTACATTGGAGTTATAACTGATTTTAAACACTTCCATTGCATCTCACCTTTAACAGCGACCTTTCAACTTTTTGTATCCTAAGTTTAGATTAGTTTATCTCTTTGTTTCTCCTATTTAAAGCACTTCAGTTCAAAAAGTAGGCATCCTTTGAATTTTACAGGGGGATTTAGCGCATGGGCAAATAGAGCACATCTTAAAATTATACCCTGTGATTATATGAATATTTATATAAATCTAAAGTATTTATCTACCATGTAAACCATATCTGTACCTTAAATGTTTGCATTTGCTCAGAAAAAAATGTACATAGATGTCAAAATACATAAAACTGCTAATTATAAGGGTTGAACTGAAGTGTGAGAGATGTCTGCTGCTCCAGTATGCTTGCTACACTGCTTTCTTTTTTATTATTTTTAATCTAGGGATATTAATCATTCTTTTCATTATTCAGTACTTTCGACAAAGCAATCTGTTTAAACATCCTTAATTCTTCACAAATAGTCATTGTTTCTGTTTCTAAAGTATGCAACAGAAAGTGAAAAAAAGTGTAAAGCTCGTGAAACAGGAGCTGAAAGAGCGTGAGGAGGTTGAAGCACAAATAAATGTTGTGAAGACTTGGATCCAGGAAACAAAAGAATATTTATTAAACCCTGATGTGGAAGTGGATACTCAACTTCAGGAGCTGAAGGTATACCAAATCTGTCAATTTCTAAATTACAGTGTTTCAAATATATCTTCATAATCTAATAAAGAGTATTAATCAGTTCCAAACCACCATCAATTCAAATTACATGATATTAATTGAATTTTGAGTAAGCCACCAGAAAAAAAATCATAAAAGTGGGCTGTAATAACTTACTTTCAAAATATTTAAGATACATGTAAATATTTGTATTTATACAACTTTACGTATCTAGCATATAGTTCATTCTATTTTATGTACTAATTTAAAATATGAAGGAACTACAGAATATGGCAGAACTTGACGTCTCTTTTCCACATCAGAACTCTTGGGAGAAACAAAAGCAACTAAACTCCATTTACTGGAGGTGCTGAAAACTTGATGTTTTCCATGTACAGGTGACATACTGGAACAGAGGACTGGGCCAGAACATCTTAAGTGAGAATCCAGGGATTCTCAGCATACAATTCTTTATATGAACTAATTTAAAAAAAAAAAAAAAAAAAAAAAAAAAAAAAAGGTTGGAAGCAATTAGCTTTGTTGTAATCTGCAAGTAATATCTTCTTTCGCTTATACAGTTTATGCAGATATAATTATTTTCCTATTGTTCCTAACAATATTGTTTTTCTGTAATTAGTCTCTCCTCTGTGAAGTAACTACTCATCACCAGGCTGTTGAAAAAATGGCTGAACAACAACAGAATAAGTACTTGGGTCTCTATACAATTTTGCCTTCTGAACTCTCTCTCCATTTAGCAGAAGTTGGGCTGGCCCTTGTAACTGTACAAGATCAGGTAAAATGTAGTAGATGAAATTGTTACAGAATCACTGCATTGTTTTAGTTGGTCATCTGGTCCAACCCTAGTTGCTCAAGTAGAGAAACCCAGAGCAGGTTGCCCAGGACCATATCCAGATGGCTTTTGAAGATCTGCTGTGAGGGAGACTCCAAATTTTAGTGGGCAACCTGCCCACTAGTGCTGTCACCTGCTTCCTGGTATTCAGAAGGAACCTCCTGTGTTCCATTTTGTGTCCATTGCCTCCTGTCTTGGCACTGGTCACCACTGAAAAGTCTGGCTCCCATTACAGATGTAGGGCCCTTCTTTAGACTTCCTGACTTTGCAACATGCTGTATGTGAGTGTGGTCAAAGTGTGATTAGTTTTATTATCTACTTACTTTAACAAAATAAAATTAAGTTAATTTCAAAGTGAAAGTCAATTTCCTTTCAGAAAGAGTTTTCTAGTTGCTAAATTTCTAATTTTTGACAGATTCAAGCCAAAGAAAAAGAAACTGAGAATATCAAAACACTGAATCAAGAGTTTGGACAGAGAATTCAGGGGATAGCAAATGAATTAAATGCAATTCTTTCCAAACTGAAAAGGAAAACAAATGATATAGTACAAGCTAAACTTGAACAGAAGGTAAGACTAAGCTTTCTTTAATTGGTTACACCAAAAACTCTTCTGAACTGAGAATTTGTACCAATACTATATTTGTAAAGATCTTAGATATTTTTATTATTATTTTATTATGTAGTTCAATGGAATGTACAGAAATATCCTTAGCAAACTAGCCCATACGGGGTATAACTAGCCCATGAGGGTACAACAAGAAAATGGAGGGAGTATTTGAGAGTAAAAGAGCACTCAATTCTCTCTAAATAAAGCATATGACTGCAATCTGAAGAAGCCCAAGAGGCTTCCAAACTACTCCTAAAAGACCATTCTTTTCAGTCCATCTTTACAGTTGATAAATAGAATTTCACTTAGTCAGTAGTTGATTTCATATAATTTGGTGTACTCATGAAGTTAAGTACAACTGGAGCAGTTAAGGGGAAATGCAAAGGACTCTCGGTTATTTTTCTGGGTCTTCTGAATTTTAGTTATGTACTGCAGTCATAGAAACTCATCTCTACTGAGGCGTAATGGCCAAGTAGGATTGTTGTATGAGAGCTGTTTCCTTGAATGTTGTTTTTTCTGTTTCTTTGTTGTTGTTGTTGTTGTTGTTGTTGGGGATAGGAGGGAGATGGGGCAGGGGAACTGGCTGTGGCTTCTTCTGTTTTTGCTTGTCTCTTTTAACTAGTTAAAGGTAAGCTTGACTAAGTTACTGTGTGAAAGTAAGTAAATCATACCAAATAGGGGAAGACTTGGTATGTCTGGTGTATCATAAATTACCTGTTTGTTTTCATAGGTTATTAGCAACATCATCTGAAGTGCTGTTTGCTTTCTAGAACATGTCACTTAACTACATCCCATTAAAACTTGTAAACCCTTGGCCCCAGGATTCTAACAGAAGGCCAATTAAATGTACTTTCCAGTGTGGCACAGGCAAAAGCTCTGTGTCACCAGAGATTTAATAAAGTTTCTGTAACTCCACAACAACTCTCAGCTGATATTTCTGAGATAGGGTTGGCTTTGGTCACAGTATTAAATATTTTTGGTATTAAAATTGAAACTGGTTGTGAAAAGTAAAATAAAATATTTTAAATCCATATGACCCAGATCAAATATATCTGTCCCTCACTTTCAAGCAACGTAGAAATTCTTTATTCTAGATATATAGACATATAGTTATGCCTTGTCTGAAATATGTATGTTATTGTATTTGGATGTGTAGATCAACATCTATCCTTATGTCTACACATAAATAGTTATGTTTTTAAAGTGTAATGGTATTAGTAGAATAGCTATTTATCACAAATGATCAAATGATTGATCATACATTACAATCTAATGCGTCTCTGTCAGGACAGTCCTAATCAGATGAGTTTAAAGCACTTGTGGCTAGATTAGTGTTCAGTTCTGAATCAGTTATTGCCTGATGATTGCAATTTATATTTCTAAAAATAATTGCGAAGTGTTTGATTGGAATTACTTTACAAAAGTGATGAATCATTAATACCTTAGGCATAAAAAGAAAGACAAAAACACAACGCCACAAGAAACAATAGCCTTTAAGCATTTTATCAGTTTGAGAATTATAGATAACCTTTTAGATTTATTTTTTAACACTTTGTAAAAATAAACTTTGTTATTATGGTAGGAAAATCTGATTTAAAAATATGTTTCTTTTGAAATGGTCTGTCTTGATCCAAACTGCACCTTTGTCTGGATCAAGCTATGAAAACTCTGAAGTTTTCATGATGCATTCTTGAGTCATTACTAATTTCTGAGTTTGTAAGCATAACAGACCCTTTCAAATAAACAAAAATCTTTGTCATGGCAATGTGTGCTGACCATTCACTTCGTCCAAGAACAGTTCACATCACTGTGAAGTGACTCAGTCTTTTGATATAGTAGGGAAAATGGTTATCTATTTCAGCCAAGTCAGAGAGGAAGAACTAGTGGCACACATTTAAGAGATGACCAAACACCCTGCTGTTCTGCCTTCCTGCTTAGAGAGTTGTTATTGATTTACAGCCAGAATAAAGATGAAATAAATCACGGAAACTTAGGACAAGGTGTAAGAGTCACATGTTGGACTAGAAGTAATCAATCAGAAAGCTCCCTGTCTCTCTTATTTTCTTGTTTATTCTATCTAGATCCTTGGTGAAGAGTTGGACAGCTGTAATATAAAGTTACTGGAATTAGATGCATCAGTCCAGGAGTTTTCAGAACAGAACATACCCCTGGCTAAGCAGCTGGCTAACAGAATAGGGAAACTCACCGCACTGCACCAACAGACCATACGGCAGGCTGAGTACAGAGCAACCAAGCTCAGTCAGGTATGGTCTAACTTCTTTACTGTCATTTCTTTTGGAAGCAGAAAGTGCATTAAAAAGTTCTCACTTATTTTCCCTTAGTTATGTAAGAAGATACATTCCTTGGCACATCTGCCTATTTTTATTCAGGGCTTGTATAACACAGCAGAGAGGAACACAGATTGGTGTCAAATAAGGAGGGTGGAATAACTCTATATGGTGTTGATTTAACATCTTCTAACATGAAGCATCTGATGATTGGTTCCTCGTGTGCCCTGAAAAAATTTTAGTTCTTCCTATCAATAGCAACATGTCAGGAAATAATATGTTATTACACTTTTCAGGGCCTCTGTTTTATCGCTGTTAATTATATTTGCTTCCTTGCAAAGGAAAAGAAAAAAGTTTTTTTTTTGGTCACTATCTGTAGAGGGAGAATATCATTAGTATATACAATGAAAAGTCTAGATACAAAGGCCCTGATAATACATGATCTTTCTCCACTTAGCCGTTCACAAAGATTTTTTCCCTGCTGTCCTCAGGGTTCAGTACTTGGAATCCTTTACGTACTTTTGCTAAATGTCACAATCCAAAAATAGTGTAACTAAAAGAAAGGGAATTTGTATGATTCTACCATTAATACCTTGATAATTTATGAGTTCTTTCTTCTGCATGCATGAGTAAGCTTCAGTTACTTCTGAAAACTTGATATAAAAACAGATAGAAAATTGTTATCTATGTATGAATTCAATCGGAGGTACTTGATGAAGGGATTTAACTGTTAGGATATTTTTGTTCAGCACCAATAAATCTGCTTCCCATTAAAAAAAAAATGAAAAAGTCAAAGCAAACATTGCATGCAAATGCAGAATTATAGTTTAATGCAGTCCATTCCTCATATAGAACAAATGCCTGAAAATAAGTGAAATTAATCCTGTTAGAACTACAGGTACTTGCTAAACAGAAATTAGATGAATCAGAGCAGAGCATCTTTTGGCTTGTACTTCAAGTACAACTTTTCTCTTTTTGAAAATATGACAGCCTGAGTGGATGAAGCGTGTTTTAAATAAAAGCTATTTGGGGAGCTGCATGGTAAGACAAAAAGAAGGAGATGGAATGACGCAAAAGAGGCTTGCAGTGAATCACAAGCTGAGACAAGGTCCTTTCAAACTTATGTGTGAGGCTGAAATGTGTGCAGGAAACATACACTCTAGTGATGCAGATGAAAATCAGTGTACTCTCCCAGTGTGACCTGAGTTTTTGTAGTGCCATTTTTCCTGAAAAATAGATAAGCTTGCTACTAAGAGCAAACCTTTTTTAACTTCATAAATACAGACTTGGTTGGTTCATATTCTACAGTAATTAAAAGTTGTTAAAGTGATCCCATAAGTCAAAAAGAGTAAATGAAATGAACACATTTGTCATTCTCTAAGGATTGTACAGAATTACATCCTATACATAAGAGTGGATTTTTTCTTCTATATCCAGGCTACTTCACATTTGGAAGAATACAATGAGATGCTGGAGTTCATACTGAAATGGATTGAAAAAGCAAATATTCTAGTGCATGGTAGTATAACATGGAATTCTTCCTCTCAGCTTCGTGATCAGTTTAGAGCCTACCAGGTGATTATACTAGCTATACTAGACATTAAACAGAAGCATATAGAAGATCTTAATATTTATCTCGTATACTTTTTCCTTCCTTTCCTTAAGGAAAAAAAAAAACGTAAAAATATTATGTTACTCTGACTTGTCCTCCAAGTCTTAAAGATGATTGATTTCTTCTGTATAATTGTTTTGAAGACTGAAATAAGCATACCGTGTTGAATAAAACCACGTGTTTCAAGTAATCTCTGTGTTTACTCAAGTACGTTGGCTTCATGGGAGCTTTTGATTGAACATTTTGTCTAGACAGTGAGATGTTGTCACATTATATAGCTCATAGCAACTAATAGTTGTTTAAAGAAAGATCATCATAATTCTTTTTCTGGTTCTATCTTATTGCTTATTATAAATTCTAATTTAGCTAAACACAATTTTCAGGGTTTTTTTTTTCCATTTTAAGCTAAATTTGGACAGCCTTTGTTCAATCTACACATTTTCACACCAAATGTTCCCAGATTGATATCCAACTGATGAGTTTTTTTTTTTCCCAGTTGCTTCCTACTAGATGTATCAGACTTCCAGACAAATCATGTTCATAGATGATGTATATTATATTTTATAGACAAGTATGTATAGCAAAATACTGAAATAAATGTATTGATAAGTACAGTTGCTGAAACTTTGAGGCTTATACTTTTGTTTCCCTGAAGCACTTAAAAATTCGCTCAGAATTAAGCATATTGTGTAAGCTTTACAGTAAAATGATAGAATGCAATTGTGTTTACTGATGTGTATAAATTGAGGAATTTACAGGATAAGAATGTGCTAAGAGATAGACCTAATCTGTAGCTCAACTGTGGCATTCTGATTACATCTTTATCTAGACTATGCTTGAAGAGTCTGGGGAGATCCATGGTGATCTTGAGGCCATGAGTGAAAGGATTGATTATCTGGCCAGTATATACTCAACTGAAGGAATGTCTCAGCAAGTGCTAGAACTGGGGCGTCGGACAGAAGAGTTGCAACAAGTTATCAAAGTGCGGCTACCAAGTCTGCAAGATGCTGCCAAGGTATATGAAAGCACTTTTTTTTTTCCAATAGTGGCTGACAGCTAGGTCTGTGTGCTTAAGAGCATTGTGGTTTTGTGAGTATTAGCAGTGCAGATTATCTGTCATCTGTAAGGGACACAATTCTGTTGTTTAAAAGAATGTATCTTGCACCACTTGTGGTGCTGTTGGGCATTCTGCCTTGATTTTGGCTACTGCTTAAGACAGCAGATTTCTGTAGGTCATGTTACATCTGCCCCTTCTGCTTGGATGTATTGGGGATCATTGTATTTCTCAAAAGGATCTGAACACCTGTGTTTAGATACTTGAATTGAGATGAATATGTCTGTGTTGGTATTTATGATGCACTGTTTAGTTTTCACTTAGAAGATACCTAAAGCATGTCTTCTGTTAATTCAGATCAGTATTGAACCTGTTAGGGACTCTATAATGTAAGACTTATGACTCTAAGAAAATGCAGTAACATGTCCCTGATATGTCATTGGGACTCTTCCATATGTGTTTGTTGTTAATGTAAATGCGTGTTATACATTTGTCATCTATGAGGGCATTATAAACAGGTACAAGATACAGAGAAGAGCAGAGAAGAGTTTTCTATTTACTCTTACCTTTTGGATGTTAAATTTTACATCTCCTTTTTTGAATTGAAAAAATAATTTACTTTTTTTTTTATATATAGTATAGTATATATATATAGTATATATATTGTATAGTATATTTTTAAGATTCCTTTTGCTATTGGCTGATACAGTTAAACACAACTAAATAGGAAAATAATACCTACAGGGTGCTGAGAATAGACTAGCATCAATAGTTAGGATGATCACAATTAATATTGAAAATTTTTTTCTAATTTCATAGTATTTATAGGATATAGGACTGTAGTGATTTAAGAACTAATCAACAGCTAAAGTCCACCACTCCACTCTCTCACTCCCCACCCTCAGAAGGATAAAGATGGAAAAAGAAAAGATGAGGTTGATATAAGAAGCAGTTTAATTAAATGAAAAGAAAGAAAAATAAAAATAAAATCAAAGCTGTGTGGAAACAAAAGGAGAGGAAGTAGAGAATTTTTAGAATTTAAATTTTTCTCTAATTTCCATCAGTAAACAATTTTCAGTCACATCTTAGGAAGCAGGGTCTCAGTACTAGTGGTTGCTTGGGAAGGTCAATGCTTTCTTAACAAAAATACCAACTCCTTGTGAGCTGAAGGTTTTTTTTTCCCCATTGAATAAACCAGAGACTGGCACACAAATAAGCAGAGTAGAATGAAACTTACTAACTTCAGTTCTCAGAGAAATATCACAATAATTGAATAAACTATGTGTAAGCTGTTACATGAGAACATGGAAATGAGTAGAAGTCAACATAGATTTGCGAAGAAAGTAAATCATACTGAAAGAGTCCAATTTAACATGAACATAATAGACCTTATGGATAAATATACAATGTGTCATATATCTTGACTTTAATAATGTTTCACAAGATATTGTTATTAGCACAGTTGATAAGCTTATCTAGGTGAAAATGTATCAAGTAGGTGTAAAGTTATTTAGAAATTTACCTGGTGTGTAATTGTCAATGGTTCTCACCCCAAAAGATGGGATACATGAAGTAGGATCTTTCAGGTTCTCCTTTGGGCTGTTACTAGTCAATATTTTCATTAATAAGTTGGATGGTGTTTTAGAGACCATAACTTTGAAGTTGATTAGATAACACTAAATGCACAGGGAACACCTGAAAAAATTTAGACCTCTATTCAACAGGGATAAAGCAAATTGTTACCTTTAGATAGGAAGAAAAAATTATTTGTGTATCTGAACGAGGAATTACTGGTTAGAAGTACCCTGTAGAAAGATCTTGAATTTAAAAATGTAGATCATAGAAAAATAAATGAATATTTTTTAAAATAATCCAAACAGCATGCAAAAAATAAAGAATATAATTGTCAAGACGTGAAGTGGTTCTTTTCTTCTACCTATCAATCACAAGCATGGTTTCAACTGTGTCTAGTCTTGCACGTGAGCAGAGGACTGTAATGATAGTGAGACAAATATAAATTTGCAAGAAAAAATGCACTGAAAGAGGAATATGACATATGAAGTATTCAGAGAGGATAAAAATAATTTGTTCCTGTGTGTTCTTAATAGAATAGTAAGTAGAGGACAGAAATTGCAGTGGAAGATAGCTTCATGTCAAACCATCTTAAAAACAAATCTACAGAATAAGAGTACCGGATCACTGGAATATGTTATCTGTAGAGAAAAAGACACTGCTGCTAGTGTTTTTAAGAATGGTCTGAAAAGGTAGCCCAATTCTGTCCTGTCTTATTTTGGGAAGGTGACTAGAGGACATCTTGATCTCCTTTTTAGGCTTATGACTCTTTGAAATCAGCTTTGTAACATACATACTGTGTTTGAAATAGATGAAGTACTTAAAATAGTAACTCCTGCTGTGAAACCCATTTTTCCACACTCATAATACTTGCAACAGTTTTCCGTGTTAAAATTCTGACTTAGTTTTGACAAGGTAATAAGGAACACAACTACAAAATCCAGACAGATGTATATTTTTAGTGACTTTTTTTTTCCTGATTCATGAAATCATTCACAAATCTGTTGTTGTTACAGGACATGAAGAAGTTTGAAGTTGAGCTGAGAGCCTTGCAGGCTGCTCTGGAGCAAGCCCAAGCCACACTGACCTCTCCAGAGCTTGGGCGTTTGAGCTTGAAAGAGCAACTGTCTCACAGACAGGTAAAAGTGCAGGGCCTCAAAATTAACGCTTTATTATCATGAGCTTGCATGAAGAATACTGAATGTTGGTAAGACTGTTTGTGGTGTTTCTTTTTGTGGGTAATTGTTTCAAATTCTAGCCCCAAATTACAACCAGTGAATAAGGAATCGAATCATAGGATGATTTCTGCTGTGAGGAACCTTAAAGATCAACTAGTTCCAGTCTCCCTGCCATTGGAAGGGACACCTTCCACTAGATCATATTGCTCGAAGCCCCATCCAGCCTTTCATTGAACACTTCTAGGGAATGAGGCATCCACAGTTTCTCTGTGCAACCTGTCCTGTTGCTTCACCATCCCCATAATGAATAATTTCTTCCTAATGTCTGATCTAAACCTACCATCTTTCAGTTTAAAACCCTTTGTCCTACCACCTTGTAAAGAGTCCCTTCCCATCTCTCCTGTAGGCCACTTTAAGTACTGGAAAGCTGCTGTAAGGTCTCCCCAGAGCCTTCTCTTCTCTAGGTTGTACAAGTCCAGCTCCTTCATCCTGTCTTCATAGGATAGGTGCTCCAGGTGTTTGATAATCTTTTTGACCCTTCTCTGCACGTGCTCTAACAGGTCCATGTCTTTCTTTTGCTGGAAGCCCCAGAGCTGAATGCAGTACTCCATTTAGGATCTCACAAGAGCTGAGTAGAAGGGGAGATTCTTATCCCTCAGCCTGCAGGTCACACATCTTTTGGTGCAGCCTAGTATGCAGTTGGCTTTCTAGTCTGCAAGCACGCACTGCTGGCTTGTGTTTAGTTCTTCATTCATCAGAACTGCCAAGCCCTTATCCTCAGAGCTGCTCTCAATCCATTCATTGCCCCACTTGTATTCATGCTTTGGATTGATCCAACACAGTTTCAAGACCTGGCACTTGGCGTTGTTGAACTTCATGAGGTTCACATGGACTGACCTCTCAAGCCTGTCGTGTTCTCTCTGGAGGGCATACATAGAATCACAGAATGGCATGAGTTGGAAGGGACCTCAAATCATATAGTTTCAACCTCTTTCCATGAGCAGGGTTGCTGACCACTAGATCAGGCTGCCTAGGGCCCCATCTAGCCTGGCCTTGGACACCTCTGGGGATTAGGACATCCACAACCTCTCTGGGCAGGCTGTACCAGTCCCTCATCACTCTCTCAGTGAAAAACTTCCCCTGACATCTAATCTAAATCTCCTCTATATATTACTCTTATACAGATTTGTGGAATTCGTATACTTATTTTTCAAATATGTTAACAGAAATATTATTGTGCTTAGACACCCTGAAATAGAGTTGAGTATGCTATTTCATGAGTTATTTTTATGCCTATTACTTAGGCGTTGTGATTTATTAATACTTTAAAATAATCTTATTTCAATATGAATAACTCCAGACAAAGCGTACCTTGATTGTATTTAATTATGAATAAATTAAATGTATTGTTTTAGCTTGTGAATTCATCATTTGTTGTTTGCTGCATCAGATACCTGGGTGTTCTGCAAAAGTATGTTATTTGTGGAACTGACTTTTTCTAGCATCTCTTGTCTGAAATGGAATCACTGAAGCCAAAGGTTCATGCAGTCCAAGTCTGTCAAAGTGCCTTGAGGATTCCTGAAGAGGTGGTCACCAGCCTGCCAATATGTCACAGTGCACTCCAGCTCCAGGAGGAGGCCAGCCGCCTGCAGCACACTGCCATTCAGCAGTGCAACATCATGCAGGCAAGCATAACTCTGTTCTGTGTATTACTCAGAGTAACTTGAAAAATGCTTTACAAACTTCAGTGAAAACCAGGACTTTCGTATCTCTGTCCATTCCTTTTTTCCTATGTCATATCATTAAGGTATTCCCCACACTGTTTCAGTCACTTCTGACTCCATGTTTTTGGAACATGTTACTGTTTGATTTATTCATCAGATTCATCCCAGTTCTCTCCTTTGTCTTGCTGTGTTTAATGCTACTAGGAGTAACTAGAAAAACAGTTATTTTACAATTGTATGAGGGGTGATTTTATAACTAATATAACCAAATAATAAAATTATATACCATTATAACATTATCTGCTTATGGTAATAACAGGTAAAATTGAGTTAAATAAATCACTTTCTAGGCTAAAAAATATTTTTTTTCTATGTATTTAAAATTTCTACATATTTTCTTTCTGATTTTAAAGCCATTCAGTTTGCATTAAGTTGCCATTTTCAAGTTTTGCTAAATACAAGAAAATCAGGTTTTAATTGATTGTGTCATTTCATACCAAAATATGTAAAAGTATTTCCAAAGTACATTAGAATAAACTTTCTTTCCTGCTAGCTGGTGATAGAAAAATACATAGCAAGCTCATGTAGAAAGATTCAAGATAGAGAGCAGTAGAGGCATCTGATCATTGAGAGTAGTTAAGCATAAGGAAGAATATGGTGTCAGACATGCATTTTAAAAACAGATTAGACCAGATTCTAGTGAGTCTGTGATAGAAAGAACCTATACCACACTGGTAGGACAATGGTCTGAATCCATCTCCAGAATCTTCTCCTGGCTATATTGTCTGTGATTCTGTGAAATCTAAGTAACTTATGTAGTCTTTCACTTCATAGAAGAAGGCCTGATGTGAATAAGCTGATATAAGTGATACAGTAAAACTGTCAGACTAGGAGATTACGCAGTACTATCCGTTGGTATGTATTCTTGTGGGAAGCTGAAGATTCAGCCCAGTATTGAATATCTTAAAAAATCACGTATCTAAACTGTTTTCTGGAAACAGTTAAATTGTACAGTTAAATTCATTGCAGTTCACCATATATCTTAATGGACTGATGTTTTTCTGACTTTATTCCTGCTTTGCTTATCCAAGTGCTAGTGCCTTTTATGTGTAAGTTTGCTTCACTTCAGAAAAGAGATTGGTCATGCTTGAAGTAAATCCTTTTTTTGTGTGTGTAGACACTCAAATATTTTTTCCCCTCTCTAGGAAGCTGTGGTTCAATACGAGCAATATGAGCAAGAGATGAAACATTTACAGCAAATGATAGAGAGCGCCCATAGTGAGATCCAAGACAAGCCAATAGCAACCAGCAACATCCAGGAACTCCAGAACCAGATTTCACGTCATGAGGTAGGAAAGCCATAACAACATGTGCTCATTGGCAACTCACTGGCCCCAAATACTTTTCATAACTAAGTTTCATTAGATAGCTGAGTAGTTTTTCAGGCATGCTTAAAGGCTCTCCGAGCAGGTAACTAATACCCAATAGAAAAGTCATGCTGTTAGTACAGTCTGGAGTATTCATTTGTTTATTCAGTTAAATGTATCCTAATCTCCAGGCAACGTTATGGCAAACTAAAGTGTTATATAGTTAAGAGGCAGTTACTATATGTACTTGACTGAGGAGCATCCCCTAAGTTAATGCTACTGAACATTTAGTCAGTTGATTGCTACCAAATTAGCGATTACTTATTTCCATCCCATTAACAAAAACACCAAGGTACCCGAATCACAGCAAAACCACAGTAAATCTGGAGGAATACTGTGCAAGAGATGCTCCAAAGGCTTCTTAGCAAGTTGTCCTGGGAAGAGCTTTGTCCTGTGTGTAGTTACAAATTCTACCTTCAAACTTACTGATCTTAAGCGCTCAAATGAGTCAGGGCAGCCTCCATGGAGCTTTCACTGCTGTGCTGTCATGGGGGCTTCTAAACCCCATTTCCTTGCTCCTATCTTTTGTTTATTCCTAGGGATAGAAAATGAGTCAAATATATCTGTATATCACTTTTGACACCAGATGGCACAATTTCTTTACCTTTTAATTAAAACCTACTTGTGGAATTATGTAATGCAGCCTAACATTGTATGTATTGCTCATTTTCTATGCAGTTCTTACTTACAGTAGCTTACTATAAATGCTATGAATTTCCCTTAAAAAAATGAAAAATAAAAATAAAAGAGAGAGAGAGAGGGAAAGGTTTCACACTTGTAAGATTTTTAAGAGACTAAGGTATGAATATTTTTATATATATATTTTGTCTGCTAAGTAGTTGTGGGAAAGCACACAGTGACAGAAGGGGATTCTGTGTTGTTATATGACTTTAAAGGGCAAGTCTGTCTAGGTGCCTGTTTCGTGTGTTATTAATTTAAGAAAACTTTAGTTATGATATTCCCTGTTGAAGCCTGCATGAGCAAAAACTTAAAGGGATATTTGTAGGACCTATGTTTAGAATGAAATTAGGAGGATGGAAGTTAAAGGAACATACGCCATTGTTTACTTATAGTGTGTATATATATGTAACAGCAGTTAAACTCTGTAACTAAGCTTACCAAACCATGTTTCATCAGAATTTCAGATAAGAATACAGATAAGTAGCTCCATACTTGTGTATGGCTTTAATGGATATACAATACCATACAAAAAATTGCCTTTGTAGGTTACTTTGTGTTTTTTCACAATCACATTTTTGCACCTTTTATTTTTTCCTTTTATTCAATTGCAGGAGGTATGTTAGATGCTCAGCGTATCAGACATTGACCAGACATTAATGTGACATTTTATTGTATTGAATATATTGAATTATAATAGATTTCCCACCTGTGTGCCCCTGAGATGTGTCATTCACTGAACATTAGTGAATGACTAGTACTTGCCAAACCGTGCAGAGAAAAGCTATGGCTTGATTTGATTGCAGTTTGTCTTTCAACTGATCTAGTTGTCTGTTTTATACTTTGCTTAGTCTCCAAGATGAACTGTGGAACTCCAAAGGAGCTCCTCTTGTTGCTGACATGGCAGTGACCAGGTAGCATTGGTTCCCAGGCAGAAAACATCATCAGCATTCTTTGTGGTGCATCCACTTCCTAACTGTGCATTTCTTACTGGGACAGTTCTGCACTGTGACTCTGAGGAATTGATTTACTGAAGGTGTTTTATAACCAGAATAATTTTTCCATTTTACTTGCCTGAAGTGGTAGCCTTTTTTTTTTTTTAAAGATATTGTAATAATTGATTGTTAAAGCTTATATTAGCTTATATTTCATATTTCGACTTATGTGTTTATTATTATGATAGATCTTGCAACTTCTGTTGCTATTTTTCTTTGAAAGCTTTCATTGGGTAAAAAATTTAAAGCAGGCTGAATGAACAGGCAAGCATAAACAAATGTGTATTTTAATTTACAAATAAAAATTCTGTCACATTATTGAGCCTTCAGGGAGACAGAACCAATAGCTTTAGCATAAATTTGAAAAGATACTGAATCATACAATAGAATCATAGATTCTATATAGCTACTGCTTTTTATTTTTTGAAATAAATGAGTTTAGTGCCTCAAAACCAGACACTGCAGGCATAAGTACAGGGCTTGAAATAATACAAGCCATTCATTTCCGTATTTCTTCTCTGACTAAACTTATTGTGATGGTGTTTCACCATTAGATTGACCATTTAATAGCCATGATAAATAATATTTTAAAATTCAGCTTTAAGCCAGATTCACCAATGCTTTTTAAAGTTTTTAACTTCGAAGATGTAAGCAAAACCAAAATAAAATAAAATATATCTGAACTCTGGCATAAATGATTCAGTCTGCATTTAATCTTATTATCTGACTTACTGTTCATATTACATTTATCTTGTTAAGCTTTGAGTTATTGTTTCAGCTATTTGTTCTTTCTGCTGAAAGCTGAATGATGCATTTTTTACAGTTCTGGTTCCCATATGACCTCATTTTCATGGCATGCAGTATGTGGAAAAGCTTCATCTTCCTTAGATAAACGCAAATAGATCCAAAAAAAAAAAATAAAAATAGAAAAGAGCAAGGGAGAGATATTCCCCTTTTCTGTAAAATGAAGCATACAGAATTTGTGCCCAGTTCAGGCTGGATGCAAGTATGAGGTGCCCTTCACTTCTGCAGTGATCACACAGAGGGTTTCACAGTACTTTTCCGGTTTTGCTTCAAAGCTTTAGCTGTGCAGTGAGATGCAGCCTGACTTGTTCCCTCCACAGTCAACATCCTGCTTTTCAGCTAGTGCTGCTGCTTATGCAGGGTTTCTGAGAGGCAGTGCTATGATTTTATTGGCTGGGCTAGGAGGGGAAGCTCCACGGAAGCTGAAATGCTGCTCGTTTTGTAGTCTGTATTGGCTGCTTCTGCATTAGGGAAAAAATGTTTCCTCAGGAGCTGGCGCAGAAGATCAAAGGATACCAGGAGCAAATTGCTTCTTTGAATTCAAAGTGCAAGATGCTAACGATGAAAGCGAAACATGCCACTATGCTTCTGACAGTGACAGAAGTGGAGGGGCTTTCAGAAGGAATGGAGGAGCTGGATTCAGACCTACTCCCGGCACACCCTGCACATCCCTCAGTGGTTATGGTAAGGAAGGAACTGGTCTCAGTGCTATTTATCCTAGCAGCTTGTTTTTGCATCATTGCAACACTTCTGTGTAGCAAGTTGTCACAGTTCACATCTATATTTTGCTTTTGAAATGGCCGGGCTGTGGCAAACTTCAGCTTCCTCTTTCTGTATTTTGCTTTATATGGGTTTTCAAGATTCATTGAAATACCAGTGGCAGTTGCCTGTAATAAGATGCAAATATATTACTTTTTCTTCGCTGTCAGCATGTGAGAGCAAACACTGAAAAACTACTGAGTTGGAGGAAAAAGATAAAGGCAGAAAAAACATTATTTCATAACATGCTGCAGTGTGTGTATTTTAGACCGTATTTTTAATGCTCCTTTATTAAAAAGTTGATGTGGTACTTGACAGTACGCTGCTATATTCTTATAGGAGTGTGTGTAAATTAAAACTAGTTAAGTATTGACATAGGCCTCATGCTTGAATGAAACTGTTTTTGTCTGTCTCTTGCTGGGTCTCATTACAAATGTATTGCTGATGTCACTGAGGGTTTTGCCTAAGTGAAAATTGACTGCAGATTTCAGGGTTTATCACTGTATAACAGCATTAGGGAAGGAAAAGTCACAAGTTACTATTGGATTATATGTTTTTTATATTTTAAATCTACTTCTTGTTGTTCTGATAAGGCCTGGGTACTGAGACCAATACTGCTTTATTTTATAGCTCTCCATAATATTTCCATATGCATCTCTGATTGTATTAGAAGGCATCTAGGCAAACCTTAACTTGTTATTATTAAGCTGCTGGCTATACATTTCCTTTTAAATTCATTAGGTTACAGGAGAGCATGTTCATACTAAAGTACAACAAGTAAATAAAACCATGGATTCACCACATTTTTCACCTGATAAATATTAAGAGCACAAGGGATGATTAAATACTCTCGAGTTAATTCCAGCTGTGTGTTATTTTTCCTGCTTTGATCTCAGTCTAAGTAAACCTAAGTTGAGGAAACTGATTTTCTTCCTGTGCTCTGGGGTTTGCTTTTCCTGTGGCAGATGACTGCTGGTCGCTGTCACACGCTGCTCTCCCCTGTCACTGAGGAATCTGGGGAGGAGGGGACCAACAGTGAGATCTCTTCTCCACCCGCCTGTCGCTCTCCCTCACCTGTGGCTAATACAGATGCTTCTGTTAACCAGGTACCTCTCTTTTTGCATTCATTCGGCTTTTATGTCAGAGATATGCATGGTTCCATTTCATGGTGGTTTATTTAATCCCATGAAAGAATATTTACCTATAGAGACTGAGCCTCAGTTCCTTATGTCTAACTTAACTGAACCTTCAGGTTCTAGCTCAAAATGTATTCAAATACTGACTTCTGAATTTAAAATGTGTAAGCTCAGCATAACAGCTATTCACTGTTTTTTAAATAAATCTACATGAAATTTACCAATCTCTTCTATGTCACTACTATTTTCTATTTATACTTTATTTTATATGTTCACAGCTGTACACAATGGAATCTTGCATCTTGAGAAACACTGAATTTTCAATAATAAAACATTTCATTATGTCCATTTTCATCTATCTTATAGTACCATAGTCACTGTAGCATTGGTATTTTCCACTTAACACCATTTCAAGTATTAACTTTCATGTATTCTTTTCATGTATTGTTCATTCCATAATTTCAGTGACAGCCAATTTAAGTAGTAATGAGAAAGATGAGTGAAATCACTTAAATTACATTTTAATCTAAACCTGAGGACTCTGACGCTTCTACTAGGAACAAGCGTACATCAGCATCAGTTGAAATGGAAGCGATGAACCAGCACATTGAGCGTCATGCACATGGAAGAACTTATATAATGTTATAAATTAGGAGCAGTTACTGGCTCACTCAATTCATCATGTTTAGAGTTTTGTGGTTGCTTGCTTCTTGCATCTATGGCTAGTTCCAAAATTCACTCCCGCAGACTTTAAAGGTTCAGTACTATAGTGCTGCATTGCTGAGTAGATTGAGAAAAGTTTGAGCAAGTTGTCCAATAATTCCCTACACTAATTTCCGTGATATATGTGGTACTTTAGAAGCTGCTAAATTTAACCGATTCATTTTCATTAATTGGTATAAAAAAGAATACCGAGGTAAGATAGAAATTCTTCAAAGACATAATAAAAATGTTAAATGATGCATCAGAAGGTTTTTTCTGTTACTTTAGATAGTCAGAAATTTCCCAGTAATATTTACTTACAGTAGAAAGGCAGCTTTATATTTCAGTACCGAAAAAATATCAGGACAGTATTAATCAGTGAGAGTTAAACAACTAAGAGCAGCGTACTTCCTAATAAACAACTACATTGTCAGTGCATTACGTTTATGTGGAAATGAAATAAAACAAACAAAAAACTTCAGTAACTCAAATAATAAGGAAAATCCACTGAAAATGATGATGTATCATGGCCTGACACCAGAACACAAGTTTTAAGACCTGTGTTTAACATGGGCAGAATTTCATGTAGAAGATCTTTGAAAAAGAAAATTTCTGATGTTATAATAATAATGAAAAATGAAACCACAAAAAACTGACAGATGAAGGTTTCTTCAAAGTGGTTAATGTTGAAATGAACTTCATTTACTGAGCAACCTGAGGAAGAGCATTCCAAAATGCAGTGGTTTACTTACAAAATACTTAGGTTCCCATGCACATGAGATTAAAGCAAAAGAAACTATGAAACTGTCAGTGCTGATCATAATGGGTGATTAGGGAGACCTCATGAAAGAAGACTGGTAAAAATAATAATAAAAAGAAGTAAAACTCACCTAGTTTGCACCAGCCCTTGTTAAATATCTTTTGAAATCTGCGTACATCTTTTGCCCCTGCATCCTAACCAAGAAGCTTTAATACTGTTCATTGACTAATTTTTATGAAAGAAGGATGAGATTTGTGGCCTTTATAGGTGAGACCAAATCAACTATGTGTAAGAACATTTGGATTCACACAGTCAGCATAAAAACCCTTATGAAAACAGTCATGTTATATACTCCAAAAAGTAGTTGGAAAGGTGGGTAAAGGGGTTACTTTTCCCTTTCAGCCACTTATTCTAACACTGTCCCAGAAGCACAGCTTGGTTGGCTTATTGTTTCTAGAGAAGGCTAGCTGGGAGCTGTACAGTAGCTGTAAACAAATGGAGGAGTTGCCTGCAGTGGTGCAGCCATGACTTGGAAAGGTCACTTATTGTCAGAGTCAAAAACTCTGAAGTCAGTGTCCTGAATACCTTGTTAAGCTGTTACCTATTCCTTATTGTCTCCTGGACATCACTAAATCTTCATCTTCTAATTTTTCTAGTATCTCAGTATGTTTGTGAAGAGGTATCTCATTAAACAGATTTAGACAGTCCGTTCTTGGGTCTTATGGTTCTCTGGAGAGACTTTGAAAAGGTGGAGAGATGAGGTAGAGTTGTCCTTCAAATAAAGTCACGGCAGCTGCCTGCCTTTAAAAACATCAGTGCTTCAACAGCACTTCAATTGTAAAAATGTCCATCAAGGAAGCAGATGACCTGAGCTCACATCTCTTCATTTTGCCAAGTGTCGGGTCCTGCATTTTGGTCACAACAACCCCAGGCAACCCTACAGGCTTGGGGAGGTGTGGCTGGAAAGCTGCCTGATGGAAAGGGACCTTAGTGTACTGATCAACAGTCAGCTGCATATGAGTCAGTAGTGTGCCCAGGTGGCCAAGAAGGCCAATGGCATCCTGGCTTGTATCAGGAATGGTGTGGTGAGCAGGACTAGGGAAGTAATCCTGCCCCTGTAGTCAGCATTGGAGAGGCCTCACCTCGAGTACTGTGTTCAGTTTTGGGCATCTCAGTACAGAAAGGACATTGAGGTGCTGAAGCAGGTCCAGAGAAGGGCAACAAGGCTTGTGAAGGGCTTGGAGAATATGCCCTATTAAGAGAGACTGAAGGAACTGGGGCTGTTTAGTCTGGGGAAAAGGAGGCTGAGGGGAGACCTTAATTGCTCTCTTCCAGTACCTGAAAGGTGCTTACAGCGAGAGCGAGGTTGGTCTCTTCTCACTGGTGACAGGACGAGGGGAAATGGCCTCAACTTGCACCAGGGTAAGTTTAGGTTGGATATCAGGAAACACTTCTTTACAGAAAGGGTTGTTAAGCACTGGATTAGGCTCCCCAGGGAGGTGGTTGAGTCACCATCCCTGAATGTGTTTAAAAACCACTTGGATGTGGTGCTCAGGGACATGATTTAGCGGAGGGTTGTTAGAGTTAGGGTAGTATGGTTAGGTTGTGGTTGGACTTGATGATCTTTAAGGTCTTTTCCAACCTGAGTGATTCTATGATTCTGTGATTTTCTGGAGAAGGGGAGGAAATGAAAAAACATACCTGTGCAGCTGCTGGTTGACGTTCTGTTTTCTGGGGCAGGTGGCATTCTTTGTGCTCTGTAGATTCAGTTAGGAGAGCCTGAGAAGGTGACTGTGCCTGAGGAGTGACTTGATTTCTGCACTATTCTTCCAGTGTTTGTTTGTTTACATTCATGTATGTTATTAAATATTATTGAATTAGTAATGAGAAGAATCTGCTCCAGATTTGGATTATTTTGCAAGTATTCTAAATTCCAATATTTACAGAAGGGATTCCTTTCCAAGAAAATGCATTATTTTGAAATTAAATAGGACCCTTTTTTTAAACCCCAAACATTCTTTGGTAACAGTGGGCTATTGCCTTCTTTGGATCTCTCTAATTCCTCCTGCTCTTATTTATCAAGCCATACATTTCTGTGTACTTTTCAAAGAAATAATGTAAATTTCATTTTCATAAATTCTAATTAGCTAATAAAATTAAGCCCAGTAAAGATTAAACAAGAAATATTATGATGGCTGTAAATTCCCCAAAGGATAACAAATTGAGCACTTAATGTAGGCCTGTATTTTATTTAATTATTTTTTAAGCCTTATTTGTTAAATATTACTTCTGAAAATGAGGCCGCAAAAAGATCTGCAGCATATGAAATCTTTGTCCCAGTGTCTTGCTGCATCACCAAACACTAAACAAGTTCTGGTAAGAAATATTTTCTCCCTGATTTTTTCAATGATAATATGAACATTTGCCCATTTTACTTCCCATGTTTGGTCCCTGTGATATTTTATGAGTCAGTTGACAATACTTGTTTGCTAGAAGGCTAATGGTTAATCCTCCTCCTTATCTCTTTCACTTCATCATATTCCGTTTTGTTCTTCTGTTGCCTACTCTGTGTGTATGTTTAATAAAATGATATTCTTTGCCACCTACAATACCATAACCCACTGTCTGTTGTGGGCTTTCCCTGTCTATAATTGTTACAATGCTAGAACATTCCAAACTTGAGAACTCCCCTCGCAGCTTTTCCACGTCTTTACACAGTCAAATCTCGATCCTTCTTGCTAATATCCATCCTAAATGTGAAAAAAATGAATCCACAATTTTCATCATATTAAAGCTCCAAATGTACTACTGACTATATTTATGCACTCTGTTCAGGTATTTCTTTTGGCTTTCTGGCTTGTTGTGTTTTTTGTTGTATTTTTTTAATGCACGTATGTAATGAATCAGTATGTGAGGGGATGTTCTTATACATTGTCTTTCATTTTGAAAGTGCAATTATATGCTTCATGCTTGTAGGACATTGCATATTACCAAGCCTTATCTGCTGAACAGTTGCAAACAGAAGCTGCTAAAATTCAGCCCAGCACTTCAGCCACCCAAGAGTTTTATGAACCAGGCTTAGAATCAGCTGCTAGTGCCAAACTGGATGATCTGCAGCGTTCTTGGGAAACGTTGAAGAATGTGGTAAGTCTGCATCTGGAGGGTTTAAAATAATCAGCCTACTTGTAAGGAATAAAATATAATGAACTTGCTTAGCTAGTATTTTCCTCTGAAGTTCTTGGCTTTTTGGGGCGCAATGAGAATTGTCATTTGCAAGATTGTATTATGTTGTCTTTGTTTTTCCTTTGAAAGCCTGTGCAGGATGGACCTCCATTAAGAAAAAATAAGTCATTAATGTTGATAGGTGCCTTCAGAAATGCTAACTATTTTCAGACTATATTCCATAACCTGAAATGGTATTTAATTCATACTGGAAATGTTGGCACAAACATCCAATTCGTCCAAATACTGAGTCAGCTTAATACAGTTTTGCATAGTAGTGTAGTATAGTCATTTGGTGTTGTATCAAAATGGCTTAAGTTTTGATTACGTGCTATAAATCTTAATTCTTTACAAAGGCACAGTAGCTATTATAGATTATTAAGAACTTTACCTCTATCAAGTGGTATGCATGCATATATTAGATTACATAAAATCTATAGTGCATGAGAATGTGCATAAGGTTTCGCGGTTGAATAAAGCACCTTTTTTCGGTCACAGAATTTGACTGATGATGTTTAAACAGATAAATAATTTTAATGTGGTTGGTTTTCTTTATAGTTTATACTTTTGAAAACAGATTATGCAAGTTTTTTTGGTCTCATAGGCCTAGAGATGTATGAAGCAGAAGAAAAAGAAAATCCATGAGCGAGCAGTGTACCTTTGTGGCCAAGAAGGCCAATATTATACTGGAATATATTAAAAAGAGTGTGGCCAGCAGGTCAAGGGAGATTCTTCTCCCCCTCTGCTCTGCCCTGATGAGGCCACATCTGGAGTATAGTGTTCAGTTCTGAACTCTCCAGTTCAAGAAAGACAGGGAAATGCTAGAGATAGTCCAGCAGAGGGCTACAAAGATGAATAGGGGACTGAAGCATCTCCCTTTCGAGAAAGGGCTGAGTGACCTGGAACTGTTCAGCCTGGAGAAAAGAAGGCTGAGGCTTCAATGAATAAGAAGGCTTATCAATGCTTGTGAATATGTAAAGGGTGTGAGTTAAATGGGTGGGCCAGGCTTTTTTCAGTGATGCCCAGTGACAGAACAAGGGGCTACAGACACTAACTGGAACAGTTCCATCTGAACATGAGAAAGAACTTTACTGTGAAAGTTACAGAGCACTGGAACAGGCTGCCCAGAGATGTTGTGAAGTCTCCTTCTCTGGAGATATTCAAAAACCTTCTGAACACATTTCTGTGTAACCTTCTCCAGGGAACCTGCTTTAGCAGGGACCTTGGACTGTATGATTTCTAGAGGTCCCTACCAACCCCTACAATTTTGCAATTTTGTATCGGAGGCTAGAATTTATACCTTCTATTCCCCTTCAGATAAGTGAAAAACAGCGCACACTTTATGAAGCTCTTGAGCGTCAACAGAAATATCAGGACACGCTTCAGTCTATATCCACAAAAATGGAGACCACTGAGATGAAACTGAATGAGAGTCTAGAACCAGCCAAGAGCCCAGAGAGCCAGATGGCTGAACATCAGGTAAAAGCTTATACATGAGAAATAGAGTGAGACCATGCATTACCTGTATATCTTTAGTTTCCTTTGTTGTTAGATAGCAGTATTCTTTATGCTTAGATGACTCAGAAATATGCAGTATGTCTTGCCTTTGTAGACTTCCTGCTCTTCTGACGAGGTTGTAATAGGGATTCTTTTTAGAAAGGAGCCTTAAAAAAGAATTAAGAGTAGATCATGAGTTTGACAAAATCTATTGTCAGAGATTGGGTTCACTGACACCTACATACATGATTTTCAGCATTGCTGCTATTAGCATATCAATATATGCTAGTATATATAGACTATATATAACATTCTCAATATTACTGAGATCATAACCCATACTTATAAATTGTATTTGCCTTAATATAACTTCTGCTTTGTTAAACAAAACAAACAATCCAAAGAACATAAAAAAAAAAATGTGTCCCAAGGGACGTCTTAATGCTGGTCTTAATAATGTTGATCTCTTAATAAGAGAATGTTGTAATTATTTGAAGTAAAATACTGTAATTTCATTCACAAAGCAGGTTTTCCTCTTCAGGTTGTTAATAACAGCATTCCTGACAAAGAGTGAAAGCAAGATATTGTGCTGGAATTTACTGTATCAGCTTTGATGCTAGAGGAAAAGATTTTTTATTTCTGACTCATTTTGTAAGGCTTCAGTCTTGGATTCTCAGACTGTCAAGCTAAAAAATGTATGCATTCATTAAAATACAGATGAATTATTTCCCAAACAGATGTTTATCCTCAGAATGCAAAGAACCCCGAAGAATTTTGTTTAAGAGGTAACACTATCTTTCTGTCCATCCATGTGGACTGGAGGAGGATGAAACCACCACAGATCTCAACCATTGTTACATGTATAATTGCAACACTAAGCCATTTCAAAATTGGTTTGAACTCATTAGTTAAAAAGAAGTGTGGACTAGGCTTCTCAGCTTGATTCATTTTCTCTTCCTTTTCACTGTGTTTGCAATGAAAATGTAAACTTAGTTGTTTTTTTTTGGTATGTTTTGCAGTTTTTACCTTCAAATAATTATATCAAAATATGTTAGGGATGTAAAAGGTCTGATGTCATATGTTGGTTTTGCTTGCAAAATTGTTCATCAGAGTACACATTCTTGTGACAAAGAGCCAATGTGTTACAGAAGACTTCCTGAAATAATACCCTGAATTAGAAACAGTGCTGTCATGTCACTGCCTAAATTGCACTCTGGTCATTCCCTTGCTCCAGGTGCTGGAAAATTGAGTTAGTACCATATTCAAATGCAAAATAGAGCTGCAAGTTCATCTCATTAGTTCTTTATCAAGTAATCAATCAGCAATTAGACATACCCCAAAGTTGTAACCATCTAAGCGTTCTGATAGCTCAGAACTGTCTGATGGGGCCAGTTTGCTCTTCAGTACCAACTCTGTGACTTTTAAAGGATAACATTTGGCTTTTGCAGCACTGCATGATTTCCTGAGCATCAAGTGTGTTCATAGACATGAAAATAAACTACTTGCTCTAAGAGATTGGTAATGCAGCATCCTTTCTTAGGTATCTATCTAGGCTAAAAACGATGGTAGGAATTTCATGGAGTTCATCTCTGGATGTTTGTGGATATTCTTGAAAGTTACTTGTCCAGTTAGTAAACTTCTGCCTGGAAATCAACTCATACTGGTGTATTTCTCTCTCACTCACTCATTCATTATCTTGACTGTATCTACTTGAATACCCTCCAGAATGTTTGCTGGAAGAGCGAACTTGTCCTTAGATACCTTCTTCTCTCTGTTAAGTGAAACAACCAGTTTATTTGCTCTCATTTCTAAATAGGCTTTGATGGATGAGATTCTAATGTTACAAGAAGAAATCACTGAGCTTCAGACATCATTAGCACAGGAGCTGGTTTCGGAATCACTGGATGCAGAAGCTGCTGACCAGCTGGCATTGCAGTCCACTCTCACGGTCTTGGCAGAGCGTATGGCCACCATTCGAATGAAGGCATCAGGAAAAAGACAGCTATTAGAGGTACCAAAAAACTCTAGAAGAGTCTCTTTTGTATTACATTCCATATTTTGTGAGCTGTTTTTGACCAAAGACCTTAGTCACCAATGAATGTTTCTAATTAAAAGAACTCATTTCCATTCTCACAATTCCTTTCACTAGTAGTATATTACTAATCTTCTTATGCCATCTCTTCTTCATAAAATAATTAGGTGGAACTTGGAAATTCATTGTGCATATATTTATTTTTTATTTAATATCTTCTTTGACATTTTCTCAATAGGTGCTTTATTTTCTTGGTATTTCATGTTTAAAAGAAGTGATGTACTGCAAGTATAAAAAGCGGTTATCTACATTAAAGCTGAAACTTTTGAGCAGTCACTTGTCCAAGCTGAGAGACAAGAGAAGGCGGAAAGTTAAAACCTCAAAAAAATACATCTTCCAAAGTGCTGCGCTGCTGCATTGTTGTCTGTGCTCATCTTCCGAGTGATTTGCACAAAGACTATTATAATGGAAGATGTATCCCTTTATTTCTTTATCTTCAGTACAAAAGTTGTGGAGTTTTTTTTTGTTTTGTTTTGTTTTCAATTACTACATGTGGGAATGTTGTTGTGTATTAAGCAGTAGGTGTGTATTATACTGTCGAGAAAATGTATTCATGCTAAAGCTTGGTACAGGCTGGTTACTTTGAATGCTGCAGGGCAGATTTACTGCTGTATTTCTAAGAATAGAAACAGTGAAATTATAAATGCAGCAACTGCTGCCTTTATAATTTCTGTTATCAGCAGATTCTTGAAGAGAGGCTGACAGTTGGCTCTATAAATTTACCTGGGTTACAAGGAGTCATGGGGTGCATCAGCTGCATTAATCCTGTGCAGTAACTTGAGGCAGTGAACATATCCTTAGGAATTATCTTTCCTATACTATAGAAATTTCCTTCTCAGAAGAAAAATGGCTTTTATTTAAAATTAAGGAGCTCAAAATAGAATAGGGATCTTACCGTTTGTAGCTTGCCCTCCATACATAATCTTGATGGCGCTTAGGAGAAGATGGTAAATAATTGTAAGAAAAAATGTAAGTCAAATACTACACCTAAATATGATTAGGATTCTTACAGTTATCTTGATACATTAGCAGAAGTATACTCCAGTATTCTTGGCTAAGAAATAGAAATATGGTATGTAGCCAATACTCAGTAATTTAATGTCTATTTTATATAGCACTGATTTCACAGACAAAATCTTGCAGGAAGTTTCAAGGATTTGGAAATACAGCTAGAACAAGAAATGAAAACAGTTTGCTGTTCAGGGTGTGGATTAGCAATATTTTATTTTTTTTTCTGTGGAGCTAATACAAATAACCAAATTTTGAGAACTTTCAATTCTTAATTACCTGGGATACTTCTTAACTAGCATTATTCTTTAAATTATTCAAACTTTCTAATAATTTTGACATAAAAATTAGGCAATCAGAAAACCTGTACAAATGCTTTCCTTTGTGAGGATTTTACACTGCGTATATAGGTCTGCATTTTCATACTGCATGTGTGCTCAGCTTATTGAGGTATATTGGAAGATTTCTTTTAAAAGCAGGATGTTTTAGCTCAGATCTGTCAAGTGGATTTGTGAACAGAAGTGTGGTGGGTTGGCCCTGGCCAGCAGCCAAACACCCATTGGTGTATTATCAACATTGTTTTAGTCATAAATGCAAATCAGCACTGTACAGACTGCTATGAAGAAAGTTAACTCCATCCCTGCCAAACCCAGTACAGTCTCCACCCCTCATTGCACACTACTTGTGTCATACTCAGATCACACGCTATCTGATACATCTAAATATCCTCTGACCGTCTCATTCTAGTTGTTTCTTATTGCTGAAATCCCCTGTTCTCTATCCAATAGTTCCATAACTCCTTTGTGCTGAAGTACAGGACAGGACACAATAGCTGTGGCCTTACCAGTGCAGAGCGGAGGAATAGGATCTCTTCCCTCAATCTTCAGGCAACACAGATGCTAATGTGGCCCAACTTACCGTTAGCCCTCTTTGCACGTTGTTGATTTACGTTCAACTTGGTGTTTAGTAAGACCTCTTGGTCCTTTTCTGCAAAGCTGCTTTCCAGCTGATCAGTCCCTAGCATGTAGCTCTGCATGGGGTTATCCCTCCCCAGCTTGTGGGGCTTTGCTCTTTTCCTTGTTGAACTCCATGAAGTTCTTGTTGTTCCAGCCTGTTTAGGTCCCTGTGGATGCGATCCTCTGATGTGTCAGCCATTCCTCACAGTTTTGTTATGGGCAAACACGCTTGGAGTATGCTTTCATTCATCATCCAGATCATCTATGAAGATGTTAAACAGGACTTAATCCAGTTTTGATCCCTAGGGTACACAACTAGTTACTTGACATCAACCGGACTTCGTGTCACAGATCACCAACCTCTGGGACTAGCCATTCTACAAGTTTTCAAATCCGTATCTGACAGATAGGAGTCAGGGAGTCTGGGCTGTGGGATGCTGACTTACCTGAAACAGAATTTAAGTCGTCAAAAAACATGCTCAGTAATATCTTGTGAAGTTTTCGACTTACAAAAGAAAAAGCTTATCATAGCTTAAAAAATACAGTGTAGAAATTGTGAGAGATGGGGGTGAAGGAAGCACAAAAAAATAAAAGTGATTGTTAGGGTGTACTGCTCTTAAAATGTTAAAAAAAAAAAAAATTGCTATGATTTATACCTCTAGGAAAAGCTAAGTGAGCAACTGGAAGAACAGCGACAAGAACAGGCTCTTCAAAGGTACCGCTGTGAAGCTGATGAGCTTGACCACTGGCTACTCAATACCCGTGCAACACTGGACACTGCTCTGGTTACTGCTGAGGAACCTATGGATATGGAAGCTCAGCTGGTGGATTGTCAGGTGAAATTATCAGTCCTGTAGTGCTTAGATAAAGAAGGAGGGCATAGCTTGCTAGGTAAACATGGAACATTAACGAGTAGAGTGAGCCAGTATATTAGTGGGGGGAAAGTTTCTGAACTTCTCAGCACCCCGTATATATTCAGTTGGTTTCATCAATTATTTGTGAAATAAAAGACTTCTTCATCTCTTATTGAAGATTGCAAACAGTGATTTAGAAAGCACATGTTAACATAATAGTAGGAAAACAAGAAATGCAGATCATCAGAATGTTTGAAGCATTGTAGTTTCCAGAGGAGTTGTTCATTCTGCTTTAAAGGCCGTGTATTTGTCTTACTGTTTTTGCTCCTCTCAAACTGGTGATGTTGAACAGCTCACTTGATACATGCGAAAACACCTGCAGTGTGCTTTCCTGGTCCTTCTTTTCCAGCTGAAGAACACACTCCCACTAGCGTTGGTGGCTAGGTCAGTGCTGTGCTTTCTTTAGGAGTAATTCCTACCCAGACTCCAAATTAAAGATTAATCATCAGTAGTTATTATTTCTATGATTTTAGTGTTAATCAACACAATACCGAAACAACTGAGGAAAATCTTCTTGCTGCAGTAAGAGTCAGCTGCACATACTTTTACTGAAAAGATTTGAAACCATGTCATCCAAATTCACAAATTAATGGAGATTTTCCATTTTTTAAAGGAAAGTTTAGAACTGTATGAACATTATAGTTAAAATTATAAGACAGAGAAAAGGCAGATGGAGACTAAGGACCCCTTTTCACTCTATATACCTGTGAATTTGTACAAAGCGATAATATTTTTTTAAAACATAATCTCTAGGAAACATGAATATGGAAAGAGTTAATACTGCTGTTTTTTAAAATCTTGATACAGGAAGTTTTTTAAAAGTCCAATATTTTTCCCCAGATTTTAGAGACTGCACATCTTATCCTGCACACATTTCTTCAGTGAACAGTGGAAACAAACTGATATCAGTCTAGGTTTTTCAGCAAGTATGAGCTTTGAATATGGAAGGTTAAAATATGCGCCATGTCTGTAATACATGAATGGTTAATGGAACAACTAGAAAGTAGCTTTTGAGAATAAACATACCAGAGATTTGTCACTTTAAGTCCCTCTTTAGACCAAAGAGGATTATTCAGAAATCCTTAAGTCCATCATGCACCAATCAGAAAGAGCAAACAGCGAGAAGAGAAGCTTATCAATGCAGCCAGAGCAACATAGAGGAGGAGGTAGGAAGCATTTCACTAAATGCACATGGAAGAAGAAGAAAGAAGTAACTCTGTTTGTGCTCTATTTCTTGACATTATGGATGTCAGACTATCATCTTAGCCACCATTTACCACTAATGTGAAAATAAGTAGCATCTCATCTGCAACAAATCTTATGTTTCAAATAACTCTTCAATTACCAATTTTGAAAAAAGGCTGCAAACAAAAATGACAAATGCAACTGTTTTAAAATGTTTTCATAAGGACTTTGAAAAGGACTGGAAGGAAAAGTAATAAAAAACTGACTTGCTGTTAGCTTTGCAGCAGGTGAGGTAAGCCACAGGTCTCCTTGCCAGAAAAAGTGAGATGCTGAAAAATGTATGAATTTGCTTCTTTGTTTTTGCTGCTGCAGAATATGCTGGTTGAAATAGAGCAGAAGGTGGTGGCCTTATCAGAGCTTTCTGTGCACAACGAGAACTTGCTTATGGAAGGGAAAGCTCACACTAAGGATGAGGCAGAGCAGCTGGCTTTGAAGCTCAGGACACTGAAGGGCAGTCTTCTGGAGCTGCAGAAAGTTCTCCATGATAAACAGATCAACATTCAGGTAAGTGGCTTGTTGCAATTGTCCCATTGGGCAGGAGTTTGAGGGATATCATGGCAGTGTTATGCAATGGGGAAAAGGAGTGAAAATGCCTTACTGATTTATTTTGAGCTGTTCGTCTCTAATTAGTAAATGGAATTACATTCCAAAATAAGGTACTGCCTATCAAAATTTAGCTAATCATTGCAAGCACTGCTTCATGGTGAAGCTATTGAGCTTCACAGTGTGCCTTTAAAGGACAATTATAAACTAGGTAGATGATAGGTTTGGTCTGAATATACTCTGTTCCTGTTGAAAGTCACTTTAGATTGCATGTTCGCTAGGGGAGGATCCCTTACCGCAACAGAAGAAAAATCCTGAACACATGCTTCCACATATGCATTGTGCATGACACTACAGTAACGAAAGACCTTTAAATATGGCTAATACTCAGTGGCATCATTACACAGAACAAAATATTGTAGAAACATGTAGTCTCAATCTTATCCTATGTTTCTATTCTGAGAAGCATTGGTTTGCTTACTGCAACTGGTTAACTTTATTTAACAATTGTTCTAGTCACTCTTCAGGTTAAATTAGCATGTGGAGAAGTGAATACATGCATGAAACCCAGCCATGTAATGTGACTTCCTGGTTTTGAATTTGCTTGCTCTGCTGTGGCATACTCCTCCCCCCTCCCCCTTTCCTTTACTTCTTCTCTGGGCTTTGCTGTGCAAATTAAACGTGATAAGCTTCAAAGATTTCTGGCTTGTAATGCAGATTAAATTCGACTGAGAGGTTAGCTTGAAAAGTCACTTAATGTGCTAAGAACTATTTTTAGTCCAGAGCAATTGGGTAACTATAAAGTGTGAGATAGCTTGAGCAAAACCAAGGAAACAAACCAAAAGAAAACAAAACTGTAGGTGTGTATTGTTATTGCTTCTAAGGTTGAGGCAATACACAATATGCTTAATGTTTTGACCCAAGAACAGTATCTGTTTTGAGGGACAAAAAGATGTTTGCCCCAAGCTTCAATGTTATGTTATTCTTACATATATTTAGGTGAGTGAAAAATGTTATCAGTGACATATGGGAATATAATACTGTATTCAGATATATTACATGCAATTAAGATAGCCTTTGCTGCTGTATTTTAAAATACAATGATGCATGCAAAATTTCGTTTCAAATTGCAGTCAATTTTTAGACTTCACCTAGGGATTATGGGAGAAGATAGATTTGGACAGTGAAACATCTACATTTTCAAATGGGAAGTTCTAAGAGGTTGTTGGATCAGAAGAGGATATTGAGTTAAACATAATTATTTCTCAGTCAGCTAGAATCTGCAACTTCTGTCTTCCTGCATTCTAGCCCTTCTTTTATAGTGTTGTTTTTTTTTCAAACAGGCATATTTTTATAGTATTATTATTTTTATTTTACTACTTTTATTATTTATTTATATTTTTTATTTTATTTTATCTTATATTTCTTATGGAGTGAGGCTCTGAGCATGAGATAGACAAAAAACAAACAAACAAACAAACAAACAAAAAAAAAAACCAAAAAAACCTAACTCTAATTCCTAGCTGTCATTAACTGTGAAAAACGTTACGTGATAACAGCATCATTGGTCATGCATATAAGAAACATACACTTTTCTTTAGATATGCTGTAGCCTTGTAATTTCCCAGAAGCATAGACAAGCCTGTGCACGGGAAATGCTCTCAAGTTGCGTTACAAGACCAGAGTATAGTAAAGACCAAGCTATATTTTCCTTCAAGCAGAATTTCTGCTTATCTGTTATTTGTGTAACAAAAGGCTTTTTAGTAGCCAATGTAAGATTCTGTAATTTCCTTTAACAATTTTAGCTTTCCTGATAAGTGACTGTCATTAATGATCTGAAAAAAGTCTTAAAATTATATTCGTGAAATAAAACAGGGAAAATCATCAGGATCGTGCAGAAGCAGGAGTGTTCCAGACTGCACTGATTCCAAATGCAGCATTTTTCAAGCACTTTGAAGGACATATGAAACATTGCCTTCTACTGTTATCTTTTAACATCTGTGACTTAGAGACAATAAAAATAGACTTTGTATTAAAAAACAAATGAACAAACAAAAAAATTCAGGATCCTGAATTTAAAACAAAAAAAGTTTTATTTTTTATAACAGTGTGAGGGTGGTGGCAAAGGCAATGTAATTTCCACAAAAAATAGTATGTCTGATACAGGTTAGCACAATGCAGAGCTCCTTTGAATTATCCCTTTCATCACCATTTTCTTTAGGGGATTGCCTATTATTTCTGTGTTGCAGTAGATACTCCTAGGAGAGACAGCTTCAACCATTTATTTCCCTGACTTTTTAAAGGAAAATTAATTATGTTCCCTCAGACAGAAATCAAATGAAAATGCAAGTGTGTATACTCTGTGGTTGTAGAATTATAGAAGTGTTTTCATAAATAATTTTGGACTAAGAAGTACGTATAATAGCATATTTGCAGAAACTCATGACATCCACAAAGCTGCAAACCCTTTTTTACTCTTTACTACTGTAGGAACTGCAGGACTACAGTTTGTCCTTAATGAAAGTATAATACTCTAGCTTTTAAACCTTCTTCAGAGGTGAGAAGATTCCACATCTAAGAGAAGTCAATCAATCTGCCCAAATGCAATGAAAAACTAGAGACCATTATCTAAAGGAATTTATGAGTTGAACAGCAATTGTCCCTGGAGTATATAGGATGAAACAGAATTATTTTCTTTTTTTTAACATTTACTTAAATGAGATTTTAAAAAAGTAGATCCTCTTTGTCACTCAGATAATATTTTATTTCCCTAATTTGATAGCCTGTATATGCTGCTGTTTACATTCCAACCACATTAGCTTTTCTAGCTTATTTAATCTATCTAAATTTATTTCTACAAGGCAAACAATCACAGTTTAGCCACAGACTGAATCAATCACCCGTAAACCGGATCCTTAGTGAAACAAAGTTATGTCAGAGAAAGGGCTAATGGCTCTTTTCAGCACTACAAACCTGCTTAGTTATTTTGCTCCTTTTACAGTTTATATCCCCTAATTAGTCCTGTCAACTCTACATGGCGTTTTCAAGTCCATTGTCTCCCAAAAACACAATCTCATATTCAAATACTATTTTCTTGGCACAATTCTGCTGTTAAAGTGCCTAATACCAGGAACACCAGTGGCAGAGGTCCATCACAGTTATTTCTGTAAAGTGCACCAAGTGAGGTAGGAGAGTTTCCTCAGACATCTCCAACCCTGCTGGTCTCTGCCTCATTTGAGACAAAGGCTCTCTGGAAGGTTAAGCATGTTATATTTTCAAAGAGCGTGCTATAGTATCTGAACCACGAGGCACCCTTTTTCTGTTTAGAATGAAACATAGGTGATGTATGAATACTACAAAAAATGAGATGCACAAACAAAATGGGAGAGGAATTAAGCTCTGACTTTAGCTCTTGAAGCTTTGAGAAAAAAAAAAAAAAGTGCAAACTCAATAATAAATGTGTGCTGAGAAAAGGATTAAACGTATCCAGGGACGTGTGTTGATTTATGAAGCTTGACCTACAGGTTTTGTCTCTATCAATAGGTCTGACGTGTTGAAATCCCTACATTTAATCATACTGGCATTTAAAATAATTTAAATTTACAGCCAACGTGGATTTCAGAATTGAAGGAGTTAATAAATCACTTTTTGGAAATCCTAAGCTGTGTGTTCTCTTTTGCTGTGCTCATGCAGAAAGCTTGTGTAATCACTCATGTTAGAAAAAATATTGATGGAAGTGTGAAGTGAAGGGTCTTTCTCCTTAGTTTTTCTGTTATAACATGATGTGCTTTTTCTCTCTTACTTTCTTACTTGTATACTTGTCCTATATGTATTTATGTCCTATAATAACTTGTTAACTGCTTCTCTGCTTTTCTGCCAACCACAGATACAGTTCTGTACTTACTGATAAATAAGTTTTGACCAGAATGATAAACAGCATTCTTTCATTGTAGTGAAGGTCAGAAATCTGAAATCATAACTCACTTCAGAATTTATGAATGTTGGAAGATGGCCGTACATGTAATTTTCAGACGGTGAGCTGGACCTGCAAACAATACAAGAGTTTTGGGTTTTTTTAAACTATTTCTTTTTCTTAAAGCAGGGATCTCTACAAGAAAAGGAGGAGAGCAATCTGGATTTGGTTTCCTCACAAAGTCCCAGTGTCCAAGAATGGCTGGCACAAGCAAGGACTACTCGGTCACAGCAACAGCAGAGCACTCTACAGCAACAGAAAGTTAGTGTTTTGCACTTTAGCTTATATTTAACAATATACTTGAGACATTCTTATTAGTTTTTTTCCACTGAAATCTTCTTTTTTACACTGTTCCTTGTCCACTGTTCCTGTAATTGTGCATCTGTTATGTCTGTAACAGCTAGAAAGACTAGACATCCTGTATGATTATGGTCAACTCATTTACTCATTCTCTACTTCCGTTGTGTATCAGAATAATTAAATTGAATTAGCCCTTTAAGCTACTGTAAGGAGATGATGGTATTTATTCAAAGTATTAATACTGTCTTTATAGTAGCAACAGATACACACATCACATGATATATTATTTTGCATGATGCACAGGCATTCTCACTGGCTTAGATTCCAGGAACTGTAGGACATTAGTCAATTAGTTCAACAATCCACTTCAGTTTATGTATCCGATTTTTCTGTCTCCCTAGGTGGAGATTTTTTACTAGTTTAGGTGGTCAAGTAATCTGTATCAGAAATAGTTCAGCTATCTTTACTTGACATATCTTTCCAAGGCAGAAGCAATCTGTTTGAGGTTTGTTTGCTATGTTAGGAGCTGGAACAAGAGCTAGAAGAGCAGAAGAATTTGCTTCGGTCAGTAGCATGCCGTGGAGAAGAAATCCTAACGCAGCAAGGTATTCCAGAAGGCTTATGTATAAGGTATGTTTTAATGTGTTTTTCTGTGAAATAAATTTATTTGACTATATCCCTTGCCTTTCCTGTATTTACGTCCCTCTTCCATATTTAATCCTCTAATATTTGTTCTGTCATTTTTATACGTCACCTAGGATACTAGAGTCCTAGTTTATAATTGAGAGGTCTGATAATACAGTAACATAAACTGTTTTGTGCTAATAGATCTCTTTCAGCATTTAGAAATTCCTTTTACTATCAAGAAGCATGTTAAAATTGCAAATTATTAGGATTCATTAGACAAGTAGTGGATTAGTTACTATTGCTTTCTGGTCCAGCTTTGGTATGTGAATAATAAATGATGTCTGTGAAAAAAACAACAACAAAATTGTTATTTTGTCATTGTAACCAAATATTCCCAGATGAGATTAATTTTATTTTGATGAGCTTAATTTTATTTTGCCTTGAGTTAGAGAATGTTTTTCTTTTCGTAGCCCTGTGAATTTTGTATTTCATCTCTGCTCTAGATTTTCTTGCACAATTAACCATTCCAGGGAAGTAATTGTCTTTAAAAGTCTCATCTCTGCTTTAAAGGAGGTGGAAGAAAATAGCTGCTTACTGCCAATGCAGACCTTGAGGGAGCAGCAGGGGCCATGTCTTGGGAAGAGAAAACCAGGATGAAGATTATCAGCTTGAGAATCGAGGAGCTGTCAACCCTTCCGTTTTAATTTTTCCTCAATTTCAGTAGCAAAGTCTTGAACATGAAGGTGGTTCATTAGGCAGGAGAACCAAGACTTACACGTAGAGAATGCACTTATTATTTTCCTCAGCATTTTCAATAATTCAGTGTGTTTTCTTCTTATAATATTAGAAAGTACTTAACTTGAATCTCCCTCTATCTGAGGCTTCCCTCTGTGACTTGATATTATAGAAAAAAGTAATCAAACAGAAAATATTCAACTTAATTCAGTGTTTACCAAAGGTAAACTCTTACGCTTATCCTGTACTAAAATATCTAAGTTTTTCTTGCATGTCAGGAGGGGAGAGGAGGAAGGAGCTGGATAAAATAATTTTTGATTTCAAGCACTGAAGTAAAACTTGTTTAAAGGTTGCATTTCAATGCAGTATATTCTCAGCTTGTTTTGGGGGTTCTGATTTAATCAGGGTAATCTCAGCTCTAAACAGCATATTAGAAAATACATTTTACTTCATCTGCCAAGAACAACTTCCTGTTACAAACAGCCTTATCTTAATATCTGGAGAAACAAAGAAATACAAGGAGAAAATTTAAAAAGTAGCATTTAACTTTAATTTCTGAATTTCTGAACTGAAAGAGGAAATAAACACCTTACAGTATTATAACTTTTGTATTTGTTGAAACTTTTTGTGTTTTCCCATTACAGTGAGAAGCCTGAGAAGCTCTCTGAAGAACTGTACTTGGAAGGTGAGAAATCATCACCTGAACAACATCTGAAGATAAAATGGGAAAGCCTGAACCACACATTCAATACCAAGCAGAAACTTCTCCAGAAAACTTTGGAACAGGAGCAACTGGTAGTTATTTTTAATTTCTCCTTGAGTTTTCTCTGTGAAAAGAATTATCACGAGTTCAAGTATGTGCATAGCAAATGCATTAAGCTGATGCTGATAAAGCAAAGAATATGGAACGTTTTCTTTTTGTGTCATTTAAAAAAACTTTCAAATATTGCCAACTAGCATTGCTTTTGTTCAGTGATTTTAATTGCATTGCTGTAAGTGAATTAAATGAAAAAGAAGAAGGGCTTAGACAAAATTTTGACCTACTTATGTAAATCAGGACAATTCTGTAACAAATTGTCCTTCTAAAATTGGCCAGAACTCTGGTGACAACTTAGGAAAAAAACTGATACTTTCAGTTTGAAGTTATTAGTTAAATTTTTGTTCTTTGACAATTGTTGGTATTTGACGAAGAACCAAGTGATTTCAGCCACAGAATTTTTACTGAAAGAAACAGGGATAAATCACATAAGCTGGGTACACTCCAAGACATGTACTAATGTACATCCTCTATTTTACTGTAAGAAGTCGCAGGCCCAATATTCTTTATATGATATTAAAATCAAATCACAATGATATAAATGTCTCGTATTCATTGGATAACAATTATTTAAAATAAAATGCAGGTACTTAATTTGCACTTCAGTTGAATCTCTTGTTGACTAATATTTTATACAAAGTATTCATGATGAAACAGTCATGTAAGGGCCATTATTTTGTATCCACAGTCGGAAGTAGAATCTGTATTTTGTGCCCTATATGCTATAGAAGCAATCTGATTAATATTTCTCTCTCAGCAGCTCTACAGCAGACCAAATAGGCTGATTTCTGGGCTGCCTTTGTATAAGGAGAATGGACAAGATGAGGAGAAATCATCTGTGTCACCAGTATTGGTTGAACTAAATCAGGCCTTTGAAGATGTGTCATCTGAGGTAACATTTCAACTGTCTTTACATTGGTTTTACAGCAGAAGTCACTTTATAGTGAAAACTCCTCTAGCTGCCAACAGGAAATCTACTCATTTCTGAGTTAGAAAGAGGATCTTGTACTTTTTCTCTGGGCTTTTTTTTCTTTTAACCCAGGCTGGACGGGTGGAGAGGGAAAGTCTACATCTTGAACAGAAGCTGTATGATGGAGTTGCATCTACCTCCTTATGGCTAGATGATGTGGAAGAACAGGTATTTGTTGCTACAGCTCTGCTGCCGGAGGAAGAAACAGAAACATACCTCTGCAAACAGGAGGTAAAGAATCCATGAATTGGACTTTCTTTTAATTGCCAGTAAGGCAGCATTTTATGTTGTAGTTTAGAAAGAAAATTTTAAAAGCCTGTTTAAATAACATGTCACTGTCATCTCTTTGTAGTTGCAATATACTGCTGCTTTTAGGAGTAACTTTATGGAGCACATAGATAATGTTTTAGAAAGCAGCTTCTGACCAAATTTTGCCTGGTCAGAAGAAAATTAAACATTGACTTCTTTCTCTATTTTTTTCTCTATTTATCTTCTTTCTTAGTATTAGCAGATACCACCCTTTTGAAACTGAAATTAAGTAAACAAAGGGGAGGAAAGCTCTGGGGTATAGAAAGAGTACAAACTTATCAACATGAGAGTTGAGAGAGAGAGAAAAGCTTTTTCATGCAGCAGTTGACGTAAGGCTGAAGCTACAAGTGCTTTTTCTGAGCCCCTTATTCAGAGGGAGGGATCATTTGGGCAGGATAATCTTGTTTTATCACGTGTTTTCCTCAGAGTAAGTTTTTATTGTCAGAAATTATATCGTCAGTTGCATAACTTTGTCTTTAACAATTTTAAATTGTTGCTACCTCACTGCAAAATTAACTGTGGTTTTGACAGTATACTTGATTCCTTTCTAGAATGTCTAATTGTCACTTTGTTTTCTCCAAAATCAGTCTCTTGCCAAAGAAATCAAAGACATAACAGAAGAAATGGATAAGAACAAGAATTTATTTACTCAGATATTTCCTGAGAATGGTGATAATAGGGAGGTTATAGAAGACACTTTGGATTGTCTCCTGAGAAGACTGACCTTACTGGAGTCAGTAGTAAACCAGAGAAGCCATCAGATGAAAGAAAGGCTCCAGGAAATAATGACCTTCAAGGTGTGATGTCTATCTGAAGGAATTAACAAGGTTACGTGTAGAATGCGAGCATAAAGAATGTGACTCTCAAAGTGAAGAGAATTTTGATACCAGAAAGAGAGATAAGTTTTCACAGGATTTTCTGAAAATTGAACTCTTAGGGCTATGCACACAAATCATTATCCAAAATTTAAACTCCTTGCTAGATAGAAAGAATCATTCATCCCATACCTTCTCACCTTGTTGGCATTACAATAAATTGAATTAGAGTTCCACTCTAAATTTTTGTGATGTCATATATGATAGAGTACACAGTTTTTATTAGCTGAGATAAAATAAAAGCAGTACTGATTCCTGCCTTTCTGACCACTATTACACTGTCCTATTACTCTATGAGAAATTATATGTCAAGACAGGAAAAGTGAAGTGAAGAAATGTATGCATTTACAGATCTTTTCAGAGTTCAGAAATATGTTCAGATCTTAATTGGCCTTCGGCTTCTATCTTGTTCTTAAAACATAAAGCCTCCAATATTGTTTTAATGAAAAAACATGAATTACAGCAAAAAATAAAAAAATAAAAAACAAAAAATTCAACAATGCCCACCCTTATAATGCTGAAAGTCTTAGAAAAAAAAATATGTTGTGATTATTTTCTATTTTAGCAATATTAGGAGTTTGGTTGGAATGAATATATGGCAATAATAATAATAATAATAATAATAATAATAATAATTGTAGCTGGGTAAAAGTTGTAATCCGTAGTTAACCCTGTAATGTGTGGAAGCCTTGTTTACTATGTTGTTTTATTTGCTCAAGTTTGCAACACCTTGTCTTAAAAAAATATAGCATAGCTTGTTTGCAGGCGTATGTGATTGAATGAACTACAGAAGAGTAACATTTCTGCTAATAAAGCTGACTGACTCCTCTCACTGGGAAGGAAAAGCAGTAGTGTGCCCATGGGTTATGTTTTGAGTAATAGTTGCTTCAGCTTTTCGCTCACTTATATCCAGTTATGTACTCTGAGAAATGTGGCACTTTTTGCATTGGATAATTACCATGCTTCCCATTTTGAATAGTTTCTATGCCTATTTTATTGTAGCATTGTAATGCTTTAAAAGTTTTGGAACTTAGAATATTTTTAAATTGTTTTGTGCAGTGATTCACTATAATTTTTTGTTGTTGATGTCTCCCTTAGAATGACCTGAAGCTCCTGTTTACTTCACTAGCTGATAGCAAATACTTGGTTCTACAGAAACTAGCAGAGGCAGTTGAGAAACCGGAAACAGAACAAATTCAGGTATTACCAACTGTCTTCTATTTGACAAGATAAATAAGATGTAAACTTTCTATTTGAAGTGTAAATGGATGCTAGAGATGCTTTGTATGGGAAAATGTATGAGTTCACATAACATATTCGAATATTAGTATTTGCAATAGTTTATTTGTATGTATATAAATGAAAAGAAGCACAAAATATATTTCTGTATCCCCAGTTAAAGGGGTTATGCATACATTACTTGAAAGAAAGGTAACTTCAGTGTAACCAAAGAAGGCTTAAAGTTATTTTAAATTTATTTGATTGCTTTGCTTTATTAAAAATCAAAGTCAGTTTCTTCTCCACTAGTTTATAGTTGTATCTTGACAATAATTCTCAGTATTAGGAATTGCCTGATGAATTATTAGTTATAAATGCGACAAAATATATATTTTTCCGTTGTTTCTATTTTGCTGATGAGAGAATTGAATGAAGTATGCTAGGGGCTACTTTTCATAGAGGCTTCTCATTACCCAAGAGCTGCTGTTGTTTGGTACCAGCAGTTGTGTGGGAAGAAGAGGCTTAACCTTCAACTAAGCAGAAATATTTGGATTTTAAATATCTGATAATCAAATTCCATAGAAAATTTAAGTCTCGTGTATAACTTTAAGTGACACCGTGTCTTTCTTTCCTGTTATCCATGATGTGAAGTACTGTTAAAAATTACCTCCTATTTTCTTAGTATAACTATCAAATAAGAAAACAACAAACTAGCAAAAGCAAATTAATCTCTTTTTTTTTTTCTTTTTTTTTCTGAAAATCTACCTTGGCTGATAAGACTTGGAAATTTAAAAGTGTTACATTTTGCTTGTTTGAGATTTGATTGGGAAAATAGAAATAATGCATTCAATCAGCAAAGTAACTTAGGTAAATGAGGCATAGATTTAGTGACTATGTTGTCCACGCTCTTGTCATGAAAGGAGACTAAAGCACTGCACAATTCACTCGTAAGAGGAAGATGGAAAGATATTTATTGATATAAACAGGTGTAAGATGGTAATCTGAACAATGATAACAGCAACTTAACAAGATTCAAATTAGCTAGATATTCTTGACTATTTGCTACCTTGAGGGTAGGGGATGCATAATGAATCTAAGATGAAATATTAGTGAGGCTAATATAGCTTAAAAACAATAAATTTGTCAACATAGCATCACCACATCCTGAGTGAATCTCTGTGCACCTTGAGAGATGTCCCTACTCAAGGGGAGATTCTGGTGTGCAGCCAGCTGTTTGCAAGAACTTTCCAAGGGGTTTTTAGGCTGCTTACTATTTATGGGGTAAGATGATTGACTCGTAGTCATACAGCTTAGAATTAGTTCTCTTGAACCAGGTGTCTTTTACCAGGTGTCTGAACACCAGTGTTGAAACCTTGATTGTTATTAGTCCCAAGGACAAGGTCTTTTGTACCTCATTGTATGCACTAGGCCTTGGGCATAATAACCAGGCTGGTTGCGGGGACAAGGGCTGCCCTGTCACACCTCTGCATTAATGGAAGTCTGGAGACCTCCTCTTATGAATAGTTTAAGCATATAGATAGGTAGCTTCCAAGAAGAGACGTTAACAAGGGTCTGTTTTACATTTTTAACTTACATGCATGAATTCAGCAGAAGCCTCTTAGTTTGAAAAAGCTTGTTTTGCTTGCAGCTTCCATTGAAGAAAAAGAAAATTGAATTATCACCTGTGTATACTTGTGAACACCAACCTATGTGCTTTAGCTATAGCTTCACAAGTGCAAAGGGGAGTGTACAACTCCTTTTCTTTGACTGTAATTGTTAGCCCTACTCTGGTCCTGTAAAGGAACAGTGCAAAGCTCTTTTGCTGTCATGCAGGATTCTTGCTGTGATGGTTGTTTGCTTGGTGCTCAGTTGTGACAGGAAAAAGTACTAATACGAAGAATTCTCTATGATGGTCTTAGAATAGTCCTTTTGTGCCTAAACTATGTAATTAATAACAGAAACTTCACAGCAAGATTTTGTATAAAAGGGTGTAAACAGCTTGTGATTGGGAAATAATAATAATAAAAAGCCACATTGTGTTTCACTTAGAAAAGAAACAAACAAACAGCTTCCCTCCCAACTTAACATTAACACTTTATAGTATCCTCTGAAATTTCATCAGATTCATTGTATGAAAAGGACTGATGAATACTTCAGGCAGAAAACAAAAAAGAATATTCGTGTCTGGCAGCTACAGTTTCGTTATTAGACATTCAAAATGATGTAATTTTCAAATACAGGTCATAATGCAGGCAGAAGAAAGTTTGAAGGAATTAGATGCTGGAATCAATGAATTGAAGAAGAGCGTAGATGAGCTACAAATAGACCAACCTTCTGTACAAGAGCTATCTAAGCTACAGGTGAGGTTCATAAGTTCCATACTAGAGCTGTATGATGATATGAAGGGTTTCAGTATTTTTTCTTTTTGTTGCTCATAAAGTATTTGAGGAATATGTATTTAAAAACATTTCATATAAATTGATAGCTTTCTGCCTGGTTCCCCTAGATTTTCTACTTCAGCTTTTACAAATTGTCTAACATCTCTATTATCAATATTAATCATAACAATATACAAAAAAAAAAACATGTTTATTTTCTGCTCTTGTGTAGTCTCTGTTCACAAGGATAAAGTCTATCACATAAAACATATATTTTGGTTGAAAGTTGAGCCCTGTTTTCATCACTCTGTTGATCTGGTATTAAGCTCTATCTCACATCAGCCATTTTAAAAATAAAGCTACAGTGAGGGAGAGATGGGGGCAGGTTGGATAAGGAGGGGGAATGGTAAGCGTGACCTGAAACTGGAAATGTTCTTCTTTCACAAAAATGCCCCTAATGCTAAACTAAAAAATTCTCTTGTTCATGCACACATGTTTTCAAATATCCTGTGTCCTACCACTTAAGTGCAAATCGATGCAGATTTTTTTAAGGCCGTTGAATCTCCTTTTTGAGCATTTTCATGAAGTGCTTTCACTAGGAAAGCGAAAGATGAAGACATGATTTATGACTGAATTTTACTTTTTATCATGGCATAATAATTTTAAAGCAAAGAGAAGAGATGAAAATGGAATGTAAATATAAGCTAACAAACCAATGATCTCAACAAAAAATAAATGATAAAATATTGTGTAAAAGGGTTTTTTAATCCGTTTTTTTTATTCTTTTGTTCCTAGAGCCTTCTGCTTATTTTCCTTGTCATGTTATTCATAGATACCCCAATCCCCTTTACCTCAGTTTTTAAAAAAGACTTCCTTTTGCTTTTGTACCATTGTGCTTTGCACAGTTCTCTCCTTAAACCTGGGAGAGAGGGCACCAGTCCCAGTGTGGGTGTTTTGTTCTAGCACTGGATGGTCTTAGAAATATTTTATTTTCTTGATTCTGTATGCCTTGCCTTGAGTAAGTCTTTGCCCTATGTGGCTCTGATCTTATCCTCACAATCAGACGTATGTTCTGAGAATATAATTTTCAAAACCAAAATAGTTAAATAGTCTTGCTCAAGTGAAGGAAAACATCTGTATGCTGTTCTCACTTTTGTAGTTGATGTATGCAAGTTGACAAATAGCAACAGGAACTTGTTCTTCCAACTGGCTCACTTTGCGTTTGACAGTATAGGCACACTGTGAAAGTATATAGTACACTTTTCTACACTGTACTGTTCTGTTCTATTACTCTTCCGGGCTTAGTTTGTTTTTTTTCTATAGGTAGTATGTACCTTGCTTGCTAACAATAAGTTGCTACAGCACAGATCTCTTCCTGTGCTGAAGCAGGAGATGAAGACAGGCCTGACTGAAATGCTTGTACTCTGTGTAGCCATGATGGGGTCAGTACAACACACTACATTATAAGAAGCAGAACATAAACAGTATCTTCAGTGTACAACAGCCACACTTGTCTGGTTTTAGAGGACTCTTATTCCTTTGCTACTTATTCTTTGGGATTCTGCTATCTTTGTTCCCTGCATGCACCTGAAATAGTTGCAGGTGCTTCTTACTTTTTCTCTCTTTAAATACTTAAATGATTAATTAATTTACCATTTATGTTGGTGTACCTGCACAGTCTTTTTGATTTATGAATAATTATTACTATGCTAGCATTGAGAGAAGTAGAATGCAGTGACAGTGAAGTGGCTGTTACGTAGACAAGTAAGGTAAGAAATAAGGATCATCATTGATGCTTTTTGCCCCCAAGGATATGTATGATGAGGTCATGATGATAATTGGATCCAGACGGAGTGACCTGAACCAGAATCTGGCTCTTAAGAGGCAGTATGAGCGGGCTTTGCAGGACCTGGCTGATCTGGTAGAAACAGGCCAAGAAAAGATGGTTTGTGACCAGAAAATGATGGTTGCTTCTAAGGAAGAGGTTCAATCGCTACTTGACAAGCATAAGGTAAGATACTGTGGCTTATTTCAATACTGATAGTGACTGTAAGACTGTATACAGTAAATTGCTAGTCATTAGTTCCTGAATGTTCAGGGCCTTTTCTGAATGGTGAGCTAGTGTTAAATCAAGATACATTAAAATTACTCTATTTTAAAATGAACCGTTCTGACCAAATGACTTTCAGATGCTCTGTTGCAGGTAAATCCAGTTAGATTATAGTTGCTTCTCCATTTTAAAAACAACTTCCTATTCTTGTGCTGTCATGCTACATATCAATTTCATCTCTCACTCAGTTTTTTTCCAGTGGAAATTTAAGTTTGCTAATAACATCCACAAAATACAGTGAGACTGTGCACAGCAAGTCTGCGTTTTTTTGCTGTGGCAGAATTTTAAATGGTGTATATCTGATTTAAGCTATTTTTGTTTATAGAATTAGAGTATTTAATTTGCATGTAAAGAATAACTTCTTTCTTTTTATAAAAAGGCAATTGTCCTGTTTGTATTACGTGTTGGATCTTGTGAATTGTTATTGAAGGGAAAAGTTCACAATTCTATATCTGCTGATACTTGATTGTAATGCTATTGTCTTAAGTTGTTGTTTTAGTAGTAATGAACTGAAGAAAAATTGCACTTTCCTTCTTTTATTCTCTTTTCCCCTTCTCCATCAGGAATATTTTCAGGGGTTGGAATCTCACATGATCCTGACAGAGACACTCTTTAGAAAGATGAATAGTTTTGCCCTTTTGAAGGAAACTCGATCACATTCAGAACTAATGACACAAGCTTCAACTGTATTAAAGCTGGCACATAAACGAGGTGTGGAGCTGGAATACATTCTAGAGGTAATAATTCCTTTGTTCTTTTCTATATGTCCATCATAATCTACTACCAGGATATCCTACAGTGGTTTTCTGTGCCTGAACTGAATTGATGGATGTCAATCCTACTTGTTGTACACATAAGGGACTAACAGACAGCATGTGATTTTGTATTGAGAATTTCAGGTGACACAAACTGGGTTCCTCTAAATTTGAAAGAACTGCTTAGCTTTATGTGACAAGTGTGTTCTGACCAAAAACTGTGTTTGATGCAGAGATGGTGCCTTACTGTAGATTTTTAAGACATTTTTACTGCTGTTTCTGTACATTCACAACAGTGCAGCTATAGTATTTGAGATTGAGAAAGCCAGTAATATATTTAAAATTTACTCAGGAATAAAAAGGATAGGCACTCAGATATTTGTACCTACAGACTTGGATGCATCTGGATGAAGATTACCAGGAACTTACCAGACAACTGGAGTCTGTCGAAGGTAACATTCCCGCTGTTGGTTTGGTGGAAGAGACGGAAGACAAGCTCACAGAACGGATTAAACTTTTTCAGGTACTTTGTATTTATTCTGTATGGAAAAATTTGATGGAAGGGGACCTCTGTCATGATTCTACATGGAGTATGGTTGGAAGGACAGTTGGAATGGGTTAGATCAGACAAGACTTTGGAGATCTTTGAGGATAGAGATCCTACGGCTGGGCTGAGGGCCAGATGCAGTGCTGCACTACTTTCTACTGAAAAACATTCATATAATGTCAAACCTAAACCTTCCAACTTGCAGCTTGTGACCATTATCCTTTTTATGTTGTGTGTCACTACTAAGAAGCATTTATTACCATTGTATTTTTAATGCTACTCCAAATAGTTATTGGTCTTTGTTAGACTAGCCTTTAGTCTTCTATTTGCCAACATAAAACAAGCGTACCTCCCCAAGTCTCCTTTTAAAGGTATGCTACAGGTCCCTAAATGTCTTAGTAGCTCTCCAAAAGACCTGGACCAGTTTCTTCTTCTTGAACTTGGTGAGAGGTGAGGACAGGGCAAAATTGGATACACTAGATACAGTCTTACCAGCACCATATAGATAGGGGTAATAAAATAACATAAGTCTGTTGACCACACTCCTACTAATGTATGCCAGGGCTGTGGTTTGCCACATTAGTGATGTAAATGTTATGGTAGATGCAAGGCTAAATACACCAATTGTTCCCATCCTAGCCTGTACTTAGAAAGAATGTTATTCTGCCCAAGGTGCAGAATTTCCATTTCATTTTGAACCTTCTCTGGTTCCTGCCTTATTGAGATTTCAATTTTATCAAAGTGCCTCTGGACTCTGAGTCTGTCTTTTTTTTGTGAACATGTCAATCACTCCCCATATATTAGTGCCATCCACAAATTTATCATGAGAATGCTCTCTATTATCATCTGTGCCATTACCTAAGATGTTGAAAATGTTTGGACTCCAATATCAACAATCCTTGGAGTACTTTACTGATTACTGACCGCCAGCCAAATGTTAAGCCTTTAATCACTACTTTCTGAATCCAGCAGTGTAAGTCACACAACATTTCTCCAGCCTCCGCTCTCAGCTTCCAGAGGAGGGTGCTGTGGGAGACAGTATCAAAGGCCACATTGAAGTCAGTTTCATCAACAGAGTAATTTTGTTAGAGAAGGTAGACAAGTTAGCCAGTCCATACTGAGTATTCCTGATTGCTTTTTTCCTCCTTTTTGTTCTTGGAAATTGAGTCCATGATTCTTCTAGAGAGCAAGATGAAGCTAGTCAGCCTGCAGTTCCTTGCGTTTTATCTTCCTCTTTTTCACCTGCAATAACAGCTAGCAGTTTAAATACAGATTTTTATACCACATCCTGTTTTTTTCAGTCTGTTTTCCGAATGAGAATTCTGATCCAGTGCTTTTTTTGTGTCTTGCAGTATACAAAGTACTTTGGATATTCTTGTTTTGTTTTCAGAAAGATGTCTGACATTTTTCTTGCAAATTTACTTTCCATTCTTTTCTAATCTGAATTTACTATATATACTGTTTTTTACCAGACAGCTTTCTGCTTTTTTAATGCTACAAGGAGAACTTAAGCAATATGTTGTGTGGGAGCAGTTACTAACTATTGGTATTGGTTTTGTTTAGTGCCAGGCATTGTTTGTATTTTCTTCTTTTCTTTGCCTTGTCAGTTTCATAAATCAGATTATTTGAATCACTTGGATTTTACTATTAAATAAGTTTTAATACCTTTTTATTTTCTTCTCTTTGTGGCCACATTTAGATTTAAAATTAATCAGATTATCTGCTTGGTGGGTTTCAGTGAGTTCTAGAGAGGGAAAAAAATATGGTGTGCAGTGGTAACATTGGACATGCTACAAAATGCAATAAAAGAAAATGGAATATTGGGAAAGCATAGCAGTATAAACTTGCTGAGCTAACTTTCTCTCCTCTGTCGTTACAGCATCTGAGATCTAACCTGACTGAATATCAGCCTAAATTATACCAGGTGCTGGATGATGGGAAAAGGCTACTTTTTTCTGTTAGCTGCTCAGATCTTGAAAGTCAGCTGAACCAACTGGGAGAGCACTGGCTAAGTAACACCAGCAAAGTTAACAAAGAACTTCACAGGCTGGAGACAATACTGAAGCACTGGACAAGGTAATCACAGAATCATAGGGGTTGGAAGGGACCTCCGGAGATCATAGAGTCCAACTCCCCTTCTAAAGCAGGTTCTGTAGATTAGGTAGCACAGGGAAGTATCCAGGCATGTTTTGAATAGCTCCAGAGAAGGACATTCTACAGCCTCTCTGGGCACCCTCTTCCAGTGCTCTCTCATCCTTAAATGCTGATACAGTGAACAGTATAAGCTTATTTAATTACACTGTTGAACTCAAAGTTGTTCTGAACCCGGAACTTTTATGTTTCCTGTTTTTTTCCAATGGCGAGAATGGGTGTATTCTTTGTTAAATAGCATGAGTAGCCTCAGCACAATCTGGTATTGCATTGCTGGGTTCTTGGGGTTCTGTGTCATTGTGTGTTGGTCTGGGAACTTTTAGCTGCCTTTAGCAATGTTCATATACTACTTTTGAAATGCGTTCTCTAAGAGGTATAGAAGATTTCTCTATTCATAATGTCTCTGGCTTGTTGGCTCACTAGCCTTTTAAGAAAGATACATAAAATGATTATATATATAAAGTTTATGTAAAGGCATTTTCATTCCAACATTTACTTAGCTTATGGAATGATGTGGAGATCATTTGGGGGAAAAAAAAAAACCAAAAAACATTAAATTTCTGATTTGAGGTAACACAAGCTAAAGCTTTTAAAAGACTGAGCCTTCTCATAGAAAGCAGAAAAAGTGATTGTGTGATATGGGTTGGGGCACTGTTACAACTCCTCTGAACAGGTTGATGAATGAGTTAATAGTTTTTCATTAGACCTAGTTTTTCCTAAAAGGTAAAAAGAAGTCACTGGTAGGAATCATGGATGTAATCGTTAAAATATGAGCAGCCCGGTACCTTACCTTTCTTAAAAATTAAATCATGCTTTTCTGAAATTTGATAAGAGAAAGAAAAAATCTGTTTTTTAAAATCTGATACAGGGTATTCTCTTCTAACACATGGAGGAGACTGCTCTTTTGGAAGCAAGAAGTGGCAATGACTGTTTTAGTTTTCTGTGAACATTTTTACAGGTATCAAAGTGAATCAATTGAACTGACACACTGGTTACAATCTGCAAAAGAGCGACTTGAGTTCTGGAGTCAGCAGTCTCTGACAGTTCCTCAGGAACTGGAAACTGTTCGAGATCACCTGAATTCATTTTTGGTAAGTTATACATAGACCGAGGACACCATTTTTTCCCTCAGATTATAAGTAAACAGCTTAGCAATCATATGGCTTTACTTTTTCTCACTGCAGAAGAGGAATATTAAAAAAAAAAAAAAAAAAAAAAATTACTACTTTTGCTGAGTTTTCCTTCCAAAAGCTGATGTGTTTGCATATTCAGAACTGAACTATTTTTATGAATGAAAACAATTTTTGTTCTCACTTTATATGAAATATAACTGGTGAAGACTAATAGACTATATTTTTAAAGAGAAGTAAGGATATTCTTAGTTTTCTGAGATTTAATATGTAAGTACAGGTAATTGTTTATTTCCACAAAAATGATTCTGCTTATAGGAGTTTTCAAAAGAAGTAGATGCTAAATCATCACAGAAATCTTCTGTACTAAGTACTGGGAACCAGCTCCTCAGGCTGAAGAAGGTAGATACAGCAGCATTGCGTGCAGGATTGTCCCAGATTGACAGTCAGTGGACAGAGCTGCTCACACAAATCCCAACAGTACAAGAGAAATTGCACCAGGTAAGAAAGAACAATGGAGGCCTCTGATATTCCAGAAAATTGAAACCGTACAGTTGGCTCCTTCTGTGAAAGTTGGTTGCTTCCTGATTGTCTTTATCCATTGAGAAAAGATAGGAACAACATTATCTCCACTTTAGAGTGGAAAAGCCTACACTCATGTCTATATCCTGTCTACCCATAACTGCCTAGCACTAACTGATGCTAATTTCAAATTTTCCCAGTTGCATTTGTTAAATTTTAAGTGACAAGCAGGTAAGCTTTTTTAAAAACATTGGTGTACTGTGTGGGAAAAAGTGCTGCCTCCTGTCAGCTTGTTTTCTTCAGAAGATGTTTTTGTTCAAAATCTAAAGACTGGGTCCAAGTCTATGGAAGACAAAATCAAAATGGGATCTTCAGGCTTGTATCATGAAGAATGGAAATAAGAAGCCTTTAATATAATGTTTTCTTGTAAAGATGCATGAAGCTATACATTATATCTTGTATTGAGAGCTTTCGATTATTTTTTTTCACTTCATTATTTTATGAATTTCAGTAATATATTTGGGGTGTAGAATAATGATAATAAAAGCAAGGAAAAAAATATGTACTATGTTAATGCAAAGGAAGGAATTACTGTCAATTTCTTCTCAGCATTTATTTTGAATTCTATTCTGTTATCTGTACAGCTGCAGATGGACAAAATTCCTTCTCGCCATGCTATCACTGAAGTTATGAGCTGGATTTCCCTGATGGAAAATGTTATTCATAAAGATGAGGAGAGTATAAAAAACGTAATCGGACAAAAAGCCATTCAGGATTATGTCCAAAAATACAAGGTATAGCATGGAAATATTAAGATTTTATTTTGAACTTATCTCCGTTAAATGTGTATATATATGTGAAGTAGAACTGATTTAAGTTTAAAAAAAAAAAAAAAAAAAGTATTGTGGAAATGTTAGAATTGTACACTGATTAGAATGGAGTAACATCTGATATAGTGAAAAAGAAACAGAAATTAATTTTACTTTGCTGTTTAGTTATGGCAGGAATTTAATTTTTAATATACTTACCTTAATACCCAGGTAATCAAAAGCAATATGCACCTTGTTAGATGTAGTTTTTCTCCAAAAACAAAAAATTTGCACTTTGCAAATAAGATTTCACTAGTTTTCTGCATAGCCTGTTCTTGAATGGAAAGTATGCACTGCTTTACAGATTAATCAATTCATCAGTGTCTGCAGTGAAAATGGAAGATGGTATATCTTGAGCTAACTATTAAGAAGGAGAGTAAATAAAGTTTAAGCTTTATCCAGATCAGTAATACTCCTGTAATAGATCTGTACCCGGGGACACTATTCTCACTGTCAGAACGGTTTTATTCTTTTGAAGAATATTAATTATGATACATTCCAAATGTTTGTACAAGTTACATGAAACATGCGTAACTCTCATTCAGTCTTCACAAGAGTCACAAGATTGCCTTACTTCTTGGTTATTCTTTTCTGTTTGCAAGAATACTTTCCATAATACCTCTTGGTGGAGTAAAAAAAAAAATTGAGACTAAGTGAAGTGAACAGAACTAATAAACACTTTTTTTTTTTGTAAACCCGATCCTTGAGACCACTATCAGTAAGTTTGCTGTTGTTTTTTTTGCTCATGTGCTCATTTTCTTTTGGGGAAAACAGGCAATTTCTTTATTCCCAAGGCAGTGTACTGCTATTTTAGTTCTAAATATTTAGAAGAGAAATATCAATGTTTTTAATTACTGTTCAGATGCTAGAAAAAAACTTAAGCAAGACTGTAGTAGGGATGTAATTTGTGAATGTTTTTCTCCTCTGTTCTGAAGGATACTAAGAAATGATTACATTTTTTAAAGTATTATTTCCTTCTCTTCTAGGGTTTCAAGATAGATTTAAATTGCAAACAATTGACAGTAGACTTTGTGAACCAGTCTGTGCTACAGATTAGCAGCCAAGATGTTGAAAGTAAACGTAGTGACAAAACTGATTTTGCAGAACAGCTCGGAGCAATGAATAGACGTTGGCAGATCCTACAAGGCTTGGTAACAGAAAAGGTAAAGAAAACATTCAACTGTTCTGTTGTGAGCTTTAAAAATACATGCAAATATGAGATAGTAATGGCTAGAAGTCTCTGCAGGTCATCTAGTCCAACCTCCTGCTCAAACAGAGCTAACTTTACAGTTGGATGAGATTGCACAGGGTCTTGCTTTCATGACTTCTGAAAATACACAAGGATGGATTTTCCACAAACTATCTTGGCAGCTCGTTCCTGCACTTAAACACTGTCCCTTGTCTCTGTGGGGAACAGGTTTTTGCCTTATGCCCAATCAGAATTTCTGTTGTTTTAACTTGAGTCTGTTTCTTCTCTTTTCACTGTGCACCTTGAAGAAGAGTTTAGCTCCATCTTCTCTGTAATCATAATGAGTAGAAGAGTGCAATGAGACCCTTTCTTAACCTTCTTTTCCCCAGGCTGAATTAAGTGAGTCTCTTCTTATAAGTAATGTACTCCAGCTCCCTAACTACTTTAGTGCCTTTTCACTGATTCTTCAATTGAGAGGGCGCAAAATGGGTCACCAGAATCAAGGAGAAGGGAATAATCTATTTTCTTGACTCGCTGGGTGTGCTCTCAGTAGTCTAGCCCAGGATCCCAATATGTAGTTAGCCTTCATCAGTAACAGTCTACAATGCTGCTTTATTGCTTGTGTTCAAATTATTGTTCATCGTAGCCCTTTTTAGCAAAGTTGCTTTCTGCCAGCCTGCATGTTACCTTGTCCAGGATGAAGGACTTTACATTTACCTTTGCTGAATTTCTTGAGGATTTACAAGCATATTCATCCATCTTCTTGAGCTTTCTCTGGATGGCAGCTCTGCTCTGCAGCATATCAAATTCTTCCAAATCAGTATCATCAGTGAACCTGGTGAGAGTACAGTTCATCATGTTGTTCAGTTTATCAATTAAGATATTAAACAATATCAGACTTAAGACTCACCATGTTGATCTGGCAGTCTTGTAAGTGGCTGCCAGATAGACCTTGAAAATTTTTACCACTGACCTTTAAAGCATTGCTAAAGCCAAGCTGAACAGTATCTACTACTCTCCATTTGCTGTTTATGTCATCATAGAAGGCAATCAGTTATTTCAGGCTCAATTTGCTCTTGGTAAGACTACATTCATTTCTACTTCATGCAGGTGGAAATGATCTATTGCAGAATTTGAAGTATAGCCTTTTTCCATTCACCAGAAACTTCCTCCAGCCTCCATGACCCTTTAAATGTGATAGTAGCCTTACAATGTCATTGGCATCCTTGTACACATTCTGTCTTGTTCTGTGGACTTTTATACATACAGCTTATTTAAGTAGCTCTTAATTCATCTCTCCTCTACCATAGCTAGTACCTCAGTCTGCCTATCCTGTTTATATCAATATTCCATATCATGACATTGTGTTATGCTGTTGGATGCAGAGGCACAGTGCACTGTGGAGCTGCACTTCCTGGTTTTTTTGGCAGTCTCGTGTGAGTTCTGACTCTCCTAGATGAAGATACGCTGAGATGTACTACGTTTCCCAAGAGCCTCCACATGATCTCTTATTCTGGTGACGAGGACTTCTGGGTTCCATCAGTGCAGCGAGCAGCACAGTCATAGCCTTCCTCTGTCTCTCATTTGAATTATTAATTGCAACTCTCTTTCTTACTATTATCTTATATTCTTTTACCATTTGTAGTAAATTTCTTCTGTCTCCTTATATTAATTGGGTCATTTTTCATTCCTTCTCCCCCAAAAGGGAGAAAGGGGCCCTCTTGCCCTGTCATACTTGAAACTGCAGTGTTGCCAAAGGACGTGGGAGACATGAGAAAGAGACTTTGGAAGTAGAATCGGAGTGAAGAAGGCACTGTGTAGCTCAGACTATTCTGTGGTTTTCTATTAAGTGCTAATGCGTTTATAAAGATTAACAGGAGGAGTTCTGTCCTTCTCTAACTAGCTCCAGGTAAAATTTTGCTTTCCTAAGACCATACCTGCACAGCCAAGCATCCACTTTCATTCACACTTCTTTTTCTTTTTTAGATCAGTAAGAAGCTCTCGCTTCTGCCCAAACCTCCAAACTATGCCACACTATTTCCTTGTAGCCTAGGATTTATCTTTTTGTGACTTGAGGAAGTTGTCTTTGAAGATCATTTGTCTTCTCCTTTGCCCTTCTGTACATGGCATCATGTTTACTTGAACAAACCAAACATTACTATACCAAGCTATCCTAAGTATCTTTAATCAACTACTTGCTTTCCTTGCTTCTCTCTCAATTGTCTTGTCACTATGGTCAGCTAATTGTCTAAGGTTCAAATTCTGCTTTTGTTATTTAGCTGTTTTATATTATCTTTCAAAGAATAATTTGCTATCTAATTGTCCACTGAATAACACCAAGATCAGAAAAATCAGAGTGATTTTAAAGCAGCCATTTGCCAAAGGAGGTAATATAAATCGTCGTCTTTATCACAATTACAAGCAAGAAATAAAGAATGCATTTTTACATACTTAATTTTGCTTGGGGAGTCTTGAAGTACACACCCTCTGAAAAGTATTCAATTTCATAAGATTTTCTGCCAAAGCATTACCTCTTTTCCATGCATCATGATTTTTGAATAAGTTATGTATATAGAATTATTCCTGGATGAAGCAGATTTTTTTTTTAAATTATGAACTCTTTTACAAATAGCAAATATATTTCAATTTGAATTCGTATACTGTTTTTAAATTCTGAAGGCATTACTGAATTCTGAGAAGGAACTAGTCAGCATTGATTTTTACTGATTTATTTAACTGACCTAGAGTTAAAGGTAATTGTATGAGAAAGTATGGACTCATATTTCTTTGCAGATCCAGCTGTTGGAAAGTCTGCAGGAATCCTGGACAGAATATGAAAATAATGTGCAGTGCCTAAAATCTTGGTTTGAAACCCAACAGAAGAAGCTGAGAAAACAACAGAGAATTGGAGACCAGGCTTCAGTACAGAATGCTTTGAAAGACTGTCAGGTAAAATTCCATCCTAAATAACAATATTCTAATTCCAGCAGTTAGAAGCAAGACTTAATACCCTGTGGTATTTGTATTACCATTGAAGTCAGTGACCAAATTTCTCTTTACTTCAATGAGAGAGAGATTTCATTTCTAAGGTGCAAACACTAAGGAAAGGAAGAAAGAGCATTAATGTCTGTCTCAAAGATGTTTAAAAGCAACGAAAGTCATTACTCTTTTGACGCTCAGTATTAAAGTGTGGTCATTTCCAAATATGTCAGGCTTACTGAACTTAGAAGACTGTTAATGGAAAATGTTCACTTTCCTCTTTGGCCAGTCATTTGGAACTTGATGTAATGAACACCATGCTTGACTATTTAGAAACTTGTTTTTTCTGCCTCATCACTGCCTTTCCTCTGCTCCCCCATTTCTTTTATTCTTTTCCCCCTGGTACTCTCATTTCTTCAGGACTAGTCAAAGAAAGATGTAAGAAGAGTGTATTTTTCTTTTCAAAATATGTTTGGAATCACACATGCTCAAATATTCAACTATCCAAAAAAGAGAACAGTGTTGGACTCATTTCACTTAGAGAAGAATAAAGAGTAATCTTGAGTAGAATTGGCAAAGATTGTATGAGTCAAAGCTCAGCTATACAAAATATAGATCAGTTCATAACCATCTCAGTTTTTCATGCAAAATTTGTACAAGACTACACAACGGTGAACAGGGATGTGCAGTGGACTCTTGGCATCTGACTAGGAGTAGCACATATTTGAATAACCAGAAGGTTGTTTCTGGAGCTGCCAGACTAGGGTTTATTGTAAATTCACCAGTGTATTAAGCACATATTTAATTTTGTAAAGACAAATATTTTTTTAGGTCAGATATGTTAGGAATCATAGTTTTATTTTTTTCCAAAGTTCTTAACTCAGATTTTCAAACTGAAGCCGGTGCCTACTTTCAGTTAAAGTGTCTTTATAATTTCAGTACAGTAAGTCCATACAACCAAGTGTAATTTACTGTAGCCTGTCAGAATTGGCAAGTTTCTTGGCTGTAGTTCAAAGCTGAATCTAATTTATCACCTCTTTGGTTTCTTTTGGTCAGCGAAGTTAGCAAACCTGCTTAGGTAGTCAGTTACAAATGGCAAGACTTTGATCATCAGAGAAACAAATTGTTTTAGAAATAACAGTACCAGACACTCCCAAGTACCCCGTTCAAATAGTACAAAAGCTCCAGCTTATTGATTAATCAATGGTAGTTGCTGCCTAGTGTCATAATAATGAGTGGCGCCTTTGTTATTCATCACAGATCATAAACAATAATGAATCTTTAATTTTTCCATGACTTTAGAATGATTTAGTAGATATCTCTTTTCACAGAAAACCAGAAATATTTGCTGTTATTGGTGTTTGAAGCTTTTGCCCATTTTGCCTTCTGAATTTTGGAGTGATGTTGTTCAAATCTAAATTACTCTTATTTCTGCTTGTTGAAAAGCCAAACTTGCTACTGGCAGTTGAGAAGTGTTTAATAAAAAAAATTACTAGTAGTAATTTTTTAAAAGTGTTATTCAAGGCTGTAATCTGGAACAAGATCATTGCCGTAAGTTATAAACAAAAATTTTAAATAGTACAGAAGAAAAGTGCAAGAATAAACATACAGCAAAGGCTCAGTCCTCAGGAAGGGGGCTTTGATGGGAAATGGCAAAAGAATAAAGATTGCACTTTGTGTGGGGAGGCACAGTAAATTGACATGTTTCACTAGGAGGTCATCTTGTCCTTTTCTTTGGGTGGTAAAGTAGTTTTTCCAGAACCTTGAGCCAATTTAGGATTAATTAAAAAGTCATCTGTGTTCTGGGACAGACTAAGACACACAATTTTCCTCTGTATTCAAACTGCTAACCTATTTTTAATTAAGTTCAGACTCTGTCATGAGAGCAGATGGTCACAGCAGAAGTTTAATGTAGAGGACATGCTTTTATTTAAATTAAAGACATGCAACTGTGATTTAAAGGGACCTTAAAATATTCAGTAGAATTGCTGACGAGTTATGATTCTCTCGAGAATAAAAACAAACAAACAACAAAGTATGTAAGTGTGCCTTTCCTATTTTTAACGTTGTACAAACTGAGGAGCGTATGACTATCTTTTCTGTCTCAAGTCACTGTCTACCCAAATATAGGAAAACAAAAAAATTCTCAGGTGTCATCTTTTTCTTTTAAGGAATTAGAAGAATCAATAAGAACAAAGGAAAAAGAATTAGAAAGCATAGAACAAAGTGGTCTGTCTTTGCTACAAAACAAGAAGGAAGAAGCCTCTTCTGCTGTTTTGAATACACTGCAAGAAATCAATCATTCCTGGGCCAACTTGGATCACATGGTAAAACAATAATCAACTTCAGAAATCAGAGCATATAGGAAAGGGATAAGTAGAAGTTTGCAGCTCATGTGTTTCTTTTGTGTTGTAGAGGAAGAGATTATTAATTGTGTCTCTTTTTTCATCTGTCTCCAAGCTTGTGCATATATTCCACATAAGATGGATGTAATATTTACTATTTTAGGATATTTTACATTCTTAAGGTTGAAGCTTTTAGATGTCTCCTAATATTTAGTAGGAAAGGACCAAATGTAAGTAACTACCATTTCAAGCACAAGTAAGGCAGAGTAAGGAGGAGATCAGTACTAGTTGTCATCATCCAAAGATTGGTAGCATCGGCCCACCTTTCAGGAAGAATGCAGCACATTAAAGCCAGACTGTCTACTGAGTTTCCTAGGCTGACTTGCCTGCCTTAGGGAGTCAAGAAATTTATCTTGAATCTATTTTGAAGCAAGGTAAAATGGACTTCATGTATTCTGAGTCCTTGCCATCCTGCTCTTCTGCGACTTGATTCTATAAAACAGAACTTACTGCTTAAGAAACCAGTGCAAGCCCAGCTGGTGGCAGTGCAAAATGTTCTCCCTCCAACAGGTTTAAGTTTAGGCATGCAGAACAAGTAGTATCTGAGATCAAAAGGAAGGAAATAATTTAAACAAAAGCAAATCGCTTTCATGTTGTTCATTTACCTTATTTTTCCTCCTTCCCTCCTCCTAGGTTAGCCAACTAAAGATACTGTTGCAGTCTGTCCTTGATCAGTGGAGCATTTACAAAGTAGCTTATGAAGAACTAAATAGTTACCTGATGGAAGCCAGATATTCTTTGTCCCGCTTTTATCTTCTTACTGGTTCTTTGGAAGCTGTGAAAGTCCAAGTTGATAACCTACAGGTAAACAGGACTACCATACATCTTCACATACTAAGGATGGATTTGAGGATGAATATTGTCCTCATTTTATGGATGCAGATAAATATACTTTTTAGTTGATGGGTTATGGAAGTGCGTGGATACTGGCACATTGAAAACATATGACATTTAGAGGACGCTTTACCAAACTGCCATTGCATTTTTTTGTTTGTTTTTCTAAATAAATAAAGTAGTGATAGTTATTTTCTTAGTACATTGTTGATGTTGCTTATATTTTAAGCTATAAGAGTTCCAAATGCTGAAACTACTTTTATAAAATTATGTCGGTGGATCAAGTTTATATAGACCAAGCTTTTGCTTCAAAGAACGGTGTTCTCAGCTTTCAAAAATCAAAAGTAATTATTCAAAGATTTCCAGATTTTTAGAGTAACAAGAACTTGCATTGATAATATATACCAGCAAATTTAAGTTTGCATTATCATTTAAATATTTTGCGTGATTGGAAGATCAAACTTTCCGAACCAATATATAAAGAGCATCTGCTAACACACTTTACAGCCAATCCTCTGTTTTCATTTATGTATTGCTTATCAGAGAGGAGTTAGCAAAAAAAAAAAAGTACAAAAAATCACTTTAATTTTTAAGATATTGGATTTATGAATTAAGCCAAAGACCAATAACCGTATTTTCATAATAAACCTTTTTTTTTTTTTTTTTTTTTTTTTTTTTAAATGCTGTTAATTTTCCATCTAATTCTAGACAGGAAATGTGATTTAATTTAATGTCTTCCATGAGTTCACTTTATTTCTGAAGGAGTTCCGTGCACTTGTGTGGTCTGTGCAAAAGTATTTGCTTAGAATAATTTCTTTTATAAAATTGTTACTTTTTTAGAATATGTTGTATGTAATGTAATTTTTGCTACACCTGCCTACTGGGTTAGATAGAGCTAGAAACAGTCTTTACATTAAACAGCTTTCTAGTTAGATGAAACACAAGACATCTAGTTTTGCATTCATAATCCGTACAATGCAATTGATACATAACATTTTAAAGCATTTCTACATCATATATCATTTGAAATAGTTCCTGTGACTTTATTTTTCTATATGTTTTAGAGCCTACAGGATGAACTTGAAAAACAAGAAAATAGCTTACAGAAATTTGGTTCCGTGACCAATCAGTTATTGAAAGAATGTCACCCACCAGTGACTGAAACACTTACCAACACTTTGAAAGAAGTGAATATGAGGTAGAAAATATATTTTTGTTGAACTGTACTTTTCAGATTCATTTACTCAGTTTTCAATCATTTTTATTTTTATTGTTCTTTGCTATTTTATGTATTTTTATTTCTGTTGTTGTTGTTCCTTTAGCTAGAGAAGAACTGTCTCATTTTGCTACAAATAACAAATGTAAGATTGTTTTCTCTAGCAAAGGATTTGGGCACTACTGTCTGTAGCTTTGCTCTGTGCACGGCTGCGGTCAAGTCATCAACAAAGATGAATCCCATGCTGGAAAATAATACTGCACTTAAAGTTTTGAAAGTCTATGACAAGTTTGATTTGCTGTGCATATCAATTTCTCTAGGATTAGCTTACAGTTTCTACTTGCAGCAATAGTGCGACAGACTCTTCTTCATAAGATTTAAGTTTTTGCCAGTAGTATGCAAACAGCTTTCCGAACTTTGAATCCAGACCAGAACCAGTCTGAAGATTTACTCAGAGAAGCTACAGAAAATGAATTCCAAGATTAAAAATTGTTTTGGTGGGAAAACTGTTGAGTTCGGGTTTGAGTGCTTGGTTTTTTGGTTTGTTGTTGTTGTTTGTTTTGTTTGTTTGTTTGTTTGTTTGTTTGAAAAATGTAGTCATGCCAAACTTCCTTTGGTTCATCCTGTACTGGAAATTGGAAGTGTGGAGAAGAGATACTGTAAGATTTAACAGTACCGATAGTAATGACTGAAAAAAAATCACTTTACTAATTGTTTTATCTACAATTGAAAATACTGTGATTTCCCTTAGTATTTAAATAATGGGAAAATTCGACAGAAACATTACATTTGAGAAAGTAACTTTTAAAGAGTGCCATTAGAGCCAGTAATTCAAAGAGGAATTAGAATAGAGCTTTATGAATTTAAGGGTTCTATGAGAGTTTGGAAGTAAACTGCAGCAGAATGTTCATGTTTACACCTGGTTTGGGCCTCTCAGGCCCTTGATGGAATCTGGTGCTTGCAGTTCATGGCCAGTCATGCTTTCTGTGACAAGCCAAACTGTGCTAAGTGAAAATAGGAGGAGATTCACTTCAAAAAGTGCCATCAATATTTGACCTCAAACATTAATATGCAGCTCCAGACCTAGTGTGACATGTCAGAATGTCATATCAACATATTTCTTTGATTACTTTTTTTTCCCTGATGTCTGAATCTTGATTATTACCAAATTTCTGAAAAGCCACAACGCAAAGGCAACAGCAGCAAGGAAGTGGGGCAGGTATAAATGGACTACTAGGCTTAGGTTATTTATCCAATCTCTTCAACAGGTGGAATAACCTTATGCAAGAGATTGCAGAGCGACTACGTTCCAGTAAGGGTCTCCTTCAGCTGTGGCAGAGGTACAAGGACTGTTACCAGCAGTGCTCTTCTGCAGTCCGTCTACGGGAAGACCAGACCAATGAATTGTTGAAGACTGCCACCAGTAAAGACATTGCTGATGATGAAGTAACCACCTGGATTCAGGACTGCAATGTATGTTTACATTAAGCTGCACACTTTTTCACATCTCTGTGAGCTAAAAGTCAAAACAATTACTAAACAATGTAGTTGGTGTATTGGAAGCTTGCATACAAACTTATTTCCTTTTGCTGAAGGATCTCATATGTGCAAGAGAGACAGCTTTACTTCTACTACCCAAATCTCTATTCCTTGTTGCTTTGTTGTTTCAGAATCTTTTTCTGAAGTCATCTCTCTGGAGAAGATGGATAGATTCTATCATTTATTTAGTCTTAATCCCCACTTATCAAAAGGTTTTTTGCTTTAGCAAGAATCTCTACCAAATCCACTGAGTTTCTTACTGTAGCCAGAAACATAGAATCCTTTGTCTGTATTTCCACTAGTCAAGGCTAATCACTTTTTCTGAATGAAAAGAGACAAAGTGTTTCCTGGATGTCATTGACATTCTTCCTTGATGTTTTTCCATTTTCAAAACCATGTCTCAGAGCAGTAGGGCAGTTTATCTCCTGTCTGTGGTTACATACATTTTGATGTGTTTTAGTTAATTTTGAACGTCGTTGATAAAAAAAAATTAAAATTGTATTTGTCTTAAGGTAAGAAAAATAATCGCAAGGAGAAAAATCAACTCGTTAATAAGTTTTTTGAACATTTGCTGCCATAATCTGCTGGACTGGGAATTCAGATAGTTCAATCTGATATTTACTTTATGTCATTATGTCACATTCTTTATCCATTACATTACACAATTTACAAAAGTTAATATTTAATCTTTCCTGGTAATTCATAACAGGATAAAAAGGGAGGCCTAGTCAGACCTCGGTTGATCCGCAGTGAGAGTTGCCACTGCTTAGGACCAGCATATCAGTAAATCCAAAGTATTCTTTTCAACAAGTGTTGCCTCATCAGTAACTCTTGCTTACTCAGTGATAGCTGAACGGTTGCTTTTTTCTGTTCCTCTGCACATACATAATTCAAGAATTTTTATTCTGTATATCATTTCCTTTGTTTGCAGAGTACCAGTGGACACTTTTGAAATTGAAATACTGTAGTAAATATAAATTCTTTATGTAGAGGTGGTGTTTATTCATTTTATAACAAGAGAGAATAGCATGAGCTGAGTGTCAGGTCAACTATTCATATCTTTATTCAATGTGTTGCCACAGGATCTTCTTGCTGATATAAAGACAGCACAGGATTCACTGATTGTTCTTCAGGAACTGGGAGAGGAGTTAAAAAGCCGGGTGGAGGCCTCAGCAGCAGCAGCTATACAGTCTGATCAGCTGTCTCTGAAACAAAATCTGTCAGCCCTAGAACAAGCTCTATGCAAGCAACAAACTGTACTTCAGGTATGCAGAGAGTGTTGTCAATTTTTGCATCAGATCATCCTTCTGATCCTGAAAACACATAGATTACCCAAAACCACCTGGGAAAAGAGGGCGATGTTACCTGTTCATCTGCATTTTCCAGTCTTCCCTGGAAGCCAAAGCGGAAAGTAAAGAATATGCTGAAGTGAAATACAGAGACCTTGTAAGAAGGTCCATGTTCTGGGAAGAGGATAGCAAACCTCACAGGGGAATGTGTGTATCTGGAATGCCAAGGCAACATTCTTTGTGAAGACAGTAATAGTGCTAATGTCTGGATCCACAACTACTGCTTCCCCACAGACAGCCTCCTCTCTTCCCAGCTTGTTCTTTAGTGTTAAAACAAATGATGAAAGATTCAAAACAGCTGCGTAGCACTGGTTCCTATTAATGTTGGTGACCATACTGACACCTACGATTTGTCTCAAAGCCTGTACGTTAGATGTTGCTAATTGCTTCTGTCACTTGGCACTAAAGTACAAAAACAGAGTAGCGGAATGTGTTCTGTTTAGGGAAGTATATGGGTGAGAAGGCAATAAGCCAGTGGCTTCTGTTTAGGTGACAGTGGATTTGCCAAGCTCATTGATGTAAAGAAACAAAACAGAAGAGAGATTTTTTCATATGAAATTTCAGTAACAGAAACTAAAGTTCTCTTTGTTCACAAAGTAAATTATATTGAGGGAGTAGCTTTATAAAAGGAAGTTAGAGAAAGTTATCTGTCTTAGAGTAAGGAAGTCTTTGTACTGAAATGCTGCTTTTTTGCAATGATCAAAAATCTCATTTTCTCACCTGGTGCAGGCATTACAGCCAAGTCTTTATGATAAAATAATGATAATTCATTTAAAAAAACACATTATATCTACAGTGTGTATGTCGTGCAACAGTTGCAATTGCTCCTAGCCTATATAGCTGTATATATGTAGCTACAAATACATCTCATTATAGCTGCATAGCTATAATGAGAATAATCAAGAGCATAACAGCAATCTGGATGATATGTAGCTTAAGTTACTAAATCCTGGGTCATTTTTGATTGAAGGCTGGAGTATTGGACTATCAAACATTTGCTAAGAACCTGCAAGATCTTGAGGCCTGGGTAACAGCAGCAGAAGCAAAACTGAGAGGACAGGATCCTGGTAACACATCTGATCTCTCAGCAATACAGAGTAGGATGGAGGAACTCAAAGTGAGTAACAAATGAAAAATTGTCTTTCTTTTATGTTAGCCTAATTAATTTACACATAGTATGCACAAATATCATGTGTACACTCTATACGTATTAAGGAACTGTCACTCATGCAAAGTAAGACTGAGGAATTTGAAGTTCACTGTCCATGTTACAATGCCTCTGAGTAAAGAAGAAAAGTTAAAAGCAAACTCCTTAGATTAAAATGAATATCAAATCAAAATGGGAGTGAAAATATTAGTATTTGGGGGGGATTTCCTTTATCTTATTCTTTTCTCAACTTATTTTGAACATACGAAGTTCCTTACTCATTCATATTCAATTCAGGAAGGAACTCATCTATTCATTTTTAGTATCTTGTTATACTGAAGCATAATGAATACTGTGTACAATGTTATATACATCTAAGCTCTTACACTCTGTGTTTTGGTGATTTTTTTTTTTTTTCTTTTAGAGGATCTGAGAGGAAGTTGATAGCTTTTGCCATCTAGGCTGGTATTTTTTCATTTTAATCTTCAGTCAACAATTCTTTTACAATTAACTAAATATACATATTATTCTACTTTTGACATGCTAATAAAAGTACATTTTCCTAAATTAATGATCTGGATATTTCTGTACAGTAAAACATCTATTTATTTATTTATTTATTTATTAAAAACGGTGAATAAATTCAATGTGGATTTGCTAGCCTAGCATTCAGGTTAAGAAACAAGGATAAAAGCTTCCTTCAGGCACTGTCCTACTTTTGCATTTGTGAGGTATGTATTCTGAGTTCAGCAATATATGTAAGCAAAATTTGAGTGTACTTCTCTTTTCCATTTTAAGCATCAACTTAAGTCTTCTGGACTGAGACTAAGGAGGCAGAAAACTGGAAATGAAATTTTTCTCTGGCGTAGGAATTACTTGCCGCTTAGTGGCAACCAAGGCCATTCCAAATTTATTTGAGTGCTAGCTGAGTCTATAGTAGTATAGTAGTGTAGTTATCAAACCTCCTTGTTATCTCTTTTATTGCTTGTTGCAGAGTCAGATGTTGAAGTTCAGCAGCATGGCCCCAGATTTGGACCGTCTTAATGAGCTGGGTTACAGGCTTCCTCTGAATGATAAAGAAATCAAAAGAATCCAGAACCTGAACAGACAGTGGTCTCTGATCTCGTCTCAGACTACAGAGAGATTCAGGTGGGAATAGCTAAAGACTATTGTATAGTTTTCTTAGATTACAATAGCTAGAAAGTGTACTTTTCAATTCACCAAAGCTCCTTTCCTGATATACTTAAGAGAAAAGAATTGTGGTTTTGCCACAAATCAGAATTTGACACGAGGAGGAAGAATATATATATATATATATATATATATATTAGTGTTACCTAAATAAATAAAATAATGCAACTGGATGTGAAAAAGCAGCACTATCTGATTAGAATTTCTGCTTGAAAATTCATTGCAAGACTCAATTCTGTGCGTGAGAGCAGGAGACCTTACCTGAATTCATCTTTCTTTTTTTCCAGTAAGCTGCAGTCTTTCTTGCTGCAGCAGCAGACATTCTTGGAGAAATGTGAAACTTGGATGGATTTATTAGTTCAGACTGAACAGAAGCTGGCGGCAGAGATTTCTGGAAACTACCAGAGTCTTTTAGAGCAACAGAGAGCACATGAGGCAAGTCATCATGTGTATTTATGCATTATTACAAATATGTACATCAATATTCAATTTATACATAACTGGAACTCACCTTCTTTTGTGGATTAATATAATAGTAAGTTTTGAATTACATTGCTTTCATCTTTTGAATATATCTTAATTTAAAAACAACAGCATACGAATGTATCCATGTTACCCGGTTACCAGAAGGGCTTGACTTTGTCTGCCTTTTCTGTACAATATATTGCTGTGTCTCTAAGTGCTTGTCCCCTGTATATGGTCTGCTTCAGATTGATTTTGTTCCAGAGGAATCAATGCTTTATTGGTCTTCTCATGAGACCTAACTATCCTCACACATTTTGACTCTTTGTCTTCAGTTCTACTTGGAGATCTCTGTACTTTCATTTTATTCTGGCTTTGTTCATTTGCCATTAAATTACCAATACACGCAGCATCTGAAAAACATGTTAAAGGAAGACTTTTCTGTCAAAATCTGAGTTATATAACTCATCATGCTGCCTCCATTTGTGTTCCTTTCGGTAGCATTTCCCTGGTTCTCTTGGAGAATAAATTGATTTGATCTTTGCTCTGTGCTGGAGTCGTTTGTTTGCAGACTTTTTACAACAAATTAAGAACTAGCCCAGCTTTTGCTGCAGAGAATAAAGAAGGATGCCTATCAGATTCTTTGGTGATGTCTAGCAAGGCACATTTTTTCTCCATCCACATTGTTGCTGCCAAGAATTCTAGTGAAGATCAAGTAAGACAAATCAATTTTCATACCAAAGTTCCCATTTGGCAAACAATAGTTTCATTTCCCACAATTTTTTCAGCTGAAATAACAAGATACTCAGGAAAGATCACAGAGGAGTCACATAGTGTTTGCATGGGTGTTTGACAGCAGAAATTACTTCACAATCTTTTTTGTTTACTTCATTATACATTTGCTTTAGCATTTAACTGTATTTGCTTTTGCAAATCTTACCCATTTCATCTCAGTGCCACCAGCATTAACTGGACAGAGAATCTTTGTTATTTGTGATGTCTCTGCTTTTTGAGATTTAAATGTTCAGAAACTGATAATTTTCTACTTTTGTTATGTTCAGTCACAGCTATAATTCTTGAAAGGAGTTAGCAAGGATCTTTTTGCATGCAATTGCACATACTTTGACATCTCATCCTAATTCCCTGCTAAAGATGAGTGTTACTCAGGCACTCTGTAAAAGCTTTATTTTTCAGCTACATAAAGTCATCTTTCAGAATGTAGAGAAGGAATATCTGTTTCTCTAAATGCTGCATTTCATCAGCAAAAAATGTTGAAAAATGTAATTTTTTTTTAACTCAAAGCTTTTTGGCATTTTACATAATTTTAATATATTCAGTGGTCAGTGTTCTTTGCAGTGTCTTCTGATGCTCATGAAGAAATTCCTTTCCACTTCTCCCAGCTGGAAGAGTTTCAAATCTAAATTCCTAAATTGAGAGGATTGTCCAGATTGTTTTTCTGTGTTTTCTTGAAGATAATGAGAAAATACGGTTTCCACATGTATTCCCAGAATGGATGTTAAGATACATCCAGTTCTGTTACCAGCTTTCCAGTACTGACTCTTAATTTTGCTAATATTTATTTGAATAGGACTACAGCGACATCAGTGGCCTTATTTCTAAATAACTTCCTACTGAAATTTTCAAACCATCAATGTGGGCATGATGCGTTTTCCAAATACCATGGCTGACACTGGCATCTGCATCGGATAACTCTTTCAGGACAACTATATAGTCATTCTTGTGCAATTGTCCAGATATCTATCTACAAACTTGGTACATTACTTGGGACTCTCGCACAGTGCTAATGCACTGAGACAAGCATTTGCGAAAGTGCTGGTGGAGAAAGAGAGAGTTGGTTGCCAATACATTTTCAGATTTTTTTCCCCCAGTGTACAGGTACTGTGTATTCCAATACCTACTCCCCTTTCCTGATTCTTTGAATTCCTATTTCTTTATTGATAGTGATCAGCATATGAGAAGAAATTGGGATTGCAAGTGATCCCACATAACAGAATATCTCTCTTATATGTAGAGATTGTTAATGTGCATGTGCAGAACAAGTAGATGTTGAGAGGAATAGCTTTGATTTGGCATAGGACTCGAGTACATCCTCTATAAGCAGAGTTCCTCATGCTTGATAGTCTTTTATTTATTTCATCTGTGTTCTCAAAATATAAAATATATTACCATCTTCTAAAAAAAAAAATCTTTCTTTCCTCTCTTCTTTTTCTTCCCCCCTTCTTTCTTTCCCACCCTTCTTTCTTCCCCCCACCCTCCCCCCCCCTTCTTTCTTTCCCTTCTTCTTTCCCTAAGAGTTATGTTCTGTTCAATCTTTCAACAATACTGTTAGACACTTTTCTCTTGTGATACATCCATGGCCTTCCAACTTGACAGAATTAGATGTGATAGGAACTGAAATTTCTTCTTACTCAGCTTTCTGAAATTCTCGAACCCTTAGTATGTGGTTTTGGTGAAATTGCTCAACAGAGATAATATTTTTCCTCTGTTCCAGGCTTGGTCATTCAGAAGTGCCAAAGTATTCAAAGAACACTATCAAAGGCATCTTCAAGAAAATTAGGCAACACTGTTTCTTTTTATAGGGAAGTCCATGATTTGTGTAACAATGTCAAAATTAGTTCAGTGATTCAGAGACTCAGAATTGCATTTTGAAAAACTACTATGTCACGTAGAAGTCCTGAGGTACATACAGTATTCTTGAGAAATTTAATTGCACAGGTGCCAGTTGGTATTTCACTGACAATTGCAGATGCAGGGATTGGTACATCACATCTTGAGCTGATGTGAAGCCATATAAAGGGGATAATCTGGACTTGGAGAATCTTGGGTTATAGTTCAGGCAGGGTAAATATCAATTTAGAACACCATTAATAACGAAAATATATATATATATTGATCTTCATACTAGCACACTTTTCCTTTGAATCTCTCTGTAAAACCCCTTGAGCATGGAGTGTGTCTATTCCTCAGCTGACACCTAGATGTACTTCATAAGAAGGTACCAAAATAAGAAAAGATGTTTCTAAAAATAAATTTAAGTGTTATGTATCTAAGCAATGTTTGCGTAAGTAGTACTTAGGTAATTTTTGGTCATAAATTAAGTAATGCTTAAGTAATCAAGAGGTTTCAAAAGTATTACAAAAAGTTCATTGTGACAGATGGGAAAAACTGGAAACTGAACTGGAAAACATGGAAAATTGATTTCCAGCACTTTAATTTAGCCGACCATTTGTTTTAAGGTAATTCTGTTGACAGCATAAAATTGTATTAAAAATTTGTTTCGCCAACCTCCAGACATAAATTAAATTTAACAAGGGAAAGTATTAGAATACTCTTAAACTTGTGAGAAAATAAGATGTGCTCTTGTGTTCGTGCAGTAGATTCTCTGTATAGATATTCTTGTAAATTATAATACTGATGTCACAGTTGTACTCAGAGACATAATTCATAGCTTCCATTGATATTATTTAGCTTTTAAGCAACTTTTTAAAATCTCAAAGAATTAATAATCATTACTAGAAGCAGTAATTCTGTCCTTGTCTCTTGTATAACAGCTATTCCAGGCAGAGATGTTCAGCCGTCAGCAGATTTTGCATTCAATCATCTCTGATGGGCAGCACCTCCTAGAACAAGGACAAGTAGATGACAGGTAGACATTCTTGTGTTGTTGCTGCTGCTGGCTGTGTGAAGTAATACTTAAATTACTGGGAGATTTCTGAACAGAGAATGTTGCAAAAGATGTGAACATTCAGATCATGCTCTTCTGAAGCAGACTTTACTGTCAAAGGGGGTTAAGCTATTAATCAGTTAGATTTTAAATAATACTCTTCATTAGGATGCATGTGTTTGCATTTGGGAATGCAGAAGCCTTAAGGCTGCTTCTCTGACAAAGGTTTGTCTTGTATTGTCAAGTAAATCACATATATCTGTTCTGATGGAACTTCGAAAACTTTTCACCAAAAGACTCAGCAATAATTGATTTACAGTGGGTTACATGCACTTTGTGGGAGCTGGGGATATACCTCAGAGAAGATCACCTGAAGCATAAATGTAATTGAATAGGAATTCATTCCTGTCTCAGAGATTTTGTTTTATATAATTCTGATCAAATGAATGGAAATCAGTGGAATGTGACAGTCTTAACACTTGTGCATAGGTACTGGCTCTGCTAAGGGTATCATGGTTTTAGTTTTAGAATTTTTTTTGGCGGGGAGGTTGTGAGAATCTTAGTAATCCTTCGTATAATGATAATTGGATCTCTCTGATTCTCCATGTATACGGTCTGTGGAGTTCTCATCCTCAGTCAACTGTCATGAGAGTTCAGTGCTTTTCTTCTAGTGCTTAATAATTAGCAGCCAAAAAAACACCTCATGTTCCCTCCTCTCCAGTTTATTTCAGTAAATAAATAGATCAAAGTATGAAAGCTACTGTAGATTTTTATTTCTTAATTTATAATAGGGATGAATTTAATCTGAAGCTGACACTTCTGAGTAATCAATGGCAAGGAGTAATTCGTCGGGCACAGCAGAGGAGAGGGATCATTGACAGCCAGATTCATCAGTGGCAGCGCTACAGGGAGATGGCAGAGAAACTACACAAGTGGCTGGTGGAAATGTCCTGTCAGCCAGTGAGCGGTCTGGGAAATGCTCCTATCTCATTGCAGCAAGCCAGAGCATTGCTGGATGAAGTGCAGGTATGTCCGGTGTATTTGAAGAGGAAAAAACATACTTTTTTAAAATTATTTTTAACCACCTTTATTATTTAAGAAGTTCTTAAAAGTGCATTGGTTTCAGTCTGTCTGCTTTACAGAAAGCAACATTAGATATCAGTTGTTCTTTAAAAATGTCATAGTCTCAGAAGCAACATTTTGATGGAAGGAAAGTAAAGAATATGCAATTGAAAACTTAACACACTCTCTCAAGCTTTGATAGTTTCTGGTTTTGCTTTGTAACTAACCTCATATTGAAGCTGTCTTGAAAAAAAAAACCACAATCTGCAATTTGAGGAGTATTTTCTTGCTAACAAAAAAAGATACCTTGAATGTTTGATGTGATCTTCATGTGAGGCTAACAGTAACTATTCAGCAGCTTGGTGTTTTAAGCATTTTTAACTGGAAGATATTCTATAAATAATAAAGCTTATAAGAATAATAAGTTTTCAAAGGGCTGTTTTTTTTCAAGATCAATTGAGATACTGGTATCAATGAGGAGAAAAAGAAGTCGTCAATGTTTTTAACTCCTTGGAGAAATTTTCTAATGATCTACTGCAGTAAAAGATGGCAAAATAAAATGTAGGGCAAAGCATTTGGGCTGTAGCTCCTGCTTTAGTCAAGATATGCAATCAAATAAAAGTTAATTAGTTAAATACGGGCTTGAGGATGAGTTGTAATTAACTGCTCATTACAATTAAAAAGACAAAGTTGACAGGAAGCTGTTTATATTTGCAGCTGAAAGAGAAAGTTCTCCTAAGACAGCAAGGGAGTTATATCCTGGCTGTGGAAGCTGGGAAGCAATTGCTGCTCTCTGCTGACAGTGGAGCTGAGGCAGCCCTGCAGGCAGAACTTACAGAAATTCAGGAGCGATGGAAGAAAGTTAGCACCCAACTGGAAGAAGAGAAGAAACAGGTTGCTTTATTACTGAAAGTAAGTATATTGTTTTTTTCTGTACTTTCCATCGAGGTCACTGTTTCTCATTCTGAACCATGATGAAGAAAAGTATTCTTAAGGGATGGGTACAAACACAGGAATTGCATGTATGTTATATAGCTCATCGTTTCACTACCTCTGATTTTAAAATATTTAAAAATAGAAGTAATAATATTTGCAATAGGCTTATATGTTTCTTGATATCTTTTAATTGATATTTCCACACCCATCAGTGCTAGTGAACGATGTTCCTACCAGTCCTATTTTCAGCATAAAACAATTCTGTAATTTATTTTACACAATACTTGCTAGCCTTTATACATATGGTATTGAAAATTAGATCTGTCTTATTCTCTCACATGACAATATCAATATCTACTTAGCCAGTTTGTGTTTCCTTCATGTGCCTTGAGTATTTGCTGTCTTAAGTAATGCACTTGGAAGAGGGAGACTTGAATTTCTTTTTGATGTAAACAGTCTTCAGAATGCCTGCTAACTTCACTTCAAGTACAAAAGATGATAGACTGGGATTTAAATTTGTTCTGTTTGTTTTTCCTTTTTGCTTATTTCATATGAGATAATAAAAACTGAACTCGTGTGTACAAGCACAATTAAGTGCTTTTAGAAGAGTTTCAGAAGTCTAATAGAACATGTTAGTTTTGTTTGTAAGAAGCAAAGTGATGCAAGAAAATTAAATATTATTTTGGAAAATTCCAAAATAATTTTCCATTACTCTCAGTTCCATTGAGTATGTTTTTCTTCCTATTTCAAGCTTTGTTCCTTCTACCTTGGTTTCTAGTTGGGAAATTGCATCAGAAAATTTTAATCATGAAATCTTATACCTATGGAAATGAAAACTTCTGTGGTATTGTGTACCAGTGAAAATATAGAACTTGGAGGGAAGGTAGCAGGGAAATTACCACATAAATTGCACAGATTGTCCCATAGATATATAACCTTCTTACACGATGCTAGCATGGTCTTAGAAACATGAATTTTTATTAGCCTTCTGATGAAAGGAGAAGCACAAACACGTATTCTGAAAGAGTATTTCTTGCATTAAGAACATCACAGCCTTTTTGTCATGTAAGGGCATATTTTTTCTTAAGGAAATGATAAAGAAGACACTAAAGACAGGGTTCTTTCTCAAGACCTGTTAGTTGTAATTCTTCATCCTGAAGATGATCGTTAAATACTGGCGTAAACTGGAAAAATGCAATAGAAACATATAAAAGCGATGCTAGAAGCAGAATATCTTTAAACAGACAATGAGTTAAAATAAATTCTGTAATTTTCCAGTATTATGCATTATTAAGATTTGACTGGCTTATTCCAGACTTTTCTGTGTGAATACTTTTTCAATAGGCTTTAACAAGCAGGTGAGCTGAAGCCATGATGTCACGTGATAGTAGGATTGGCTATTGCGTAGGACACAATTAAAATTTTGGAAAGTATACAAACACTAAAGCTGAATGTTTCTGCTAGGATCATCATTTAGAGGAGGTACTGCAGGTACTTTAGTCTGACCTGAATTCACACTACTGCAAACTTTTTTTTCTGAATCTTGATGCACCAGGCATTCAGGAAAGGAAGTGGAAAATCACTTGGAGAGTTGAAGGTGTTTCAGAAAGGATGGAGTTGAAATTAGACAATGTTACAATAACAGGAGGCTTTGACTTCTATATTTCTTCTCAAATAAACCAACAGAAAACAAAACAAAAATAACCTAAAAAAGATTTAAAATCCAGTTGTACATATGAGCCTAGTTTTAAGACTCTGAGTATTATTTAGAGGAGAATTTCAGTACGTGTTATTATTATGGAAATGTTTTCACTGTTTATGTTGATTGATTTGACTAACAACTAAATACAATAAGTATAAGCTAGATCTGAACCGAGGTCTAATAAACATTCTGCCCTCAGGACTGGGAAAGATCTGAAAAGGGAATAGCAGACTCCCTGGAGAAGCTAAGATCATTCAAAAAAAAGCTTTCTCAGCCTTTACCAGAACACCATGATGAGCTGAATGCGGAACAGATTCGTTGCAAGGTAAAGTACTTCTCTGTTGACTGTTGCCTCATCTCTGGATGCTTTTCTGCTGTAACATCTTTCATTGTTAACAGGTTTTACATTAATGACTATGCAAAGTAGCCAAACATCTTTGTGACAAGCTAAGAAGCTATCCTTGTAACATTTCCATAGTATAAATCCTGCAGGGTATTAATTGAAAAGTTCAAAGGGAGGATGTATATAGAAATGATCAAAAATATTAGAATAGAGTCTGAAAAGTATTGTAGAAGTACTAAACACTGGTAAGTTTTTATAATATAAATTCTTGCTTCAAATTTAAGCTCATTATATCTAAACAGTTCTTTTTGTGCTTCTTATTTGAGGTGAGATTACTATTGCGAATCTTATGTACCATTTTTATGTTATATTCCTTGCAGTTGATAAGCAACTTGAAAGCATTTTCACTACAGAGAAACTTTTGAACTTTAGAGAGATTTGAGTGCTAATTTAGTTTGTGAATACTTGATGCAAGACTGATGTATCATCTTCTATGGGGTTTGAAAATATTGGTACATATGGAGTTGGTATTTTCTTTTTCTTTAAAACAAGGCTGAAGCAATCCTCTTGAAATAGTGGATCTGCTCAGATATGACTTTGATTCGGTGAGATAAAAATATTCATCTTTGTACTTGTCCTTTTTGCTTACGCACATCTTTTAAGGAATTAGAGAATGCTGTTGATGGATGGACAGATGACCTTGCACACCTCTCTCTGCTGAAGGAGTCCTTGTCTACCTATATAAGTGCAGATGATATTTCAGTCCTCAGTGAGCGTATAGAGCTTCTGCACAGACAGTGGGAGGAGCTGTGCTATCAGGCAAGTATAGTACTGAGCTTTGATATGAGCATGCAAACTAAAAATGTGTTGGAGGAACAATTGAATGCAAGTGAAATCTTTTAGAAAAGATACATATAGGAACAGGTAAAATTCATATTTGAGCACTTGCTGAATCCATTGAAATGTTCCCTTTAGTTATTGCTTAGATTTTCAGTTTTCTTGAACTTCGCCATTGAGACCATATTTAAAACTTAAGAAGAAAAACAAACGGAAAGTCATACTTGTGATATGAGACTGCAGCACAGGGCAAACAGAAGTAATACAGTTAACTATGCTTTTGTGGTGGAGCTGTGCTCAGAAATGTTGTCCACTTCCCACTCAGCATTTCTTTCATACCTCCAGTTCTGGTGATGATTTCTACCTCTTCAGATGTTAGTGTCAGCATTTCCCTAAGTCCAAGGGTGACTTGCTTGGCTGTGAAATGAGCTGAGGAGAATTGTTTGATTTTTCAGGTGCATCATGCTAGCATTTTATTTCTTGCATCCTTTTTCACTTAGAGATTTGACTCCCTCATCCAGTTTTTCAGATTATCCTAATGTTATTCCTGTAGTTCAGTAGACATTGCTGTGCGCAAGTCTGGGGCTAGCTTGGAAATAGGTACCTTTCATAAAGTTCCCATGAAGTCTTCAAAAACATCCCCAAAATAGGAAAAATGCTTCTCAGTTAACAGTGAGAAACTCCTTATTAGTTTCATTTGAATGAGCTAACACAGATGCATCTAAACTATGGTGTAGTCACTGAACATATTTCTATAGTAAGGGAAGGAGATGAGTAAAGAAGTTTTATCTTAGTTTTGTACATTTTAAGTGCTCCAGGATGTAACCTAGTGCATCAGTGTTCAACCGTTTCTTATTTCCGGAAATCTGCCATCAAGTTCAGAACCACAAAAAGGAAATGTTGAGATAATGTATGCTACTGTTAAACCTAAGATGGTAGTCAGTGAACACAGTAATCACTTTTTTATGAAAAAGCAGATGCAGTCTTCATCTTTTCAGCTGAAATGCTAACATAATGTCAGAAACAACTTAGAGTAGAATGAGGAAATAAGTAATGGTTCAAGTATCTGAAACTGCTGAGATGACTTTGCTGTTCACCCTCTGCTACCACTTTGATTTCAATTTCCATCCTTATCTGTCAAGGACGGACTGTTACTCATAGTCTGACATAATATTGCTATAGCAATTTCTTAAATATTGCAATGCTTTTCTTCCTTCTTTATTAAATACAGCATTTGACTGGTTTTTTTATGCTTATTACCTAAGCCCTTCTGAATCCCTGAAGGTAACATCAAGATTCAGAAGAAATGGTCATCTATGGAAGGGGTGTATTGGGACTCAAGTAGAAAGCTACTTATGCAGAAAATATTTACAGAAAAAAAGTGCATCTTTGATTTTTGCTTTGCACTTACGCACAAATTGCATAGTTTAACCCATGCTATATGTGTATTTTTTTTGCTTTGATCAAACATTTATACCTTCCTTTTTATTTAATCTCTTAGACTTAAAAGAAACTGTTGGCATGCTTTTATAGCTCTTGTACGTTAGCCAAAATTGTTAAAAAAAAAAAAAAAAGTGTTATTTTTTGCTCTTCTAGTGAAATCTTAAAGACACTATGAAACAATATATAGACATGACACTGAGCCTAATACTTGAATGCCTCCCTTTATGCAAAAGAATGGCAAGAATCCTGAGAATAACACTTACCTCTAAACTCTCAAAGAGTCATGCAGTTTTTGCAGTACAAATCCAGTTTGTTGTAATGGAAGTAAGCACCTACAGTTCATCTGCAGATCCAGAGGAGTTTACACTGACGCTCAAAGTTCTTCGACTGTCTTTTAAATTCATTTATTTTTTATTCTAAATATTTCAAGGTATCATTACGTCGACAGCAAGTTAGTGAGAAACTGAATGAGTGGGCGATCTTCAGCGAGAAGAACAAGGAGCTCTGTGAGTGGCTGACACAAATGGAAAGTAAAGTTTCTCAAAACGGTGACATCGTCATAGAAGAAATGATCGAGAAACTTAGAAAGGTATTGTGCAGTGCATGTACAATTACATATTTTTATGTTACTTTTTGCTTGTTTTGTGTTGCAAAGAGAACACTGAATTAGCTGAAATTAAGGTTTTACCTGACATGGATGCTTATAAGTTCCAGTGAGGCTGCATATCTCACTGTGCAGCTTTTTCCTGTCTTTCTTCAGGTGGTACCATCCAAGATATCAGAAAAGTAAATTCTGAGACAACTAAGTGCTTTACTGAATGTCCAATCGTAATTTAACTATAGTTTAACTATACCAGATGGATTTATAGACGGGTTGTTTTTTTTCCATTCTTCTGATACAGTTGTTTGTAGTTATACTCTAATATTTAAGAGGTTGTCGTTTATTACTAGAAAAACAAAAACACATCAACATTCACTGGTATTTTTGTATAGTTCCTTTAGTAGTGTAAAGCAGAATGTATTCAGTATTTATCTTCTGACTGCACTTTTCTATCCAGGATTATCAAGAGGAAATTGCTGTAGCCCAAGAGAACAAAATCCAGCTACAGCAAATGGGAGAGCGACTTGCTAAAGCCAGCCATGAGAGTAAAGCATCAGAGATCGAGTACAAACTTGGCAAGATCAATGACAGATGGCAACATCTTCTGGATCTCATTGCAGCCAGGTAAAACAATTGTTTTGTTTCTAATTGCTACAAGAAACAGATGAATATACTGGGCATCATAGAATTAAAATATTTTTCTTATCTGCCTTTACATTATTAATCATGTATGGGTCTGTTCTCAGCCATCAACATAGTTCTGTGAATTTACTTTCTTGTTTGCCTTTGTATCATTTCTTCGTATATTATTTCTGCAAGTAAAAAGGAGATAATTCCAAACACTGTCTGCTAGAATTACACAGGATTGGTGGTAGCCAGATTTAGTGAGCCTTGTTTCAATTCCGTCTCGTGTTAGAAGAGCACTTAAATCTGGGTAGAAATGTAATTTAAAAAAAAAAAAAAAAAAAAAAAAAAAAAAAAAAAAAAAAAAAAAGGCAGAACAATCCTAATAGTGCATTTGTTGTTTTGATTTAGATTTCCAGAAGAGCGGTTCCAAAAATAAGTCTGACTGATCGAGAAGATAGACATATGTACAGCAAATTAAAGATTCTTTATCATTAAGGCTGTTGCAAAAAAAAAAAGTAACAGCAATTTTCATAACTTAGGGAAATACAAGGCTGCTTGATGATATGTGAAAAAAAAACTGGCTTATTTGTTTCAGTATTTTGTGCTCTGAGTCACAATACAACATCCCTCCTGCTACAGACAGTAATTTTGGTACGGTTTTGTATATGCATTTCATAAACTGTATATATACTCTCTATTTTGCACTGATATTTGAATTAATAATACTTTAGCCTTCCTTGCAGCAAAAAGGTTTGCTTTGTTGTGTTATCTTCTTTTTTAAATCCATTTTTATATGATTTTACTGTGTTCCTACTCTGAAACCTGTAAGCATGCAAATAGAAAATTTCATGTAAGCTGAAGCATTCTGGTTGCTCCACGTCCTTTTATAGCAGTTTGTTTTAAAGTAATGAAAGCTGTATACTTCTTGCAGAACAGTCAAGTCAGGAAGTGGTGCTTTGCTGCCAAGGAGACTGCTGGTTTCGGAGGATGTGATACATCACCAGTTGTTTATCATAACAGATATTTGCTTTATTTTTATGTATCTTTTGAAACACCCACTCAGACAATTTTTCAAATGTTATGTTCGAATCATATATTTAGGAATTTTCTACTGAAAAGCAATATGACATTCAGAAATTGTAAAATGTTTCTTTAAAAGATCTGTATTGTCTATTTGGTATTAAAGATTAGCATTCCGTATAGAGACAGATAAGGGTGTCATTCTTAGGGTGAGGGGAGGAAGAGTAGGTGTAAACTGAGATATCCGCTTAAACTTTCTGTTATCTTGAAGCAGGATGTCAAGTCAAGTCCTCGCGCTAGACTAACATATATGAAATATTTATTTACTTTTTTTCCTAGAACTAAGCCTCCAATTTAGCCTTCTTAATTAATGTGGGATATAAAATACAGATTGGGAAATGACTGGCTGGAGAGCAGCCCTACAGATGGAGATCTGAAGGTGCTGGTCGACAGTTGGCTCAGTATGAGCCAGTAGTTTGCCCTCGCAACCAGGAAGGAAAGCCATATTCTGGTGTGCATTAAGCACAGCATATACACCTGATCAAAACTGATGATTCTCCCAGTTCATTTAGCATTGTTGTGGCCTCACTTGGAATATTGTGTGCAGTTCTAGGCTCTCCAGTTTAAGAAGGCCCTTAAAAGCATCCAGAGCTGGTTAAAAGGCTGGAAGTCAAGTCCCTTGAGAAGCAGTTAAGGACACTAGGTTTATCACACATGTAGGAAAGGAAATTAAGGGATCATCTCATTGCTCTCTAAATCTTTCTGGAGTGGGGAGGTGGAGAAAGAGGTGTCCATTGTTTCTCACTGGTATCTAGTGACAGGATGCATGGCAGTGTCTCAGAGCTTCATCAAGGTTGGTTCAGAGTGAAAATTAGGAAAAATTTAGTTACCAAGAGGGTAGTTAAGCACTGGAACAGGCTTTCTGGAGAGGTAGGTTGGGGTCCTATACCTGTCTGTGTTTAAGAGGCATGTGGATAATGTATTTAATGATCTATTTTAACCTTGATGTTATCCCTGAAGTAAATTAACAGTTGAACTCAATGATCATTGTAGGTCTCTTTCAACTGGATCCGTACTATGCTATGCCATTCAATCTAGCGTGCTCATTGTTATCATATGCAGTTAAACATATAACCTTTTTCATTTCCAGACCTTACTGAAGTGAGAAAGGATACAAAGTATGAATGTTGCATTGCAAAAGTTGGGAAGTAAATCTTGGAAAGGATTGATGCTATGTTATGGAGATTTTGCTACGTCAGTTGTAGCTCAGACTGATATAAATTAAAACCCAGTTAACTAGTTCCTACTGACAAAAAACATTTTCATCCCCCAAGGTACTTTTAGAAGACTGACAAGTCTCTTTTGAGCATTTTGCTATATATCAGAGTACATTCTATTTAGAAGCTTTTCGATTTGGGTTATATCATACAACATGAATTTTGGCTGCACTCAGCTAGTAAATGCAGATTATTTTTTCTGCTGTTAGGAATAAAATACACCACCTCCTATTCTGGATCCTTGTCAGTGTTAATAAATGCACATTTTTTTCTCCAAAACCACAGTCATACCTTGGAGCATTTTTCTTAGTGTTTTTATTAGTATAGTATGTTAGTTAGTATGAGTCTGAATCTTTACTTATTGATTTTTTGCTTGATGATGGAACTTCTTCTTTCCCTTGTGAAAGTCTTCCTTTCTCACGTTCTGTTTCCTTACTTACTTCTTATCTCTCCATCATGAGGAGGTCTGTAACTGAAGAAAAGACAGCTACAGAAAGGCAGTTGTGTCTTTTTATCCAAAGACTTATCTTTCTGTCATTTTAGAAAATATTCCTCCCTTAAGTGGAATTTGTTTGATAAGTGATCATGCTGCACTAAGTGTTACAGATGTTAACTGCCAGCAAGTACTGTATTTGCTGGTACTGTTCAGGATATGCAAGGAAGGCTTTATTGTATATTTTTTCCCTCCCTTCCCCTTGCACTCATGATCTGCATTCCTGGAGATCAAGTCTGGCACATGTTGATGAATGCAGGTTTTATTTAGAAACATGACCACTTGTCACCATTCAGGCTCATGTTATCAAGCAACGTCTGCTAACATTTGTTAGGCATGCAATATTTTCTGTACAGTACTCAGCAGCAAAGAGAAGTTTGTTTCTTTTCCTGCCCCCATACAAAGCACAGTGTTTGCAAGCTTTTGGAGTGGATGTTCTTCTTTTTAATGCTGGAAAATTTCATGGTGGTGGCAGAGGACGTGCATGCTGTGAGGATGGCAGAGGACGGCAGTGTGGATTCAGATCTCCCAGACTGCAATTGTGATATCACAAGGCAGGCAGCTATTTTTGTTTGCTTTTAACTGATACAGTTCTTTCTAAAGTCTTGGTTTGCTGGAAAACTGGAAAAGTTGATATGTGGAAATCACAGCCTTAGCTGTTTTGTGCTCAATCTGAAAAGTTAACAGTGAGAACAGCTTTATTTTACAGCTAGTGCTTTTGGATCTCACATTAGGATTTTATAACTAGTGCAGATTTACAACTATTACAACTTAATACAGTTTCTTTGTTGCCTGAAAGAAACTGTTGACTGGTTTTACTGATGTTTTTAAATACAAGAGTGTATATACCAGAGGCAAACTGTATTTGCTCGCTATCTGTGTCATCATGGCTACATGCAAAAGGCAGAGAAGGAAAGAGGCTGTAAAGACAGGATTTCAGTCTTCACTTTCTTAATTTCGTCTGTCTTTGCATATTGATGAAAACACTTTAACTGCTTGTATTACTAGAACTCAAGCTACATTTCCTTGGATTTTTGAGTCGACTTCTCTTTTTCCTTCTTCCTATTCTTTCCTACATATTTTTCTGGGTTTGTTCAGAGTTCTATAAATTTATTCCCTGAAAGGGAAAACTATGATCAGAAGAGCAATTATAATTGTTAATATTACTGTCGTGGTACACATTTGTACTGTCCTTTGGATTTTACATCTTTTTTAAACATAAAAACATAATTTTTAAACTGATTTTTTAAAACTGATTTTAATAGTGATTTTTTTCTCCCACTATTTTGTAGAGCAAGTGTTTCTTAAAACCTTGTCTCCGGAGTAGAAATTTTTTTTCACTTGTGTTTTCTGTTGTCTTTGTACATGTTTAACTAACATGGTCTTAGTGTCTTTTTTTCATGTTGCTTTTTAAGTCTAATATTAGCAACCAGCTGTCCAACTAATGACTAATACAGTAGCTATGAGTTCTATATGATGCATTGTTACAAATTTACAAGGCTGTTCCTGTTGAGGTTTAAGTGGATTCTAAGGCTTTCTGGTTTAGGACCAGTTGAATTAGAGGAATTTGGGCTTACTTTCTGCTCCAAATTGTTCTCTCTCTCATTTTTAATGGAAAATAGACATTTTAAAGTAATTACTTACTTAGGGAAACTGAGGTATTTTCATTTAGACATATGGAAATGTAAGTATTATAAGCCAATTCAGAATTTCAGATGAGTTTTCCTTGTTAGACCATAGAAATTAATAGTTGAATTCTGCAGTATTTTCCTTTCTGAGAGTCTTAAATACTTATGTAGCAATAATAATATAGATAGATCTTTAAAACAAGCTTTATAACAGAAATGGCATGGGTCCAACACTTAGCTTTCAGTGTGAAGTCTTCTTTATAAAGCATGGAAATTATCTCAAATCTCTTGAAGTAGCATGCGTAGTGCTGCAACAAAGCATGAGATGATTATCTGAATAATTAAGTGTTTAAACATCATCTTGTAAATGAAATCTTAGTAGGTCAAAAATTATGGTTGAGTAGGCATCCAGTATACTTGGATGGTTTCTAATTTGACCTTTGTCTCTAAGCAGAGCTTTTAGTTTTGTTTTCAGTCTCTCAGGCCCTCTGCCATTAACATGGAAAGGTGGGGTTCTGATCTGTTATGTTTTTATGAGAGAGACACATTTTTCTTGCATATACATTATGTAATCATTTTTGCACAGGCACAGTGTTCAGTGAGATGAACAGCTTAGGCATCTGAGCTGCTAATGTTTAGAAGGAAAACTTAGATATACTGGACATAAGAGTAGATTTTCAGGGTAGCTGGAGCCAGTCCAGATTTCAGAAAAAAAAAAAAAACAAAAAAAAAAAACCTGTTGTTATTTTTTTTGCCTTTTTTTTTTTTTTTTCATATCTGATAGAGAAGTCATCCTATTCCATCTGAATGGAACAAAGAGGGCATTTTCTGATTGGCAAAGCCTGTATCAGATGTGTCAGGCAAGGTTTAAATAAACGCCAGCAGGGAAGTTAGAATACGGTAACTTATTCTAACATGTCTGTTTCACAGCTTGAGTATGGAAATGTTGGAGTATTTTTTCTTGTATAGATGTATGACGCAACTCATTGTTTCCTTTCCCAGACCACCACTCATGCAATAGAACTCACACATGCAGCCTTGAAGGTATAATCAGAAAATGGGCTGGATTTTATTCTATTTAGACTGACAAACTGCAGGTTCAGATGGGTGATAACCAACCTTCTTTCCTATCCTAAGATCAAGATCCAGTTGGTCCAGAGCCACAAAACACTGTATGTATACCACACACATAAAGAGGGAGAAGTGCCCCCAGACATTGATTGCTCTCCTAGTGTCTCTCCAAAGCTAAAGACATAGTTGTGTTTTAGAATACCCTGAAGATAGGGGGTGGGTGGTCTTCCAGCATGATTGGGATTTCTTCAGTTTCTTCATAGCTAGGTTTTTAGATTACCCATGTTTTTTTTCAAATTGACAAGAGTTTTTTTCGTCTGATCATAACCCTGCAGCTGAGACTTTGGTCTGGAAGGTGCATTTGAATTGTTCTTAGGCATGTTTGGTGCTAAAGAGCCAAACATTTGACTATCTGTATGTAAGAGAGATCTAAAAGGAGGAAAAAAAAAAAGATTTAACAGTCTTGTGATTTTTAAAGTTGATATTGAGATCTCAGTATTTCTCTTCAGTGGGGAAAGGACACCCATAGTAGTCTCTCAAGGATCAACTGCACCTACTGCATTAAATACACAAACACCTGATAAATTAGTGTTTTGGAAAAAATGTAAATTGCTCTGTTTGAATTATGGGATAGTAAGCATTTTCTTTGTACGATGAATCCAGAAGTCTGATTCAGCCCAATTTAGTTGATCTATTCCCAGCTAAAGTCATTTCTTAACGCTTTCTGATATTGAAATACTTGAGTAGAGGAACAATATAAACATAAAAGGGAATGTTACTCAAAGTTGTTTGTGGTACGTGTTGGAAAACTTTGGAGCGGAAGTTGCCATCTAAGTTGTTTCTTTGAAATCCTCCTGAAACACATGGTTTAGAACTTCTCCTTCAGATTGTACCTGTGATTCAATGTGTGCCTATGCTCCTGTTTCTTTGTCCTTACAGGGTAAAGAAGTTGAAAGAAACCCTAGTTGCAGTGCAGCAGCTGGATAAGAACATGAGTAGCCTGAGATCTTGGCTTGCCCACATTGAGTCAGAGCTGTCCAAACCAATTGTCTATGAAACTTGTGACTCTGAGGAGATACAAAGGAAGCTAAATGAACAGCAGGTAAAATGCAAAACACTTATCAAGTGCACAGTGGCATGGGGAGAATCAAAGTAGTGTGTCCCTGGTCTGCTTTTACCCGGATCAGTACTGAGAGGGAATGAGGTAAAAAAGTGTTCAAATATCAAGGCAAGTGGTGCTTACTGTGTCACTTATAGAGCCTTCTGCTGGCTTTGACATCGAATCTACCTGGAGCTGTTTGACATTCCCAAGAAAGGTAAGGCACCAAGAGATGTATCTTGAACAAGCTATTGCAATTGTTTTTCCTTTGGGGTTTGTCGTTTTGAGTTGTTTGAATTGTCTGTTCCAAAAAGCAAAACTGACACCTATTAGACCTTGCAAATTTTGCACATGCTTGAAAAGGACTCTTTTAGCAACCTTTCTAACTTGGTTTTATTTTGCAACTTGTTTTGAGAATCACATTGCACGCAAAGATGCATGAATTGTACACATGAATTTAAAATCAGTTGTTTACAGCACATAAAGCCTTTATGCAGTCCTGGAACAAAACAGTCAACATTAAAACAGGCAAAAAATACATCAACCAGTTTTTGGCATTACAATTGATGTTACTCCTAAGAGCGTTTACTTTAATTTCTATTTACTGTTCAAATTCACTGCTACTTTATATACCTACTTCACAGATTATGGCTCTGTGCAGTGGAAGAAAATATGTGAGTGCTTCATATTCAGCTGCCCAATGTAGTTTTATTTAGAAGCACTTTACTGGGAAAGACTGTTCTATTGTGTTCCTGTTGATACTTATTTAGCAGAAATACCTTTTTGGTGCCTCACTGAAGATGAGTTATATGCTCTTCTGAGTTCTTTCATGAGAGAAGAAAGAAATGTGTGGGAAGAGGAGTACCAGAATGCTTTGGAGACAGTTAATTTATGAAGTACATAAAGTGGAATTTTGATCTTTAAAACTGAGTGTACAGTTGAGGCCCAGGAACCTTCTCAGATTTTTTTTCTGGCTCCCCAACTGATTTGCTACATGGCTGTGCAGAACTGCTTATTAATATTCTATATGCAATTTGCACAGGGTTAATAATTTATAACACACAAGTATCACTAATGAATTGTGTTTCTGAGATGGTAAAGTGCTGGGCAGGGCTAAACATTGCTATCAATTAACTAGATACTTGGATTTTTTTCTAGCATCTCTGTGCAAACATCCCACAGTTTTGTTATACCCACTCCTTATGGGACTTACTCTGGGTATGGTGACTGGTGTACCTCTGCTTTGTACTGTTTCCTTAAAATGGTTCCTGTGGAGTGACAGCATGCAGCAGTTTTCTGTGGAAGTCTGAGTGGTTTCACTGGAACTCTAAAGGGGAGAAACAGAGGTTAATTTTATACTGGGGAGATACCATGTTTGGAATCTTGATGATTTGATTTGATAATGCTGCAGACCGTGGTCATCATTTAAAAACAAAAAACCAAAAGCAAACAAACAAACAAAACATTCCAATGTATGGCAACCAGTATTTTTGTTACTAGGAGGCTATATCTCTATTCATTTTATCTTAGAAGGCAATCTCAAATATTTTATCCCTCTTTTTTCTTCCCTCTTAATGTTCTTTTCCATGCTTAATCTTCCACTGAGGCCATTATCTTCCCTGCTCATACTGCTACCAATTGCTCATGTACAACATTACATTAAAAATATTATGCTGTGAAAGAGAAGGGACAAATTCCATCTCTGTAACTTCATTGTCTACTTCTCAGCATCTTCTTCAGCCAAGAATGAGCTTTGGAGGTTGCTGGTCTCTGTAGTGAAATTAAGAGGCAATTCAAACTGGATATCCTGGGGAAGGTAGTGTAACCTCACTGCAGCATTTTCCTAGGATTGAAAGCTGTATTTCAAGAGTTACTTGTTTACTTTCTCAGTCTGCTACCACTTGAAATTGAAAAATTGTGTTTGCTTTTGTGATGATTAAAAAACCCAACCTGTATTTGGATGACAGTGATGTGTAGAAGTAATGCTCCTTCTGCTAACTAACCAAAAGGCTCATTGTTTTCTAATAAGCATAGAAAAATTTAAAAAGCTGAGAAAGAAGCTGAATCTGTGGAGAAAAAAATAGGTATCGCTTGTTAAAAAAGTTCTTAATGTGAATAAAAGTTTAATTCTTAGGAATCCTCAGGACCACCAATGTGGCAGTTCTATCTACTGCTCTACTCCAAAACAGTGAAGAGGAGTTTGTGTTACCTGAACTTGCTTAACCTCAAATTTCGTAACTGTCTGGAGTATGTGTTTTGTAGTGTATCGAAGGTATTTATAGCATCCACCCTTATATAACTTTTCAGGATAGGGAGAAAGAAGAATGAGTACATTGTGATGGAAGACCATTTTCTAGGCAAGTGAAAGGACCACAAGTGAAGAAGAAAATACTATGATTTTCCATTTTATGGTCTTGTGTCAATGCTCATAAAATATCCTTTCGTTTCACAGATGAGAAGAGGGAATTAAGTTATTAAATTTAGTTATAGTAAGTTATTCATCATCACAAACAACCAAATCAGTTGACTGATATAAGATAACATTGTTCTGTTTAAAATTTGATGGAAATTTTATATACCACATTTAGACGTTGTTTCCTGCTGGAAGGCTATTTCAGAACTTCGTACTGTTTGTTGTTAGCAACATTTATCTAGTTAGAGCTTGAGTTACATAGGCACAATATGTTGACATTAAATTAATTTTTGTGTTTCTGCGCTTCTTTACTAGTAAAATTATAAAGAGCCCTACCTCTACTTAGCCCCAGGCTACCAAGTTCTTGTTCTCCTAAAGAAAATTTCCCATCTTTAATTACCCTTGCAGGTATTTTCTTCACCTGAACCAAAAGTACACATTAGTACTTCTTGGTCACTATTGTGATTATGTTACCTTGACCTTGGTCCTAATTTTTCCATCTAATATTCTGATGGTTCATTGCAAATTTAGACAGAAGTTAAGGTTTCTTTTCCTTGTGCTTATCCAACAGAAATAGTCAATTACTTTCATAGCTTGTCTCAACTTGAACCAGTAGCTCGAGACAGTTGTTGAAAAGATCCTTCAGGAAGAAGCATTATCGCTAGTGTTCCACGAACTGTCACAACCAAGGAAACAACATAAGAAATAATACTGGTCACATTTAATATGTGCTGAGACAACGAAAGTGCATTTTCGTTCTGTCCTAAATCATCTTCTGCGCTTTCATTTAAAATGCTATAAATTTTGAAAGCTGAAGGAAAATGTTCTTATTAAGTATGCACTGTTTGAGTGCTGTTGCCAGTCAGTGTGTCAGATGTGCCACTGTGGAGCGACCTCATCTCTGTGAATAGGCTTACAAAGAGTACCTCCATCAAACCCTGGCCGTAGATATGAACAGGTTTTTTTTGCCACACTTCTCTTACTAACTTCTGCTTTACATTTTCTGTGATAACGATGAAGGGCTGGGAATAATTGCACCATTTATTGGTAATGTTGATTAAATGTATGTGAAAGATGTTCAGCTGAGCATGCAGTTTGTCCCATATGATGGTCTGATGTTCCCAGGCTCTGAGAGAGCTGTTCATGCTGCTGGATTCTCTTAGCTTCATTGATAACATTGCATCACCACTTGTGCTGTCACAAGCACAATATCTGTTTCAATTTGGTGGTTGTTTTTTTTTTTTTTTTTTTTTTTATGTTTGCAATTGTATTAAGTTTGTTTTGAAAAAGTAGAGCAGAAATGCATCTATATTTACATGTTTTGAGATTTCTCTTAAGAATTAATTTCTTCATCTGCAGGAACTTCAGAGGGACATAGAGAAACACAGCACTGGAGTGGCATCTGTTCTCAATTTGTGTGAAGTGCTTCTTCACGACTGTGATGCCTGTGCCACAGAAACAGAGTGTGATTCTATCCAGCAGGCTACACGGAATCTGGACAGAAGGTGGAGGAACATTTGTGCAATGTCAATGGAAAGGCGACTTAAGTAAGTCTATAATGCTGACAGTATTTCTTTCCACATACACAAATACAGGATGAGATGTAGGTGATAGGTTTGTATTACTGAAAAAAAAAAAGACCTACAGATCAGAAAAAGAACATACATTGAATAGAAGTCAATCATTATCATGCTGTGGGGAAAAAAAAAAAAAAGTTGCATTATTTTGTGTCATTATACAAAGTATTTATGTCAGTTACCAAATTTTGCTCACATGAGGCCATTGATGGAATACTGTCTGATTTCACTTGCTTCATAGAAGGTATGAAAAAGAAGCTAGAGAAAATTTAGATGTAGAAATGATTTCAAAAGGTTTAGAAGACATAAGCTAAGAGACGGAGTTGTAGTACGTACATATATCCTACAACTTCTTAGACTGATGATGAAACTAATTATCTAATTAAGGTTTTCATCTACTTTATGTTCCTCAACAGTTTCTTATATATGAAAATTTTGATTTGGAAGAATTTTAGGAATGAACAGACACTCATCTGAAATTTCTTAATCTGACTACCTTAGATGAGCAAGCAGAGCCAGTATCTCTGTACCTTGGGTTTGTTCTTATTTACATGCATGACTCACATGCTTAGACCATCTGTACACTGCATGCCCATGGATTCCAGACATTTGTGTGGAAATGCTGGATGGAAATATGACAACACAGTGGAAAAACAGAGGTCAATAGTTTTCTATTCCCATCTAGGATAGCATGAATGAAATTGAAAGCCAGAAATATGTAGACTAGATTGGGCCTATGCTATATGCTCTGAGCTGATCATTAATAATGCATGTTCATGTAGCTATTTGAACTATATTTATGATGATATTTTCTGTGTGTTTTAAAGTTATTAATCTAGGTAAATTTTATGGATTTTCAAAATGCTGAATTGAACTTTATATTGTGGGGTGTTCTTAATGTACTTAGGGATGTATTATTTATTTATTTATTTTAAGCAAAGAGTTTATTGCTTTTGTTGTCCTGCTTCACATCCAGAGATTGCTATCTTTAAGTAATTTTATATTGTTTCCATTTTAATTTGTGCTGTTAATAGATTTGTAACAGTAAATTGACTGAGCTATAATTATTTAGAATTTTAATTTGTATAGAAACAGTTTTTCATTTGAAAGAAAAAAAATCGAATGTCAAAATTCAAGTTCAACAACTTATCATCATTGAAGTTTGAATTTTGCATCAGAGTATTGCATGGATCAGGTTCGTCTCAGATCTATGTATCTAAGATATGGGAAAGCCATCTATATGTAGGAGCAAAGTTCGGCTGTAATACAACCTGTCCTCAAAAAAGATCTTATTTTGAAGTTCTTAGGATTTCGCAGTCTCAACATTAAGCCAATTTGGAGCCAACCATTATTTTCGCATACTCAACCGAAGTCAAATATGAGAGCTGCTCCAAAAGTAATGCCTCCTATTTTTATCATATTGGCCCACAATGTCAGAGGCCGATGTTGGTGATATGGCAGTAGAGGTTGACCCTTCCCAACAATATTTTATTACATTTTGTTGCTGTACAACATATGGCAGCAGAGGGGCAGTCTGACAAAACATCTGACATGGAAGTGTGTATAAAGCCATGGTGTAGAATTGAATTCCTTCACCCATTGACATTCATCAACACTTGCTGAACATTTTATGGAGACCAAACAGTGGATATGAGCACAGTGAGGTGGTGAATAGTGTGTTTCAGCAGTGGCAACTGTGACGTGAAAGGCAAGCTATGTTCTGGACAGTCATGCAGCTTTTCACGAGTATGGCATGCAGGCTCTTGTTCATCACTGGCAAAAATGCATAGCTGATGGTGGTGACTATGTTGAAAAGTAGTATTTCGTAGCCGATAATTTGCTCTACCAAAAGGTGTTACGGTGCTTTTCGTATCTGTTATAGTTTACATGGAAATGAATAGAAGGCATTACTTTGAAAGCAACCTATGTAGTTTATTTGAAAAGTTTGTATAAATTTTACCTTTTTTGATTAAAAAAAAAAGTTACAGTATAAATTGAGAGATAATATTTTACCACTTGTCGGTGAATGCCAAAAAATCCAAGCAAGTTCATATCATATCCCTTTGCAATGAAGAATAATGACCAAGAAATTTAAAACGTGTGCTGCAACATCTCCAGCATTCCATTAAAAAAAAAAAAAAAAAATCTGCAGTTGAAGGTAGTGTAGAATTTCTGATCTCTAAAAAATTGGCTTAGGTACCGATGCTGGCCTTTATTTCTGAAGTTATTTAGTGTGTACTATTATTTTTTTCCAACTCCTATTGCATGTTTATAATGTTCTTTTTTATACTGTTACCAAAATTAGATGCATTAAAAAAAAACCTGCCATCATCTTATTCTAGCTCTGTCTGGAATGAGCTGATCTTCCCTGTTGTCTGTTTATCAACCCTGCTGTCTTAGTTAGATTAAGAGCCAGTTATTATTTGATGCAGTACTCATTTGCTGTTGTTGATGATTATTTAAAGTGCTGTAGGTCATCTGGCCTTCAGTCTGAGCATTCGCTTAGTTTCCATTATCTATTGCAGAATTGAAGAGACGTGGCGGTTATGGCAAAAGTTTTTGGATGACTATTCTAGATTTGAAGACTGGCTGAAAAACTCTGAGAGAACAGCTGCTTTCCCAAGCTCCTCTGGTGTGCTTTACACAGTTGCTAAGGAAGAGCTGAAGAAATTTGAGGTGAATTATAATACTTGAAATTCAATATCTACTGATCACATTACAGCAGCCAGCTGGTGTTCTTCTTTCTCGTACACAAATCACTCTGCAGACACTGTATTAATATAATGGAGTTTATGGTTTTCCAACTGCCCTCACTGGCAGGTTCCTAGGAGGGAAAAACAGTTGAAGGTGGAAACAGAAAATGCTAATAAGTCAATCCAGCCTTACTTGCTGTTTTTTCACCACAGTTAGATTTCTTGGCATTTTTTTCTTCGGTAGTTCTTAATACACTCAGTCAGTATGTGCTCCGTAGCATTCATTAATCTCCCTTCAGTAAATACATCTTCAAATGTATGTTATATGTCCTAGCTTTTGCTTTGATTTTTATCCCTTTACTTCTTTCTGTAACACTCTGACTCCAGCCCTCTGAAATCTTTTCTTGTTTGATACAGAGTAAGATGTCCCCATGTGAGATCTTTATCCTTGAAATGCATGTGATTACAAGTATTGTTGTATGTCCACATGGTGTCCTTCGTGATTTAGAAGTTAAATGTATACTTAAAAGTTGACAAGCTGTCACTTTAGTTAGTGCTTAACAGCTGGTTACATAACTGTCATTTCTCCTACAATGTGATGCCTTGTCTCGTGTTTACAATGGGTTGTATGCATATGTATAATGCACACATAGTTCATGCTGCTAATTGTACGTGAAAATCACAGAATAATAGAATCAGAACAGCTTGGGCTGGGAGGGACTTTAAAGATAATCCAGTCCCAACCTCCCACCATGGGCAAGGTTGCCACCCATCAGATCAGGCTGCCCAGGGCCCCATCCAACCTGACCTTGAATGCCTCCAGGGATAGGGCATCCCTAGCTTCTCTGGACAACCTGTGCCAGTGCCTCACCGCCCTCTGAATAAAGAATTTCTTCCTAATGCCTAACCTAAATCTCCCCTATTTTAGCTCAAAGCCATTACCTCATTTCCCCCTGTACTCAGCACTGGTGAGGCCGCACCTCAAGTACTGTGTTTAGTTTTGGGCCCCTCACTACAAGAAAGACATTGAGGCCCTGGAACGTGTCCAGACAAGGGCAACGAAACTGGTGAGGGGTCTGGAGCACAACTCTTATGAGGATCGGCTGAGGGAGCTGGGATTGTTTAGTCTGGAGAAGAGGAGGCTCAGGGGAGACCTCATTGCACTCTACAACTTCCTGAAGGGAGGTTGTGATGAGGAGCGGTTTGGCCTCTTCTCCCAGGCAACAAACAGGACCCAAGGAAATGGCCGCAAGTTGTACCAGAGGAAGTTTAGACATAAGGAAAAACTTTTTCTCTCAGAGAGTGGTCAGGCACTGGAATGGCCTGCCCAGGGAGGTGGTGGAGTCGCTGTCCCTGGCAGTGTTCAAGAGGCATCTGGACGAGGAACTACAAGATATGGTGTAGTGGTTTGTGGTAGCAATGGTAATGGGAGGACGGTTGGACTTGGATAATCTTGCAGGTCCTTTCCAACCTTGTGATTCTATGATTCTATGATTCATGTTGTATCACTACATTTCCTGATAAAGAATCCATCTTCAGCTTTTCTGTAGGCTACCTTTAGGTACTGGAAGGCTGCTATAAATCTCTCTGCAGCTTTCTCTTCTCCAGGCTGAACATCCCCAGCTCTCACAGACTTTCTGGAGGTGATCTGGCCAGATGATCTTCTGCTCAGTTTTAGAATTACAAGAATATCAAGATGGGAGAGAAAATTGTTTCTGAAGAAGGAAAACAAATTGTTTAGGCAATTCTGTAAAAAGCCAGGTGCTAGAAAGTATTTCCTCTGAGGAAGAAATGCAAATTTTAAACAATATCTAACACCAGTTAATTCTTTTTAGTTTAACATTTAATTCAGAAACAAGCTTTGAAGCACTGATTCAGGTTTTATTATTGACGTTTGCATTTCTGAATGCCAGGTTTTGTTGTTAAACAGACTCCTTGATTAAGGTGAGGTAGGTTACTATAGTATAATAAAGTTTACTTCCTGGGCAAGAGTACTCTGTTTCAGATTTCTTCCCATTGTTGGTTTACTTAGTGATTAGGATTTAAGTGTCTTGTTTAGCAAGCCATCCTATGAGAAATAGTATCAAAAATATCTTTTCTGTCTTTGATTTTCACAGCTGACCTGATATTATTCTAAGTCTGTTTCACTGACCCTCAGTTTTTATGGTGACCTTTTGTCTCCTGCAGACTTTTGGAATTTTTACTGTCTACAGAGTGTCAATGGGAACTAGCCACAAAGTGAAGTTTAGCTGCCTTTCTAGAAGTTTCTAGAAGCCTGTTTTCCCTACATTTGGGCTCTTTCTCCTTTTTCTTTTCCCTCCTCTTCTTCATTGTTTGTTTTCTTCCACTACCAAAATGGAAGAATGGAAAAGGCAACAGCTGCAGTGTTTAAAATTTAGTGGAATTCAGCAAATTTACTGTAGATTCAGCAACTGATAAATAATAACTGAAGCAATTTTCTGCTTTAGCTGACAATATTTTTCTATCTTTATTTCCCCCCCTGTATCCTCAGTTGAATCAGTTGAGTTAAAAAAAAAAACAAACAGCGAACCATTTAAGTACATTTCAATTCCTGAGCACAGAGATCAGAGCTGACTGTCACTTAATTCACAATACAAAGTCAAACTGCTTCCTCCGCAATTGTTTCCTGAGAAATGAAAAGAGGTTATAGGGTGGAAGGCAACAGATGAATTCTTGTGTATCTGAATTGTGTAAGCATAGCAAACAAATGAACTGTTGTTCTTTTTGCTGGACAAGTCTTGGTAACAGGTGAAGCAACAACTGCATGCTTGTGGATTGCATGATCCTAGTAAATACAGTCATATTTATGCCTCTGCTATGAAAATGATCTCCCTCATTCTCCTTGTATGATTCTAAGTGAGTTCAGTTTTGCTGAGGATTTCGTTCCGATTGTAAACCCATTTGATGCTTGTTGGTTGTCCCCTACTCAATTTAGTAGTGACTTAAACAAAGGGAATAGTTATATTGAGAAGACGGTATGGGCTTTGATATTTTTTCTTTTTTCAGACCTACTTCTCAGTCTCTGTCTCTTGTCTTATCATAAAAACGTGCTTACTTCTTTTTTAGCTTTATTAGAATATGGAGGGTATATATTGTTGAGGATGAAATCCTGCGTTAGCTGTTTTTAATGAAATTTTCTCCAAAGAAGTATGTTATCCATCACACTTCTCTAGTCCTTAGTAAGGGTAGTGTACAGTTCTGGGAAAGACTGTTTATTTGCATTGTAAAAATACTGGAGAGCAAGCTTGTGATACTACAGTAGCAAAAAATTGTTCACTTGTGTTCAAGAGAAATATGATGAAGTAGTCTATAACTTTGTTTTCCTTTGCTTGATTTTCTCTTTGTGACATTGGTAGAGGACATTTTTTTTTGAAACATGATTAATAATGTTTGAAGAGGTTAATTCAGTCAACTTATATGGTGTTTTCTCTAACATGCTTTGTGGTAGCTATTCAAAACATGAAGCTGATGGTGTCTTATGCATTCTTTTTTAGGCCTTCCAGAGACAGGTGCATGAAAGTCTGACTCAGCTGGAACTGATTAATAAACAATATCGCCGACTGGCCCGGGAGAACCGCACTGATTCTGACTGCAGCCTCAAGCAAATGGTCCATGAGGGGAACCAGAGATGGGACAATTTACAAAAGCGAGTTACCTCCATCCTGCGCAGGCTAAAAGTATTTTTTCTGTTTTTAAGCTTTCACTACTGTCCTTATGAATCAAGGGTACTCCAAAAGCTTCCAGATTAATGCAATTGCAGAGTTTTTGAGGGGATTTCTACCTTTGGAAGAGGAAAGGAACTTACCATTCTTTGATTACTTCAAAGAGAACTGTAGTCTATAGGCAAATGTTTGATGCCCTTGAATACCACCTTCTTCTTAGTAGCTAACTTTCATACATCTGCTAATTGCAGATGAAGGTGGTATTACTGAAGCAGAAACCCTAGAAATCAAGTAGGTGTACAGATTTTGGGTTAAGTTTAAAGGGCATGAAAATTGTTTCTCTGGAGAACTACTACTGCTGTTTTTTGTTGCTGTTATTATTTGTTGTTAAACAGCTTATTGCTGTTTTTTGGGGTCCTTTTAGTCATTTCACACCACTCCATTTCCCATTCTCCCTCCCCAGCATTTTATTGGCCAGCGTGAGGAGTTTGAGACAGCACGTGATAGCATCCTGGTATGGCTAACAGAGATGGACCTGCAGCTGACCAACATAGAGCATTTCTCAGAGTGTGATGTCCAAGCAAAGATAAAGCAACTTAAGGTAAAGAATAATGGAATGGAAAGAGGAGGAGGGAAGAGAAAATGAATATAAACATTCATAAAGGAAAAAAAAAAAAAAATAATAAACATTATGCCAAAGAGCAGTGTGATACAGCTTGATTCTTGCAGACTGACTTCATCTTCGTAAGTTCTGGGATATGTCAGGTTTCAATACAGACTTTTCTGCCAGAGTAAAAGATCTTTCAGCAATGAAAAATTATCAGAAAAACAACGGTGATTGTTCTCTAATTAAAGGAGGAATTGTCAATGAAAATAATGGCAGGTCATCGCTATTGCTGACACCTAACAATTACTACATTTTTCAACCATTTCTGCATCAAAAACCATGCATTATTTGGTGTCAAAAAAATGCCAACACAGCTTGTATTGTGTTATCCAAAATTCTGTTATGTTAGCTTGAAGAATCTGTGTCCATTTTAGACATTTGGTCACAGGCATGGCTTGTTTAGAGAAGAGCATTCTTTCCAAATACAACAAGAGAGAAATGAGTTGGTAAACCATGAAGTATCACTGTTTTTGACAAGAAAGACTGTGGAATGCTAAATTTAATTTCTCATGCCAGAATATTTAGAATCATTTCTGTTTGTTACCCACACCATTCTCACTGAAAAAAAACAAACTTCTAAGACTTGCATTCGTAGTATCTTAGGTTGTCTTAATGTAGATTTCATTGATAATGTATGGCTTTTTCTCTTATAAAGGCTTTCCAGCAAGAAATTTCACTGAACAACAACAAAATTCAGCAGATAATTGTTCAGGGTGAGCAACTCATTGAAAAAAGTGAACCCATGGATGCAGCTGTCATTGAAGAAGAACTAGATGAGTTACGTCGTTACTGTCAAGAGGTCTTTGGACGTGTGGAACGCTATCACAAGAAACTGATCCGTCTTCCTGTGTGTATACTTACATATGTATTTGCTTTATTGTCATTTTACAATGTGAGAACAAGTAACTTCCCCCAAAATCTTGTGATTTTAATCTTGTTACAGCTCTAACCAACTGCCTCTCTTCATTGCATGCTATTTTTGTCCTGTTTAGAAAGCAAACTTAATAGGTCTGGATTTTTTGTAAATCATCAAGAAAATTCATGCAAACTGGAAATTTATAAAGCTTTGCTAATACATAATTTAATTGGCAGCTCATTAAGTTCTGTTCCATTAAAAAAAAAAAAAAAAAAAAGAGATTCTCTCCATGCAGTACAGACATAAATTTGTCTCCAGAACTGAATAAACAGCTGAAAAAGTGAGTGCAAAATTACTTTTGATAACTCAAGTCCAACTGTAGAAAAAGAACAAAACCTAGGTTTTCCAAAATATGAAAGAATATAGTGAGAACATCAGTCACGTCAAAGGTCACCTACACTTCCTATGATTTGATTCCACAGTTTTCTTTAACTTGATGTTTGCATTACAGAGGCATCAGTAAAAAGTCTGGAGTCATTTTCTTGATGTGAGACTATGTGGTGCCACCGTAATTAAAATGAGCAGGCATGCTGAACTTCCTTGTTCTATTTTTTTATGGACCTAAAATAATGAAGGAGGAGTGAAAAAGGATGCAAATGGAAACTCCATCATTTGGCTATTACCTAATGCTACTTTATATTTATGCTTTATATTTACACTGCCCAGGCTGACTACGCAGTGAGTGTTTCTGCATGTTGCATTGATTGTTTCTGTTCGCATTGTTCCTCTAGCTGACAGATGATGAACATGACCTATCTGACAGAGAGGTGGATCTGGATGAATCAGCAGATCTCTCTGACATACACTGGCATGACAAATCTGCAGACAGTGTTCTCTCTCCGCATCCTTCTTCCAACCTTTCACTGCCTCTTGCACAGCCAGTGAGAAGTGAGCGATCAGGGCGGGATACCCCTGCAAGTGTGGACTCTATCCCTCTGGAGTGGGATCATGATTATGACCTTAGCAGAGACCTGGAGACAACTGTTTCACGGGCGCTGCACTCTGAGGAAGAAGAGGGAGAACAAGAGAAGGATTTCTATCTGAGAGGAGCAGCTAGCATAGCAGGTATGGTGGCAAATTGTGTGTCCCCTCTCAGTAAAAAGGAGCGGATGTTACATTGTGTGGCTGCTTGGCCAAGATGCTCATAGAAAAGTATTTTAAATGGCCCCTGAAGATCTTAAATAGCTTTCCCTAAGTGATCCCAGTGGCCTTCTGGGAAATTTCTGGATGACTGCAGCCTTGGAAAATTGCAAAGGTTTATGTGATATGACAGAGAATTGGCTGTGTCTCTGTGCCTGAAGCGTGCCAGATGGGATATGTCATCTGTAACAGAAATGGATCATAACTTATTCTGACTAGAAGAAGCTATACTGAATATGGCAAGAGATGCAGAAATAACTGATGAAGAAATGCTAGGGAAGAGATCCACAACTCCAACCGTGAGGTTCTTAAGTAAATCTTAAGTTGGCCCATATCCAGGCAAGACTCCAATGACTGAGTTTAGCCTGAGGTGAGATCTCAGTTCTTGCTCTCCTGCAAAGCTGGAAATCCCTTCTGTGTGTGCATAGTTTGTATAATAAATCTTAATGAATTAAAGTTACCAAATGCAACCAACTGTGAGGGAAAACTTAATGTTATATTACACTCTGATCTTACGGATCTTTTGCTTTCCAGGTCATTGCTCTGAAAAAGAGTTAGGCTTCCCTGGATATTAAGAGACTCTTTAGCAGGCTCCCTGCATTTGTCTTCATCATTTTTCCTTCTCCAGAAAGGATGTGTGCTATTGGTACCGTTTATATACTTCATACCATGAAAAAGACTCCTGCTATGAGGACATGGCCATTGCTGAGCTGTCAATTTAGACTGTGCTTTTATTTTTTCAGATGTAGAGATCCCTGAAACTCTTGAGGCCTATGTAACACTTACAGAAAATGCACTCAAAAATATTTCTGGTAGGCATCAAAAAACACTAAGCAGAGCCAGATGCAAATACTACAGTGCACAAGCATAACATCTCTCTCCTCTTATTGCGTCTTTTATACTTTTCACAACTTACAACATAAATATTTCTTACGTGGCAGTACTGGCATGCTAATGTAGAACTATCCTGCTTTACTGCTGTGATTAAAGGTATTATTAGGTGCATGGACAAAACAATGATATTTAAACTACTTGCCCTCCCATGCTGGCTAACAAGATAAAGCAGATCAGTAATTTACCCATATTGGTATTTATTCTCTGAAGTCCTTCAACAGGAGTCAGTACTTTATGTCTCTGAGAGAGGAGTGATTTCTGCAAAGTTTAAAGCAGAAGAAAAAGATAAAGTTATGAAACGAAACCTAATTGTTTAGTTTTGCCCATTTTTACATTTTTATATACAACTACAGTTTGAATTATTACTTGTGTATAAAGTTTTAGGCTAGTTGTCGTTTCATTTGATTACAATGCTGAGGTGATGTACTGTCCTCCAGTGTCTTTATCTTAGTCTTTTATATTGGAAGACAGATTTTTTTCGATTTGCATTTTTGCACAAGATTAAACCCACTGTTTCACTTGTTAGGTGACTCTCACACAGATTAGATGCATTTACAAACACTTTCTTTCATGATTCCACATACTTCAAATTTGAAATATCAGACATTTTTAAATCTCATTGTCTTTGGGACAGACCTCAGGTTCACTGTCTGTTTTAATTTTTTTCCCCAGATAGTGAAATAATACTGTGATTGATTAACAGTATAGATACAAAAATATGTGTGGTTTCATGACCTGTGAAAATTTTGAAAGTAGTATGGGGAAAAACAATATTCAGCAGTTTGTTCTATCAACATAGGTTGCTCCAAAAGTAACGTCTTCTGTATATTTCCTTAGAAAGTACAACTGATACAAAGAGCACAAGGACACTATTTGATAGAGTAAATTTTCAGCTACAAAAAACTACTTTTCAATATAATCACCACCACTACCCAGTTTACATGGATGAGCTTATTGAGATGCTCTTCATTTCATGGTGTGAAAGCTGTGCATGGCCATCCGAAATGTGGCTTGTCTTTCATATCACTGTCATCACTGCTAGAAGGCGCCACTCACCACCTCACTGTGCTCACATCCACTGTTTGCTCTCCAACAGTACTCAGCAAGTGTTGATGAACGACATTGGGTGCATTTTTTTTTTCTGCATGAAGGGACTCAATGACACTCCTTTGCTTCATCCATACTTCCATGTCAGACACCATTTGTCAGCCTGCCCTTCTGCTGCTGTCCGTCGCATGGCAACAAAATGAACTGGAATATTGTCAGGAAGGTTCATCTTTACTGTCATACCACCAACATCTGCCTCTGATGTCATGGGCCAACATAATAAAAAGGGAGGCATTATTTTTGGAGCATACCTTGTCTTTAGCAGAGTGACATTTTGTATGAAAAAAAGGTTTAACTATCCTAGAGGCTCAATTTTCTGTAATTAGCTGGACAGAAGGCTTCTTTTCTCTATACGTGCTTTCAAACTTGTTTTCATAAACTAATTCAGACCATCTTTGTAAACAAATGGAAATTAGTCACAAGATAGAATATGGATAAGAGGAATCTCACATGATCCTCTAGGCTGCAGACTGCTTCAGTCAGAATTGACCGTATCTGATTCATATCACAAAATTCATTTGTTCTCTATATAGAAAATTCAAGTCAGTCCTGTTTCAAAAACTTTGGTACATGTTCCAAACAACTTGGTAGAACAGCACAATTTTTCAGCTGTATTAATCATTTCTGTCACAGACTGGGGAAAAAAAAACAAATTGCTGCTTAATGTGGTTGTTTTAATCATTTGTGGACTACTTGCTGTGGCCATCTAAAAATCCAGTCATCTCTGGATCTTGAGAGCACGATTAAAGCAATATCACTTATCCTTTATGTATCAGTTTTAGTCTTAGAAATTGTATATACTTTGCCTTCCTGACTGGTAAGGGACTCTCTGAGGGAAACTGTTTTTTCAGAATATTTTGCAAGCCTGCTTGAAACTGAACTCTTTCTTCATATGCTTATGGAAATCACATTTACTTGTATGATGACCTGTCCTAGGAAGATTGCTAACCATGCTCTAATGGAACTAGTTATCCTTTTGCTTTGACATTGTATCAGTCATGCAGTTGCAGTGGTGTTTCTCCTTTACTGTCTATCAACTATTCCTGATATTTACTCTGCTTGGGCAAGAAGTAGATAAAAGTTCTGGACAGCTTGGATGGCAATCACTCTTTTTCGTTGTTTGGTTTTTGATACAGGAGAACCTGGTGCCCTAGAAGCACATATACGACAGCTGGACAAAGCCTTAGACACCAGTCGTTTCCAAATACAGCAAACAGAAAACATCATCCGCAGCAAAACACCTACAGGACCAGAGCTGGATGCCACTTACAAAGGATATGTGCGTGTGCTTGCATCTCATCACATGCTGACATTACTAAAAATCTCTGTTCTTAGTCACAGTGCAGTATATTGGAGCACAAATCAAATAAGCACTCCAAGTTTAGATTTGCTGTTGAAAGAAATGTAGCTGTTTCAACATAGCAATTAGATGTTACTGCTTCTCAGACTTACATTTACTACTCGTGACCATATGCTTTGTTGTTTACATTATTAGTTTTATGGTAGCGTAGGTTTACAGGAACATGACTCCAGGGAATTTATTTTAATATGATGGGTTTTTTAAATGTCCTAAACTAATTTCTTACACATGTGATATTATCCATTTAATGTTGATATCCTTATTTAAAATTCCTCCACTTTTAAGAGCAAGTTTTATAGTTTGATGCCCAATATTCATCTTGATCCAAAATAATAAGTATGCATCATGTTGCATATATGGAATCTATGATTGAAAAACTTTCTCAGAGAGGTTTTCTGGAAGAAAAATCTCTCCATAAATTATTCAGACCACTTTGCTCCTGACAGAATTGAAAGATTGGGTGCTTAGATGCATAGTAATATTTCCGTACAGATGTTTATTTTCTTAATCATATCTTCTGATGTCTTAACATTTATAATTAATGTCACCTGCAGTCCTCCAGTGTTATTTGGCACAGAGGCACTGAGTTGTTTCTAATTCATCTGAACTTATACACAAACTCTTTATAATTTCCATATAGGTCTCTTTGCTACTGCTGAAGTAATAGATTTTTCTCTTCACACCTTGACCTACTTGCTGAAAATTTTTAAAGTTGCATTGCAATTTGCATTTTCCCTGCAACTGACGCATATTGAGATGGGATTTTTTGTTTGTTTCTTAACGCAGATGAAGCTACTAGGTGAGTGCAGTGGAAGCATAGACTCAGTAAAAAGGCTTGGATATAAACTGAAAGAGGAAGAGGAAAAATTATCTGGACTTATTAATCTGAACAGTACTGAAACACAAACAGCTGGTAAGTAACCTTCAGTTCTCTGATGGAAAGCAGTTATGAGAAACAGCAAATATATGCAATGTTTTTTCTGAAGTAGAGCTTGGTATTACATAGCTATCTGTTACCGTGTTCTGTTTAACATCTCTTAGAATTAAGTAGGGATAGTAAGTATTACTGTTATACATCATATGAAGACATTATGCATGCAAGTGCATTTTAAGAACCCTTTCCTATGATGAGATGTAGCCATAGGCCTTTAGGAATGTCCCTGTAGATGCAGTGCATTTTTATTGAATGTTCTCTTTTGAAAAATGGTAGTTTATATTGCCCTACAAAACATGTAAGTCATCATTTGTTTCTTCTAGTATTACTTTCCACTTTTTATTGTGTTAGCTTTCAACAATACAGAAATTTATTTTTATCTGGAAAAAATAATCATATAAAATTATGGACTTTTTGCAGAGGCTGTGAAAGCAGTGTCTCAGTTCTCAGTTCGGCATGATATGCTATGCATGCAGTCTATTTATTTTTAATTAATATTATTTTTAATTTTAAGTTGATGGTATGATACAACTTATCCTTCTCTAAGACACAGCATTTCAAGTTAACTAATAAGAAGAAATAGACTTTATTTGTTAATAATTTTTTAGCAGAGATAAGTATCCAGTACATCAACAGTAGCTTAAGCAAATATGAAGATATGGGAATATTAAATTGTGAGAGTTACAAATACTAGTGAAAATGATAATAAGTATTTGGCTAGTTAGATGTATTCAGATTCTAACTTGTTTGCATTTATACTGATTTATAATATCTATATACTAGCATAACCTAGTGAGAGGTTGTGTCCTTGCTTATTGCAGGGAAGCTGGAACTAGATTATCTTAAAGGTCCCTTCCAACCCAACCATTCTATGATTTGTTCATTCTATGATAACCCATGACACGTGTATATATTTACTTAATTCTGTATAGTCATGAAGTGTTGATGTTAGAAAGTGGTAAAATTTCTTGCTGCCCAGTCACACATCAAGACTTCTCATTCTTTCTCTCCAACATTAAGTTTTTCAACCTAATTTAGTTTTCAGCGTGGTGTTTGGTGGATTAGGGTTTTGGAGGATTTGTGGGACATTTTTTATACTGTGCAGTGCTCAAGTGACGCAATTGCTTGTGTGGCAAATATGTTGTTTTTTTTCACTTTTGTTGAATTTGGTGTTTATCATTCCAGGTGTAATTGACCGATGGGAATTAATCCAGGCTCAAGCTCTAAGCAAGGAGCTAAGGATGAAGCAGAACCTTCAGCAATGGCAGCAGTTCAATTCCGACCTTAACAGCATTTGGGCTTGGTTAGGAGAAACAGCGGAAGAACTGGAGAAGCTCCGCCGCCTTGATCTCAGCACTGACATACAAACTATCGAGCTCAGGATTAGAAAATTGAAAGTGAGTTCTGTTTTGTTTTTTTTTTTCCATTATTTACTTTGTAAACAGACCTGAATGCAACATCTATGTTAGTGAGGTTACTGATAGTTGCAGCTGGAATGCTCCATTTTTTACATAGCTCATGACTGAAGTAAGTAATTTCAGTGTGATTTTATGAATAACCTTTTGGCAGAAAAATGTACCAGTGGTATTTAGTATTTAATCCAAATGAATTTTTGAAATAGTAATTCTGTGGCTATTCTCTAATTCCAGAATGCATGGATAATTGATGCAGTTATCTAAGCTGATGAAAGGAAAATAAAGCCAAGTTAAATAAAATCTCTTCTATTCAAGCTGGCAACAAATTAGCTATTTTCAAATAAATGCCTCTTTGGGACATATTTTGTGTGGAGGAAGGAGAGAGTGCCAGATGAGCTCTAACCTAACTCACTGGTGTCACCCAATACAGCTTAGGGGAAAAAATGGTCTCACTTTGAAATATTCTTGTTTTCTTCTTCAATTTTCTCAGATGCATCAGGGTCTGAATATTGCCTTTATGATCTCTTCTGGATATTTTGCAGCTGTAAATATCTGCAAATGTGGTGCTCCACAGCTTCCCATTCAGTTATTAACATCTCATAAGCTTGGGCACAAAAATGTTGGGCCAATGTCAAAATGCACTGAAATCCATGCTAGGAATGAGGCGGAAAGACTGTAAAGACTGTTTCCAATGGTGATCCATTTAAAGCATATTAATGCCGATCTTCACTGCAGTCCAAATGTAGCTGACATAAGTACTACAGAGGTCACTGTGACATGGGGCTTTTAAGTAAATGCTGTAAACTAGGTGGAAAAAGGGACATTTCATAAGAATCCTGTTCTTATCTCACCCACTTTTGGAAAGCCCATTAGTGCCCTCCAAACCAAAAGAGGGGGGGGTTTCTTTTGTGGCTTCCAACGTAAACAAATCAGTTTTTATACATGCTCTGCTTCTATAAATTGGAGTAAGTTGTTTATACTCCTTGTATGTTTTCCTTTCCCTCAGTAAAAGCTTTTATTTTTAAAACACTGCTGACAGCAGTTTCCACTTGAAAACATGTTGGTTTTTTCTGTTTATCAGCAAAACTGAGAAGTGAGGGCAAAAGTTTTATTGTGAGCAGAAGTACAATTGTCTTACAACTCCTTCAATTTTCTTGGGCCCTCCCTGTCTAAAATATCTGAAGTATGTGCCAGATCTTCAGAATTCAACTATGACTTCAGCCTTTTAAAAGCGTAATCGGCTTGTTCTAGTTTATGCTCACAGTAAAATTTTAGTAGATGTTCAACAGTGATTATTTTCAGAGTCACACAGTGAGCGCAGAAATCTCATACACAGAGCAAAGGAGACTGTTACAGTAAGATGCATTATGCAGTTGCAGAAGGCAAATGATTACATTCTTTTTGTACCTTCTCCACTTGATTTTTCTGAAAGCTACATGTTTTACTAACCTCTTTCTTCATCCTATCCCCCTATTTCTTATCATTAAGGAGCTGCAGAAGGCAATTGATAACCGCAAAGCTATCATCTTATCCATCAACCTGTGCAGCTCAGAATTTACTCAGTCTGACAGTGATGAAAGCAAGAAGCTCCAGGAGCGCCTGTCTCAGATGAACGTCTGCTGGGATCACGTATGCAGTATGATCGAAGAGTGGCGCTGCTCACTGCAAGATGCATTAATGCAGTGCCAGGTCTGTATTGTGTCTATTTAAATTGTCAGCATCTATCATACCAAAGATGCAAACCATATCGTTATCTGATGTGCTTATTGTCCAGTCTGGAACTTGCCCATGCAAGATAACATACGACTTCAGCAAAGAGATTTCTGGAAGATACATGTGCATATGCATATATATCCTTGAAGCATATGTTTCCAGACCAATATTTTCTAAGTTTGTCATCACTTGAATATTATTCTCATATACTATTCTACACCTTCTTGTAAGTTACAGAATTTAACCAGCAGGACCTATTATGGGATAAACTGAAAACATAAATTTGATTGCTGTATTATCAAAATTCATCATTTGCAGGATTTCCATGAAATGAGCCACGGTTTGCTGCTCTGGTTAGAGAATATTGACAGAAGAAAAAATGAGATTGTGCCCATCACAATCAATCCAAACTTGGATTCAGAAATCCTACGGGATCATCACAGACTTCTAATGGTATGGCTGTAATTATCCCTTTCTCTCCCAAAGCACATCATCAGAAAAAAGCAGCTAATCAGATTTATCTTTCTCTTTAGAGTTAGCATTGTAAATTGTGTGCTGACACATAACTGTGGGACTAAAGGTCAGCAACTGGCTTTACTTTGGTGGAGAATACCACTCATTTCCTCCAATAGCAAAACTAGAGATTTAAAAACTTGGGCAGCTGTGCTGCTGTCAGTGTTGCTGTCATTTTGCTTTTAGTGTTTTGTTTCCCTCAATGAGAATTTGCTGCAAACGTCAGAAGTGTTAAGCAGTCAGAGAATGAACTACAAGCTATTCTTCAAATTTTAAGTGAACAATTACCTATTTTACTTAGAGCTTCTCAGGCCTGGAAATGTTTATTCCTTCTCTTTTCCTTCCATTTCTTTAATTTCAAGTGACTAGTTTTATGAATTCTTTGCTCTTTTTTTTTTTTCCTTCAAAAATAAATTCAATTTAAAAAATCTGGTGCTTGCCCTCGCGATAGCAAATCAGACGTGAGCTGCTGGAATCTCAGTTGAAAGTGGCATCACTGCAAGATATGTCCTGCCAATTGTTAGTCAATGCTGAAGGCAAGGACTGCCTTGAAGCCAAAGAAAAGGTGCATGTCATTGGAAACAGACTTAAGCTCCTCTTGAAAGAAGTCATACGTCATATAAAAGACCTAGAGAAAGCTCTAGACATTTCAACTAGTCAATTGGTGAGTGTCTTTTTATTCCTTGCTGCTTCTTGGGCACATTTCGCGCTTCTTTAATTGTATTTCTCTGATCAGTGCTGTTGGCTGTTTTTTCTGTTGTTTGCATTACTTATCAAGATGGTACACATTTAATCTTGAATATCACAAAGAAATCATCATAATGTGAACATTTTTGTATTTTTTTTAATCCAGTAATTTTTTGCTATTTCGTATAGCAAGTTATCAGTTATCTTGGTTTTCTCATTCTTCCATTACTGATTCAGTGAATTGGCAAAGTATATGAGATAATTATTCTAGCTGCAGTATTGAAAATTATAATACGTCAGTTTTCACCAGAAAGGAAAATATATTTCAATCTGAAGAAAAACAAAAAAAGGCATAAAATAAATCCTGTAATTGGCTAACTAGTCTCCCTGAGTGTTGAGCTGTACTGCAAATCTTCTCAAGTTATCTCATACTTCAAGGTATTTGAGAAGGAGTTATGCATGCAAGTTCACTAACAGTGACAGGTGGCACGAAGTAACGATTTCAAGGCTCTCTGTTGGTTTCGAACACTATATTTTATTTAAAGTCTTGGATTAGAAGAGTTCATAAGGCGTGAGAACTTGTTTGTTTTCATTTCTAGTGAGTTTCTGTCTGTTGGAGTAAAATCATGATGGTTCCCACCTCTTCCAGTGATTAAAAGCCAATTAAAAAACAATAACTACTTTTTCCCTGTATTGCCCTTAGCAGAAAATGCTTCACCTGATACAATTAACTTTTAGCTACACGTTTGTTTCTCTTCAGGACCAACAGAGACAACATGTAATTCCTGAATCTTGTAAAAAGTGCTAACAAATATTAACTGTTTGGGTTTTGTTGTTGTTGTTGTTTTCCTTTGGAAATAATGCAGTAGAGATTTCACTCTGGGGTTGTTGGGTTTTTTGAGTTTGCTTACCTGAACAGATGGTCTGATCTCCATTCCTTCTGAATTTAGGATTTGTCCTCATGGTCCTCTGCTGATGAATTAGACACATCAGGCTCAGTGAGTCCTGTATCTGGACAAAGCACACCAAGCAGACAGAGAACGGTAATTTTAAGTCATCAACTTTCTACCATCTGCTGGGTGGGAGCTCTAGATGTCTACAGTAGCTCTAGCCAGCTGAAAGGCCCCCCATCTCACTTGATAGGAAAGGAAATGACATAAATTAAGGAAAAACACAGCTGCTTTCCCTGACCCTGCTGCATATCCCATCCTGCATGAAATCAGAATTGGTAAATACTATCTAAAACCAGGGCTGTCAGTGTGGTTGGTTTACCATGGTATGGCATGTCATGTCTCTTGTATTTTGCTCTAGTGATGGCAGCATCCCAAAGTCCGGTCTTGTCTGGTATAATGAGTCCTCCATTTCTGTTTGGCCTTCTCTTCAGAGAGCTGCTTCATCGAGAACCTCAATAAGAATTTCTTATTGAGGCTTTTGATGAATGGTTAAATAGAGCTGAAGGGCATACAACACTATTCAAAACAGCTACTGAACAGGACCTAATCGATGGCTATGATGGCAGCTCTGGAGTTGCCTGTTTACATCGCTGGCACAAAATTCAAGAAATGTAGCAAATACATGCCTAGTACTTAACACTTCCATACTCTAAGCCCAAAATGGAACTGCAATTATTTTGTCTTTTTCTGCAATTCTATTGGTTGATTACTTCACTTTTTTCTTTAGTTCATTAAAAAATCATAAGGGTTTTGGTTTTTTTTTTTTTCCATTTGCACTTTTTGTAAAGCCTCTTGAGTTCTGTCTTGATAAACTGTATGGCTCTTGAATTATGGTTTTTTTTTTGTTTGTTTGTTTGTTTGTTTTTTTTTTTTACATTCACTAGTTTCCTTTTAGATTCTAGTATGAGAATGTAAAGGAATACTGGCTTTTCAAACATAAAAAAGAACATAAATCTTTACACTTGATTACAGAGGTCAATTTTTTCGACTTTTAAATTTGAACCTAAGTAATTAATAAAAACTCTGGTATCACAGATGTCACTAGGGAATCCCTGATCATAACAGGAAATAAAGAAGTATCTTACCATAAAATCTTTTTATAAAGAGTATGTAGAATTGTAATAGACTTTGTCTTAACATTTTAATAAGCATTTGTCTATCTCTAATTTGTTAGTGTTTGTGTACATGACTACGTTTTTTCATTTTTCTTCACAATGTATGGATAAATTTTATGACTCCCTGGGCCATACAACTAACCCACAGTTGGGTCTATTTTTCAGACTTCTGTTTTTTTTTTTCAAGTACAATTTTGGAGACTGCTGTGATGTTGTTTAGAATTTCAGTTCCAAATATGCTGATGCTAAATAAATAAATAAATACTAATACCAAATTTCCATCAGATTGATAGTCATCTACATGCACTAAATATTTCAGCAATTCCAGGTGCAGGAGTGCACCTACAATTGTTTAGCCTTATGGGAAGAGTGATGGAAAAAAAGCCAAACACTAGAGGGAGAACTTTTGACCTTATTTTTATCCCTGAGAATTAGCAATTTTAATTTTTCTGCAAATGCATTTTGAGATATCTTTATTTCCCCATATTCCGCTCAATTTCAATTTCACATTCCAAATTATTTCAGCTGAATTGCTAGCGGGTTTTTTTAATTACTTTTTTTATTTTTAATTCAGAGTTCCTGGCTATAATTGGAATGGCTATACTCTTATTTGTTTCACTGTGTATGTTCCAATCATTTTGACGCTCAGATAGGAACAAAGAAAAGCCAGTTTCCTTGGTTCATGGGTATCAATCACTTCATTTGATTTATTTTTATGTTTCCTTTGCTGCACTTTTAATTTAGTTTCATCAGTAGCTTGTCTTTATTTGCCTGGACTGAACATTCTTCTTTCTTTACCCCCTGTTCATTGCAAACAGCCACGGGGCAAATGTAGTCTCTCACAGCCTGGACCCTCTGTCAGCAGTCCACATAGCAGGTACCTTATTCTCCTGGTTTCCGCACTCTGTTCTAGAACCCTAAGAGGATGATGGAAATTGGCCGTGATTCTTATCTGTCTAGGTCTTACACTAGGTCTGTCAGGTGGACAGGACTTAAAAAATTGAAATCTTCCCTTTTGTTACTAGTTTGGCAAAAAGCGCTCTCAATTACTCCATATTCTTTGTTAATAGAAATACTGACTAATTCTTGAAAATCTACAGCTTTTGCTTTCTGGGAATGACATGTAATAGATATTTAATTTTCATGTGGTGAGTCTGCGTTCACACTCACAATATTCAATAATGATTTTGGTGTAATTTAACAGAAATGCTAGTAGATTCATGGCAAACATTTTTCATCATCCTCTTTACCTCTAGATATTAAATTAAGGCAGGTGATAGGCCAGTATTCTAGAAATCACAAAACCCACAGATCTGGATGAGACATACTAACATCCTTTTTTTTTTTTTTTTTTTTTTTTTTTCCCTCTCCTGAAATGTTTTGTCCAGTTTGTGGGTTTTCAGTACATAACATTCAAAATTAAGTCATAATTTGAGGGGTTTTAAGCTTGGGGTCACTTCCTCTCCCCGTCAGAAGACTGCAACATAATGTGCTAATACTGCCATGACTCTTGCCTAGTGTTTGCATCCGTGTATTGCTCTGGGAGCAGCACTGCCCTATCTCTCTCTGACCAGTAGAGAGCAGACATGCAGCTACAGCTTCTTGCTTTCCACCTTGTTTCCAGCAACCTGTCGTCTCTGCAGCTAACGGTGCTTCTGCGTTCTTTGTTGTTGTCAGTGTGATATGTGTACCTTCACTCTTTCACTGATCAAATCACTAGCCCGTAGAGCTACAAAATTAAAAAAATAATTGTAGTAAATAAACAGGCATACATGCGCACTATATGAATAAAGAGGAACTCATCTGCTACTCCAGCATCTTAGGTATTGAAAAGGGAACCTAAAATAATCGGAAAGTGTGAACAAGATATATTTGTTCTTATAGTTAAGTCCTAAAGCTCATTTATTCTCCATATAAGAAAACATGCGCTACATTTGAAATGTAACTCCCATTGAAGAGAAAGACTTGAGGTTGAAAAGAAAGCAACATGACATTTAATATAGAGATTGAGCAATAACCAGGTAGCAAAAAATACCTTGAGATTATTATTTTTTTCCGTAAGCAAAGTAAATGTTTTATTCATCAAAATATAAATGAAATAATGAGTAAAACTACTTACATTTAGATGTTCTCATAAACACTTATTTTTAAAAAATTGTTTGCTCTATAAGTATGGTTAGCTACTGTGAGTGGTGTTGTAGTTGCATAACTAACACCACATAACAGCAAATAGAACAGGTAAAGCATCTTTGACTGCTTCCACTGACATTGATTCTGTCTTGCTTTTAGGGATTTTTTTTTTTTGCCTTTGAAACATAATGAAACCACATAGAAAATAGGTGATATACATACATACCATCTTTCTGTCTGAAGGAGAAGAAGAATTTTTCCAGCTCCAGTCTGCTATGAAGCTTGGCATTCTGTTTCTTACGGGGAATGGGAAAAGGGAAGAGTGGGGCTTTACTCTGCAGCCATTAATATGTAGGAGGAATGGAGAGTGTCTGTGGCAGATAAGCATGCTTGCGCTAGCAACATTGTACTCAAGAAACATACTGTGTGCACTCTTCCGCTCCCCTGTATGGTCCAACAGCCTATGCCAACCTGTTGAGAAGATTTCTGGCTGTAGGTGTGAGCAGCTGGCTCAGAGCACAGCTAGCAGTGCTTTGCTGCTTTGAGATCAGCCTCCAATCTAGCAGTGGCACTGGTGCGGCACCTTTCAGATCAAGTCTCTCCAGCACTGTTTATTAACACATCTTGTAGCAATACAAAACAATGTTCAATTTGTCATTCAGACAAGCATGGAATACGAATGAGTCACTGCTGAATAGGAAATTTAATCAAATGCGCAAGCCAGACAGGTTGTGGTTGATGTATAATGTGGTTTTAACTGATAAAGCAGTACAAGCTGTCACTGTGTTCTTTAATATTTTGACATGCCTCTGATCAGAGTACTCTGTGTTTGATCTTGCACTGGATCAGCAAACCCTGTTAGAGTTTAGTATACGGGAGAACTCAAGTCAGTTTTAAAATGTGTATCACATAGGTGGTTGTGAAGGGAAGTTCATTTAAAAATTAGAGGGATCATGTTTTGTGTATACCAAATGTGCTATCTCTTTGCCTTTCCATTATCACAGCAGAAAAAAAAAAAAAAAAAAAAGCCTATGTAGTGTGATGCTAAGCAAAGGTATAAGTTACACTGAGGATTTAATTAAACACTCATTCAAGAGGTATTAGTGTTGCTGCACTAAGTGGGAAAAGCAAATCCAAGAAGCAACTCCTCTTCCTTCATCAGCTTAATAGAGCTGTCGTAAATGCATACCTGGATCTGTGCCTGTGGATTTTTTGAGGTAATTAAAATGTTAAAAAGATTAAAATAATTGTTCAATTTGGTCAGGACTGTTTACATTGTCTCTCTTGAGCAGCTCTATTCATGTCTTGGCGCCACAGTGCCAACCTCCATTTCCTGCTCTGCCCAAGCCTTCCCAAATGACTAGTGGATGTTTAAAGGTCACTTGCTGTTCTTGGAGCAGACCAGACCACAGAACTCTTCATGGCTTTGGCCACAAAATGGCAGTCATTGCCATGCAGTAGTTCAGATAGGAGGTTTTCACTTGGATTGTCATTGTTATTCTCCCTACTCTCTCCTTTGTTCTCACTTAGCATTTGTTAAAATTCTTAACTACCTATAATATGAACACTTGTCTTTTCTACAGAGTGACTGGAGTGATGTGATGGTGAGAGGTAGGCAAAGAAGTGAAGTCATAACTCAGCCAACCACAGTCACTTTTAGAGAGTCTCAGACCAAGAAGAAGAATCATTGCATGCTCTCAGGGGCAGAACATCATATCACCTCATAACTTTAGCAAGTTCCATCTTAATAAAATCATCATCAGTGGGGTTGGTTTCTTTTCCCAGCTATTTTACATTATTGTCTTTTAGCTATTTATCAAACAACAGCTCTGAATTTCTTTCTTCACTACCGTCAGTGTGAACTTCCAAATGTATAGCAGAAGGTTTTATTGCTGCCTTGCACACTGTAATCTTAAATTCTTTGATCTACTTCTTAAGCCTGTATCTGACCACTGAAGTCATCACCCACTTTTCTTTGTGTAATAAGCCAATCCTATTTTGTATTTACAATGACTTTCACCTTCTATCATCCTAAAAATTAATTTTGCTGTTCTTACATTCTTGCAGCACTCTTTTCATAAATGTATTAAATTCAGACTCATCTTTGATAAACTCCAGTAATAACGTTCTCCTATCCCAATATAAGACTATTGTCTGCTTACCACCAGTCGCTTCCCCATTAAACTCCATTTATTCCTATTGTTTGCTTGAATGATAAATTCTTCTGTTATAATCTTTCAGATGTTTTCTGCAGTCCATATGGATTAGTTCAACCATATTTTTCTTCTCAGAATAAATAAATAATAATAATAAAAATATCAGTCATCTTTAAGTGCAGGTACTCATCTGAGATGAAATTAAAGTTCGGTTTGCTCATCTGATCTATAGCCTGGTAAATTAGGTTCTCCTCTCTTGAAATGCTTCAGAAAGAGCTTCAATTTCTCTGACATTAGAAAAACTCCCACAGTAAGAGTAACTATTTGTTGCACTTCTGTGGTTAGTTAATGAGATTTCTTGGCATGAAGAAACTTATAGTGGACCAGATCTGCAGCTGTGCCTCCAACTTTGTTTAGTTAAAAGGAATTGTGTTTGGAGCAAGTAGCAGGTGGTCTTACTTCCTTCCCTTGAAAAACAGCAGCTAGCGTGACAAATGGTGGAGCAGTCGGAAGAGGGACAGCAGAAGATAGATGCAAGTTTAAGAGAAAGAAATTACATTTTTCTCAGAAATAGTATACAGTACTTCAGCTTTCTCTTCTCCTAGAAGAGTAGATAGGAGAGTGGCCCCTTTTCTATAGTGATCATTTCTTGTTAATAGTGTATGTATATTTTTAACCCTCTTTCCTTACCAAATCCATTAAACACTCTAAGCTGAACATTCAGTTTTTCAGCTAATTATGTCCATTACAGAGGAGTACCTGCAATGAACTGTGGCATTACAGCACTTGAACTTTTTAGAACTCACCTTCTGAAGATGTTTTCATAATATTTCATTATTTGTTGAATTTTTTCCATCCAGTATTAGAAACTGTTGTTCAACACCCTACTTCACTCCAGAGAAAGTGTTTTGAGATACTTTGCCATAAACTGTTAATTTTTGAAAGAAAATCTATAACCAGTTATGCAGTTCACACATAGTTCCACTCTTTCTTCCTGTTTGTAGTGGTGGTGTTTGGTTTGGGTTGTTTAGTTAGTTTTGGTTTAAGTAAATCACAAAACAAATGCCAATAGGAAAAGCCTAAAAAACAAAAAGATAGATGATTTTGATTCTGCTTTTTAGAAATGCCCCCTATTGCCCCAGAGTAACTCTAGGATCAATGAAGAAAATTCAGACTTTACTCATTATGAAACAGCTGTTACCAACTACAGAAATATAGCCTTTTTTATGTTTGGAAGGTAATTAAGCACTCCTTGTTCCCTTTGTTCCTACCTCAGCCCATTGACTTTCTGTCTTGGCATTCTTGGACAGTAGAAGTCCTGATCTAATTGAACTTTAATATAGAATGCTCTGATGCTGTTAAATGTGCCATATCCTTTCAGCTTGTTCTTTCTAATATGTGATCTTGCATAATTCAATAAGCTGCTTTCCATCCAAGCAACAATAACGTGGATCCAAACAGTATGCAATCTTTTGTTTTGATCATCACTCCTTCCTGAGATATTTAAGTCAAGTTAATCATTTAACTTACTCAAGTTTTCTTTGTATCTATCTGTTGATCATAACAAACTCTGTGAAATCTGTCTGGCTTTCTTGGAGTCAACATAGTAGGATGATACACATATATGAAAAAGACGTAAAAATAATCTCAAGCACAGAAAGAATTATTTCCTGATCGTGTGTGAAGGGGGCCTGATACAGTTTTGAAGTTGATATTTTGGTCTTTGCATGCTTTTTCACATAGATTCAGGTTTGATTGAAAGGACAAGGGGAAGGCTAGGAGATGCCATGAAGACCTATTTGCATGACTGAGGAGAATTTAACCTTGGCCAGCAGGCCTGATCTCCTATACCTTTAAGTTGAAACTAAGTGCATTCTTATGAGTATTTTTATCTCTTATACCCTAGTGAACTATAGGCTTTCTAAGGCTTCATAACCACAGCAGCCATACACACTTTTATAGCAACATGTCTATTGCAAAATATGCAACAACACCTGCATGGAAGAATTCTTGAAATTAATGATGCGAAGGCTCTAAGTTCTACCATTTTTATCTAGTGCTAAAATACAATATTTTTCCATGCATTCTAATATGAACTTGCAGAAATTCTCTTTTCAGTACTTCACTTACCTCAAAACCTGTTATCCATATATTAGAGCTCTGGTGGTTTCAGTCAAAAGGGAAAATGTGAGATTTGTATCTTTGTCTGTTATTAAAAATATCTTGGATTTTTGTGCTTAAATTGAAGTGTCCCTTTGGAAATGTTTGGAAATGTCTCCTATTGTCATATGATAGATGTATACCATTTCAACACACGTCCATAAAAAAAAGGGGAAAATCACTCAGATGGTGAGGGTATCTGGTCAGTTGAGCAAATAAATAGATTTTAACAGCTGATTCAGTGCAAGATTCAAAATACAGTGTACTTCATACAAAATTAATTTCTACTGCCTGGAGAATGGTGTATTAATTAACTGAATATTAACATATAACTGGATCTTATTTCACTATATACTGAGGAATATAAGGAAATGAATTTAGAAACTTCTGAAAACCAGATGCAGTTTCCATTTTAAAAGAAGAGGGTTGTTTTTTAGGCAGTGTGTAGTGAATGTATGTGACAAGCATGTCCCGTATTTTATTTTCTATATTGCAGTGCTCTAAGTGGAGAGTCTTCCCTGTAACAGATGAAGGGGCTGTGGTGTCACAACAGCATTGTGGCACCACATTATTCACCATTCTGTAGTGAATATTTGATGTTTTCTTATCCAGTCCAGAAATATGAGATCTCTTAAGACTGTTGGGGAAATAGAATATTTAGTGAAAAACACCTCTGCTATTTTCAGTCAGTGTGTACAAATCCTAAACCAGCCTTCAGGGACAGCTGAGTGCCCAAGGACAACCTCTGCTGCAGCAATGTTTTACTCACCTATCCATTTTCTTTTCTCAGGTCCATAAGAGATGGCTCAGGTTCCTCCCCTTCTGAGGCTGGGCCAGCATGGCAGCACCCATCCTTCTTCCTCAGAGTCCTCAGAGCTGCTCTGCCACTTCAGCTCTTTTTGCTGCTCCTGATCGGGCTGGCTTGCCTGGTTCCAATGACCGAGGAGGACTACAGCTGTACAATGGCCAACAACTTTGCCCGCTCTTTCCATCCCATGTTAAAATACATGAATGGTCCACCTCCGTTATGAAGTTGTGAGACAGCAGGTGATCTTGCTGAAGTAGTAGCCAGGAGGCAGTGTGGTTTTAAAAAGTGACAGCATTCATTGTGGCAGCTTTACATATCTGCTGTAGCCACCACAGTGTCTGTATTGTTCTCTACTGGCACTCAGCTAGTAACACATCAGTACATCAGTTCCAAACTGCAGAACGCATTACCTGAGTAGCATTGTTTCAGTATTCACATCCTGGGCACCAAGGAGGATGTGATGTGTGTGAGGGAAATGTCCTTCTGTCCATCATTCTGGATCTTTTAGCCACTTAATACCCAGGTCATTGCTCTGTACTATGCATAGCTGAGAACTGGATACTGTAGATCCTTTCCTGTGTGCTGCTCTATATGAGCCGTTAGCCTGTCTTTGTTAACTGCCCTCTCAGTATCTACAGTACACAAATTAGCCAGCGCTAAAGAAATTTTAGAGCATTTGTAAACATACAATTTTAAAGGATCTTGTATGGCAGTGTATTATCCCCTGTGATTTCTGTTTTGGGCATGGTGTTCTAACCTTTGCTTTGGATGTACAAGGTGTAAATCTGTTAAGCACTTTTTTAAGGTTTAAAAAATGGATGTAATAAATGAGATCATAAAAGGTTTTATGAAGAAAAATGTTGAATGTCAAGTTGAAAAACAAAGAACATATTTATGTATGTACAGTTTGCTAAGCCAAGTTTTGTTTGTATTGATTTCTTTGCATTTATTATAGATACCATAAAATATTTTGTCTACGTGCTTTTTAAGGACAACTATGAAAACCTCTAAGTTTAGAATGAGATAGATAGATATGTATGGTATAAAGAAAAATAGCTGCACTTCTAAAAATAATTAAAAAATGCTGTAACAAATACTGTAGCAGTATTGAGTATATGTTAGATCATCTGGATAACATGTCAAATGGTGATATACAAGGGAAAGTGTTATATCTACTGTAAAGTAATGCTAGTTGAACTTCAGCATTTAAAGGAGCCAAAATAAAGCTCCCTTTTCAGTTAAGTGTAACATTTTCCTGGAAAGAATATTGTATGTCAGCAAGGTGTCTTCAGTGTCTGAGACCTAGACTTGGATTGGTACAAGTACATATTCTTCTCAGGTCTTAGTTTCTTTCATTGATATTCAGAAGTTATGCTGTCTATTATCACTGTTTAAGTATACAAAGATAAATAATACCTTTTAAAGTATAAAAATGAGCTGTTATTTGCAGAAGGATTCATAAAATTTACCTTTCCTCTCTTTTCTGATATCATTCTCTGTGGTAACATAACTTACGGGAATGGTAATCAACGCACCAACATTAATAATTTCATAGTTAGCTCACTTTAGAACTGTTAGTCCAGATCTCTGTACTCTTTAGACATTCTTTCATCAGCCAGTCCCTGATTATGATGGCTGAGTTTTTGTTGGAGAGTTGCTTTTATTCTTTTNAATCTAAGTAATTAATAAAAACTCTGGTATCACAGATGTCACTAGGGAATCCCTGATCATAACAGGAAATAAAGAAGTATCTTACCATAAAATCTTTTTATAAAGAGTATGTAGAATTGTAATAGACTTTGTCTTAACATTTTAATAAGCATTTGTCTATCTCTAATTTGTTAGTGTTTGTGTACATGACTACGTTTTTTCATTTTTCTTCATAATGTATGGATAAATTTTATGACTCCCTGGGCCATACAACTAACCCACAGTTGGGTCTATTTTTCAGACTTCTGTTTTTTTTTTTCAAGTACAATTTTGGAGACTGCTGTGATGTTGTTTAGAATTTCAGTTCCAAATATGCTGATGCTAAATAAATAAATAAATACTAATACCAAATTTCCATCAGATTGATAGTCATCTACATGCACTAAATATTTCAGCAATTCCAGGTGCAGGAGTGCACCTACAATTGTTTAGCCTTATGGGAAGAGTGATGGAAAAAAAGCCAAACACTAGAGGGAGAACTTTTGACCTTATTTTTATCCCTGAGAATTAGCAATTTTAATTTTTCTGCAAATGCATTTTGAGATATCTTTATTTCCCCATATTCCGCTCAATTTCAATTTCACATTCCAAATTATTTCAGCTGAATTGCTAGCGGGTTTTTTTAATTACTTTTTTTATTTTTAATTCAGAGTTCCTGGCTATAATTGGAATGGCTATACTCTTATTTGTTTCACTGTGTATGTTCCAATCATTTTGACGCTCAGATAGGAACAAAGAAAAGCCAGTTTCCTTGGTTCATGGGTATCAATCACTTCATTTGATTTATTTTTATGTTTCCTTTGCTGCACTTTTAATTTAGTTTCATCAGTAGCTTGTCTTTATTTGCCTGGACTGAACATTCTTCTTTCTTTACCCCCTGTTCATTGCAAACAGCCACGGGGCAAATGTAGTCTCTCACAGCCTGGACCCTCTGTCAGCAGTCCACATAGCAGGTACCTTATTCTCCTGGTTTCCGCACTCTGTTCTAGAACCCTAAGAGGATGATGGAAATTGGCCGTGATTCTTATCTGTCTAGGTCTTACACTAGGTCTGTCAGGTGGACAGGACTTAAAAAATTGAAATCTTCCCTTTTGTTACTAGTTTGGCAAAAAGCGCTCTCAATTACTCCATATTCTTTGTTAATAGAAATACTGACTAATTCTTGAAAATCTACAGCTTTTGCTTTCTGGGAATGACATGTAATAGATATTTAATTTTCATGTGGTGAGTCTGCGTTCACACTCACAATATTCAATAATGATTTTGGTGTAATTTAACAGAAATGCTAGTAGATTCATGGCAAACATTTTTCATCATCCTCTTTACCTCTAGATATTAAATTAAGGCAGGTGATAGGCCAGTATTCTAGAAATCACAAAACCCACAGATCTGGATGAGACATACTAACATCNAAAAAAAAGGAGAGCATTATCGATACTGAAAAGACGAATTTACTGAGAAGGTTGCCTCCAATTCATGTTTTCCAGTCTGTTGTTTGTGATCTCATGGAAGGAGATATTATCTAAAAGGTAGTTGTGATTATCAAACTACGAAAGAAAGCTTTATCTGCTGAAGGAAGCAGGAAAAAAATCACAAGTGAGACCTGTGTTCATTTCTTATGGTATTTAAAATCTGAAGGAGGGGCAGGGAGGTTTGAAGGCAGGTGTTTAAGAAGAAGAGGAGAGTACAAGGAAAAGAGTTTTGTTTCAATGATGTCGGATGCAATTAATAGAGTACCTTATACCAGAAAATATAAAGGGTAGCACCTGGCATGTTTGAATTGCAACCTGGCATTTGATTTTTGCTAGCTGTTTTACCATTCTGTAGTCCCTGCTTCCTGAAATCTCTATTTATGTGCACATATGACCCATTCAGAGCTGAACTTTTTACCTTTTGACACAGCATCTTTCTACAGCTCTCTGTAATTCCAGATAGCGAGGTGATACTGGCAGTCTAGAAGTGCTGTGAAGCCCTACACTTTATGGAGCAGCAGTGTGAACTGTTGCTTATTTTAGTTGGTGCTGTTGACCGTTTTCCTATGTGTACCTCCTTGACTCTCACCCTTGCCCTGCAGCTCATACCTGAACTGTAGAATGGATGAAAAAGAGTGCCCTGCTTAGTGGAGGCTACAGGAGGAAGCAGAAGTGGTTTTTTTAGTTGCTGATTGATTGTTTACTTACTGTACTCAGCTTCATCCTGATTGTTTTGATTTCTTACTGCATTTATTGTCCTTGGAGAATATTTTTGGGCTAAAGAATTTAGTATAAGAGAGAAAGGATAATGTTGGTTCAGATGAATATATTTATATAAAATTCTTTCCATGCTGACTGCCCAGGGAGAATTGAATCCCTTGGTCATGTGTCACAGCTGTTTCTGCATTTTTTGCCATTATTAATTATATCGCTTTTCCATGTTTCCTCCTTCGGCCTGTTTTGCTGAAGTAGTTTCATCTACTTACATTTTGCTTGTCATTCATTTCTCTGTAGACTTCATTTATCTCCCTCTGCCCCATCACCTAAGTCCTATGTCATTCACCTACTTGATTTCAGAAAGAAAATCTCTGTCTGACCACTTAAACTGGTTTGAGAAATAGACTCCTTAAAAAGGAATTTCCCAGCCCTGAGCTGATTCCATTATGACTTCAAATGTGTCTTTTTCAGAACTGGATATTGATCCTCAAAACTGGCACGAAGCAGTCAGAATTGAAACAAATGCCCAGGCACTTCACTAGTTCCTGTTAAAGCAGATTTCATCCAATGAATACCAGTGACTTGAAGATCTATCTTGAGCTGCAAAGCCAGGCAGGTGACATCGGCATATGCGTTGATAACCACATCATGTACTAGGGGAAATGAGGCAAGTTTAGAGGAAAAAAGCACTCCCAGAATATCTTCAGTTATTACAGCCTGTGGCATTAGCCAACTTTGCAGCCTAGGAGTCTTCCTGCTAAGGTGAAGTTGGTAGTCTTTCTGTCTATCTTTATTTCACTGAGGAAATTTATGTCACAGAGAAGTTAGATATAAAGTTTTCTTAAGAAATGCACAAATTAGAATTCGAGATGCCTTGCCTTTAGTCTGGAGTCATTTACTCTCTTTCTAAAGCAGACGACCAATTTACAGATTGGAATCTGTAAATAGTCAGGACTGAATTCTGGTAACATGCTTTGAGCCTTGGCAGCAAGACCTGGGGGAAAGTGATAAAGAAATTGTCAAAATCTGGGACCATCCATAGAATCATAAAATGGTTTGGGTTGGAAGGGACCTTTAAGATCATCTAGTTCCAGCCCTCCTGCTATAGGCAGGAACACCTCCCTCTAGACCAGGTTGCTCAGAGCCCCATCCAGCCTGGCCTTGAATGCTTCCAGGGAGGGGGCATTCACAGCCTCACTGGGCAACTTGTTCCAGTGTCTCATCTTCACAGTAAAGAATTTCTTCCTAATACCTAGTCTAAATCTACCGTTTTCCAATTTAAAACCATTTCCCTTTGTCCTGTCGCTACATTCCCTTATAAGAAGTCTCTTCTCAGCTTTTGTAGGCCCCCTTCAGGTACTGGAAGGCCGCTATAAGGTTTCTCCAGAGCCTTCTCTTCTCTAGACTCAAGAATACCAGCTCTCAGCATGTCCTGGTACGGGAGGTGCTCTAGCCCTCTGATCGTCTTTGTGGCCCTCCTCTGGACCTGCTCCAACAGCTCGATGTCCTTGTGTTGGGGGCCACGGAACCGGATGCAGTACTCCAGGTGGGATCTCATGAGAGCAGAGTAGAGGGACAGGATCACATCCCTTGATCTGCTGGTCATGCTTCTCTTGATGCAACCCAGGATACAGTTGGTCTTCTGGACTGCAAGCGCATACTGTCCACACATGCTGAATCTTTCATCAACTGCCACTATGAAATTCTTCTCCTCAGGGTTGCTCTCAAGCCATTCTCCACCCAACCTGCATCTGTTGTTGGGATTGCCCCAGCCCAGGTTCAGGACTTTGCATTTGGCCTTGTTGAATTTCATGAGGTTGGCATGGGCCCACCTCTCAAGCCCGTCTAGGTCCATCTGGATAGCATCCCTTCCCTCTAGCATGTCAACTGTACCACTCAGCTTGGTGGTGTTGCAAACTTGCTGAGGGTGCATTCGATCTCACTGTCCATGTCACTTACAAAGATGTTAACGCCAGTTCCAGCACAAATCCCTGAGGAACGTTACTCATCACTAGTCTCCACTTAGACATTGAGCCTTTGACTGCAACTCTCTGAGTGCGACCATCCAGCCAATTCCTTATCCAGCGAGTGGTCAATCCATCAAATCCATGTTTCTCCAATTTAGCGGCCAGAATGTCAGGCAGGACAGTGTCAAATGCTTTGCACAAGTCCAGGTAGATGACGTCAGTTGCTCTTCCTTTATCCACTAATGCTGTTACTCCATCATAAAAGGCCAACCAAATTTGTCAAGCATGACTTGCCCATAGAATCATAGAATCGCTCAGGTTGGAAAAGACCCTAAAGATCATCGAGTCCAACCGCAACCTAACTATACTACCCTAACTCTAACAACCCTCCGCTAAATCATGTCCCTGAGCACCACATCCAAACGGTTTTTAAACACATCCAGGTATGGTGATTCAACCACCTTCCTGGGGAGCCTATTCCAGTGCTTAACAACCCTTTCTGTAAAGAAGTGTTTCCTGATATCCAACCTAAACTTACCCTGGCACAACTTAACTTAAGGTCATTTCCCCTTGTCCTGTCACCTGTTACCAGTGAGAAGAGACCAACCCCGCTATCGCTGTAAGCACCTTTCAGGTATTGGAAGAGAGCAATAAGGTCTCCCCTCAGCCTCCTTTTCCCCAGACTAAACAGCCCCAGTTCCTTCAGTCTCTCCTCATAGGGCATATTCTCCAAGCTCTTCACAAGCCTTGTTGCCCTTCTCTGGACCTGCTCCAGCACCTCAGTGTCCTTTCTGTATTGAGGTGCCCAAAACTGAACACAGTACTCGAGGTGAGGCCTCACCAATGCCGAATACAGGGGCAGGATTACTTCCCTAGTCCTGCTCACCACAACATTTCTGATACAAGCCAGGATGCTATTGGCCTTCTTGGCCACCAGGGCACACTGCTGGCTCATATTCAGCCGACTGTCCATCAGTACACCAAAGTCCCTTTCCATCAGGCCCTTGATGTAGCCATGTTGTTTACCACCAATAACCTCATCTTTGTTTTGCATGTGCCTTCGGGAGGATCTGCTCCATGATCTTGCCGGGCACAGAGGAGAGACTGACTGGCCTGTAGTTCCCTGGATCTTCTTTTTTTCCCTTCTTGAAAATGGGGGTTGTGTTTCCCCTTCTCCAATCAGTGGGAACTTCACCAGACTGCCATGACCTTTCAAATATGATGGATTATGGCTTGGCAACTTCAACTTCATCTGCCAGTTCTCTCAGAACCCATGGATAGATCTCATTGAGTGTCATGGATTTGTGCACCTTCAGGTTCTTTAGATGGTTTCAAACCTGATCTTCACTTACAACAGGCAAAGTGTTCAAACCTGGAGAAAATGAAATTCATGTAGACTCTGCATCTTGGCAAACAGCAGTTATTACTAAATTATCTTTTGTCCCATTTTCTATTCATAGAATTGTAGATTAGCTTAGGTTAGAGGGAACCTTAAAGATTATCCAGCTCCAATCCCTTGCAGTGGAAAGGGCTGCTACCCACCAGATCAGGCTGCCCAGGGCCCTATCCAACCAGACCCTGAACACCTCCAAATCTGAGGCATCCACAGCTTCCATGGGCAGCCTGTGCCAGTGCCTCACCAGTAAAAAGTAAGTAAAGAATTTCTTCTTGACATCTAAATGGTTTGAAACAGTTTGCTCTTGTCCAGTCACTATGAGACCATTTAGAAAGTTGTTTTCCTGCCTATTTATAAGCTGCCTTTTAAGTACAGGAAGGCTGCAGTGAGGTCTCCCTGGAGCCTTTGCTTCTTCAAGCGAAACAAGCTTGACTCCCTCAACTTTTCTTCATGAGAGAGGAGCTCCAGCCCTCTGATCATCTTTGTGGCCCTCCTCTGGACCCACTGCAGCAGCTCCATGTCTTTATTGGGTTATGGGCCTAAGGCGTGGACACAGGACACAGGATGCGTCCTCATGAGCTGGCCACTCTTCCGTTGATGCAGCCCAGGATACAGTAGGCCTTCTGGGCTGCAAGAGTACACTGCTGGTTCATGTACAGCTTTTTGTCCATCAGGTTCCCCGTGTCGTTCTCCATAGGCTTGCTGTCGGTGAGTTCTTCTCTCCGTTCGTTCTCTTATCTAGGATTGTCCTGACTCAAGTGTAACACCTTGTACTTGCCTTGCTGAATCTCATTAGATTCTCATGTGCCCACTTTTTGAGCCCTTCCACGTCCCCCTGGATGGCATCCCTTCGTCCTATTGTATCAACTGCTCCACTCAGCACCGCTCTACTATTGGAAATGCAGTGACTGCTTTTGAGGTGTAATCTTTGTTGCAGCTTGATGCATATTGCAACTGTGAACCCTGCTTACTGACTTAAAGGCTTAAAGTTACCTCATAATTAGTGGGTTTTTAAAAGCATAAACTCGTAGCTTAGTAACTCCTCTCTGTATGGTAATACCAAGACGTCATCTGCCCTATGCCTGTGCCCTGTTCCGTCAGCATTAACAGCTTCATTCTGCAGCAGATCAATAGTCTATCTATCTCCACTGGTTTGCCACCCTTCCAGGTCCCCTGTAAACACCGTGAATACCTTCAGTCTGGCCTTCTCCTTCCTTAGAGCTTACTTCTACAGCTGGCTATTAAACAAGGACAAACTAGCTGGGGTTGTCACATGAACAGTCATCCCCAGCCCTCAGAGTCTTGTGCTTTTTGTGGCTGAGAAATCTGTTTTATACTGATAGCATCTCTCAACGTGATCATCATCATGTACCTCTGAGTGTGTTTTCAAAGGCATAAAGAAACACATCGCTCATAGTCTTCAAACCACAGATGCTATCAGGATTTAGTGAGTGTAGGAGGATTCTGGGAAATAAGAGCAGAGTTAAGAAGAAATACAAGTTGTAAGCAAGAGATGGAAAAAAATTGTAAGAAAGTACAGAAATGAAGGTAGGGAAGAAGTAAAAGAGACTGTCAACTTTCATTTCGTGTAACTTTTCATGTAACTTTCACTTACTTGTGATTCCCATGTTTAATATGATATTTAAAGCAAGATTTTGGAAAGCAAAAGAGCAGGGGGTGCCACAGTGAGGTAAGGTTTGTGTTTAAGTTGGGTAGCTTGACTATAAAATTGTACAACACTTGCAGCAGCCAGTTGCAGAATTCATCTGAAGAAATTGTTGCCTACAGTGGGGAGTGGGAGAGCTGGAGGAAAGGGAGTATTTATGTTTTGGTTTGGGGAAAAGAGGTTTCCCTACACAAGACTTCTGTCCAATAACCTTGATATCACCTCACTAATCCAGGTACTGGCTAGCTGTTTCTACCCTTTCCAGCAATGTTGTGAAATGCACTGCTGCAAACTGAATTCTGTTATTATGCTATTTGGCCATAATTGGACTTAGAATTTGGTCTTGTTATGAAGAGGAAATGGTTTCAAACTAAAAGAGGGGAGATCTAGACTGGATATAAGGAAGTGGTTTTTTTGTGTGTGTGTTTTTTAATAAGGGTGGTGAAGGACTGGAACAGGTTGCCAGAGAAGTGGTGGATGCCTTGTCCCTAGAGACATTCAAGGTCATGATGGAGGGGCTCTGAGCAACCTGATCGAGCTGTAGGTGTCTCTGTTCATTGCAGGGGAGTTGGAATAGATGACCTTTAAACGGTACCTTCCAATTCAAATGATTCTACAATTCTATGACACAAAAATGAAAAACCTATATTTGGAGAAGTAGTGTTTGTTTTTATAATGTTAAGAGTTTTGGAATATTCCAATAATATTCCACAATAAAGCATTATATGGGAATGATTTAGGGGATTAATTTCTTTTCCCACAAAGTGATAGATAAAAATCTGTGAAATGAGGTAAAAGGAAATGAATAACTGCAAGCTTAAGCACTGAAGACTTGTAATAGATCAAACCCTGGTTAAGTGATAGGAATCTGAATTATATTAAATGATTGCTCTGAAGAAAGCAGACAGGAACTGACCAGCTGTGACTTTTATTGTTTACTTAACATAGTGTTCAGAAATAGAAATGGTCAAAACTGCTTGGCTGAGTAAAAACTTATTTAAAGACCTGAGGTGTAACACAGATTTGATCTCAGTGAGATCTGAATAAAACAATGACATGTTTAGTTTTTGGAAAAGTGAGGAAAGTGTTGTCCACTTCCTGTATCAGAAGTATCTTGGGAGAAGAGATATGAACCAGTGAGCCTGTCTCCCTCTGGGATGGTGCAGATGTAGATGAAGTGTGCAGAGAGGCTACTCAGGTCAGGCTCTTTGTGTTTTCAGGCATGAAATTCCTGCAAGACCGATTATATTAATGTTGTAACTGTGTTCTTTTTTTTCATTCTACTGTTTTTAGAAAGAGGAAAGCTACCAGTGTCCACCTTTAATGGGAATGCTCACAAGCAAGTGGGAGATTTGTGTTTGTATTATTCTATTTATAAATATTTCAAGCCATTGTATCAGAGTCTCCTGACCATTGCACTGCAGGTTAAGCCACATGGCTGAAATTCAATTTCTCCTATAAAACTCAAGGCACTGTGCAACCAAGTGTGCAAACCGTGGGGTAAGGCATGGGGAAAAAAAAGCACTAGAAAAAAACATCATGCTGTAGCACTGTGGTTGAGGTACAAAGAAGAAATGGCAGACCTGAAGATTCTTTTCTGATTTTTAGGTTTAATATAAGCGAAAAATAATCCTACAAAGGCAGTCTGGAACTCAAACTTTTCTGCTTTCATGTGAATGTCTAAAAGTCTTAAGCATTTTTGGAGTCTTCAGGCTTTTATGTACCATACCGTAAAAGAGCTGGTGGGTACAAGTTTTTGCTTACCTGTAGAGTATAATGCATTTGTTTCACCTTTCTGTGGACAAAGAAATCTCAGGAGGTGAGTAGAAAACAAGAGAGACAGCTGACAAGGCGCTAATCTTTCTGCCTTAGAAAAGAGCATTCAGTCTTTGTATGTTCGAGAGCTAAATATCTTACAAGCATTTACTGAAAGTCTAGCTGAAGTGCACATTTTTCAGCAGTTTGATATAGTAACATACTGGAATGGTACACAAATGTGTAGGAATGGAAAACGGAAGATAAATTTTATATCATCACCCACATGCAGCAGAAATGAAAGCATTGCAGATTGACTCCTAAATACTGCAGCACACAGCTCTTACAGGGACATGAGAGCTGGTTAGGCTTTCCTCTTCTGAGATGAGTGTCAAATATTATTTTGATGGTCAGTTTTCCTGAAGACTTCATGTACATTTTTACATTTGGTCTTCTGTATCTGCCGGATGTCACGGTGAATGACAATAATTGCAGCCTGGTTGGGCATAAAACAGACCATGCAGGCAGTGCCCTTCTGTGAGCATTCCTTCTCTGTGCACATGCTGATATGTCTTATTTTAAATGTTTGGATTTTTATTTCCTCTTCATTGTTTGGCTAGTGGAGATAGATAAACGTAATACAGAGCAGAGATGCAAGACTTAGCCAGCCTAAGAGCTTCTCCATGGGGTTTTTAATGCAGCAGTATCTGGATGGAAAAAAAAGGAATTAATCATGTAATTTTGAAGAATAATCTTTACAGCTGCAACATGGTATAATTAAACCTATTTATTTTGTTTGTTTGTTTGTTTCATTTGCTTCATGCTCTGTACTGACTGGCTGTAGCGGAACAGCTGTGCAGCATGGTCATAAGGTTTTTCTTACAGAGGGAGAGTGCCACTGACAGAGAGCACCATGCTGTAGCCTGTGAATAAGCTGATATTCATAGTTTATTGCAAACAAGGAGAGTGCCTTAACTAACAGAAAAGTAAAAGCTATCAGGTATGTTCTTCAGTTATATGTTAACTACTCCGTACTTTTCTAATTACTTAAATAGAATAAAACATGTCAGAACAAGACATGCATCACTTGCATGTTTGGAAAGAAAGAAAGAAAGCATGTGGTGCGGAGCCCACTGCAAATGACTGTGTGCATGTTCATGGGCTCCTCTGAGGGAACAGCGTCTGGGGAAGGCAGCTGTTCTGCAAGGGCTCGTGTATATATAGAGAGAAGAAAAGTGATGGGCCCAGTAACAATGAGCCATGAATTTCAGCTCCAAGAGCTCTGCAGTGAAACAACCAAACTGAAAATTCTCATTGTGGTATAATTTCTCAAATGACATTACTGGCTCCTGGCTGGGGAAATGTGCCCAGCTCCTGAGAGCAGAGGCCCTTTTCCTGTTGTGTTCTTCCTTTGGTGGATGTTAGCATGATGACATCTCAGCTGGTGAGCCAGCTCTGGGTCAGGGAGTGGACTAGACAGTTCTGTGACTCTGTATGGTCACACTGTTCTCTGGAATGAGAGTAGAGGACTGTCTAATCTCATTTGTTATGCACTACCTTGGTTCTTTAAACTGTTATCATTTTGGCAGCTGTAAGTATGCTCAGAATGTAGCTGGTTGATTTTTATTTAGGAATGACAAGTCTTCGATTTTGTGAAGTATTCTTTTTGTCCAGTTGCTTTTGTAGATTAGACCTGTGACTGCTTCACACATTCAGGTTTGCACAGTTTTCAAGGAATCTTCTCCGACATGTAGGTAGTATCTATCATTAGACTTCTAAACTGTGCATATCCTCAGATAGGTACATTATATTGTTATGGACATTATTGTGTATGCTCACTAAAGACTTGGATCCTTGGTACAGAGCACAAACTCATCCTATGCCTCACTTTCTTCACAATTGCTTTAACTGGAACTCAGTGAATTCACTGAGTGATAATCCCACTCAGAACCAGCACAGAACAGAAAACAGATGGAAAAAAAATCAATATAGAAGCTGTATACTCTCTATAATACTGATAGGTATATTTAAGTATTGATATGCCTCAGTAAGTATGTAAATGCTGTAAATTAGTGGCTTGATTCCTTGCAAAGACCCAATATAATTCTGAGAATAATTTACAGAGTAAGGTTAATTTCAGAGAGTTTTTGTGTCATTAAAATTTCTTTCATTTATATTCACTTCTGTTGCAGTTTAGTTGATTCTATCACCAGCAGAAGGGCTTCCCTTTATCCACCTTTCTCTCTTCTGGGGGGGAGAGAGGAATGAAGTATGAAGGATGCAACCAAGATAAGGAGGTATAACTAATTTACTACAAATGATAAAAGGAGTTAAAGGTAATAAACAAATGTGAGAGAGAGGTTCCGACCGTGTTGCTCACTGCGCTACTGGAAACAAAAGAGAGATCTTCTCTTTATAGAAGGAGAATACCACTATGGTATTCTACCTCTTTCACCTGGAATCAGAAATCACATAGGGAGTGCTGGAGTATTCTGGGGACTGTAGTTTGTGCCTTCTCAATGTATCTTCTCAGAGAGCAGGAATACATGTAAACTGACACTGCCAGGGGCTGACCAAGAAATGCAGCTTCCAGGCACTGTGTTCCATAAATAAAACAGCTTGCTGCATGATGTCATGATATGGAATACTAATAAAACCAGGACAACTTCCTTTCTCACAGCTTAGATACCTTTTATCCTGAGAAGTAGACTTCACTTGGGAAAGACATGCTATCTTACTTGACATTGGCTAACTGGTGGTAAGTGGCAGGCAGCTACATTCACACAATTTGTCTAGTCTGCCATAGTCTATTTCACAAGACAAAATAAGGATTGTAAAACAGATAAAATCATAGACTCATAGAATGGACTGGGTTGGAAGGAACCTTAAAAACCATCCAGTTCCAACTCTATTTCTATGGCAGCATTGCCACCCGTTAGATCAGACTGTCAAGGGCCCCATCCAATCTGGCCTTAAACACCTCCAGAGATGCAGTATCCACAGCTTCTCTGGGAAACGTGTTCCAGTGCCTCACTGCCCTCTGGGTAAAGAACTTCCTCCTATCATCTACTCTGAATTTCCGCTCTTTTACTTTAAAACCATTACCCCTTGCCATATCAGTAGAGTCACTGATACAGTCTGTCTCCAGCTTTCTTTTGGGCCTCTTTATGTACTGAAAGGCCACTATAAGATATCCCTGGAGCTTTCTCTGAACAACCCCAACTCTTAACAGCCTTTCCTCATAGCAAAGGTGTTCTAATCCAGTAATCACTTTTGTTGCCTTAACAGGTCCACTGTGACGGTGACTTCTCTAGTGTCATCAACAATAGTAGAGACCAGGACTAACACATTGTCAACTCTAGTTAAGGCCAGTCTCTGATGTTTCTGGGGAGAAAAGATAAAATTTAAAAAAAAAAAACCCACCTTTTTTTTTAAACTATGCAAAAGATAACAAATGAAATAAATTGCTCCAGTTAATTATTTATTTCAACATCAAATACATTGATAAAAATCTTGCACCATCTGGGTAGTCAATCAGATTTTTCTTTTAGACTCTTTAGAACATTTAGGTGCAAAACAAAGAAATAAAACTCACCAAAACAAAGACATGAATAATTTTATATGCATCAGTGAAAGAACAGAATACTTCAACAAATACATTATGGCAGCTGAGTCTATACCAAATAAAGGACTTTCCATTGAAAGACTACATAATGCACACAAAAGCATCAGTTTTATAGTATATACAATAAGGTGATACATAAAGTGGCTTGTTAATGAAAGTCTCAAGACCAGCAGTCTATCTCTTCATTTTCCAGTGGGCACTTTCCGAAGAAACAGACTTCTAATTATAGGCACACAGGAGTACAGAGCATACTAATTTGCAAGATGGCAGCATATACTTTTTTTTAATATTATTTTAATTTTTTTAGGCACATTCGAATGCAAAAGTTTTTTGTTTTTTTTTTTTTTAGCTTTTTATTTTTTAAACACAGTGCAAAATGGAATAAGGCTATTTACCTTTGAAAGATGAAAGAGATTGCAAGTAGAGAAAGCAGGATATTAATGTCAATTCTCAGATCAATTTGAGATTATGCTATAGTTGCAGGTGGCAGCGAAGTCTGGTTCATATTACAATACGATTGTTTACACGACTTTTCCTTCATATATGCCGAATTTCTATCATCTGTAAAGCTATACTGCAGTTGTAGGTAGCATTGTAAAAGGCCATTTCTTCATTCAGAGAAAGAAACTCATTTTGCATAAGTTCAGCTGAGAATGCCTTATATACAAAATCTCATTAGCTTTAGGTTGGGTTGCATTCTAGTTTTAAAGCAGGATATATATATAAAAGAGAGGCTTGTTGTATTCCTACCAAAGCCTGTGGTAAGACTCAGACCATAGTAAGGCATAATTTTTACATTGCTGGTAGTTTGTTTTATTTTAAACATTTGGCTCAGCTCCTAAGGAATCAGTCAGCCTCAGCTGGGACTGATAGAGGCTCCACTAAAAACTTGGTTTTGGGATGGTCTGAAAGGGTTGAGGTTTTATCTCTTCCTTTTTTTTTTTTTTTTCTGTTTAAATTGCAGCAACTTGCTGAATGGTCCTTGAAATATCCTTGGGAGCTCAGTTCTTTTTTACTTTAGTTATTATAACATTAAACTATTAAACACCTTAGTGTACAGGAGAAAAAAAATAGTCAAGATATATCACTGAAACATAATAGTAAATTTATCACAAACATGCACCAAGAAACCCTCATTAAAATAATTTACCCCAGTACAAATTCTACTGCCCCAACTGACAGTTTTACCTGAGACAAAGTCTGCAAGATCGAGACATGGCTCGAACCATTACAAACCAGAATAGCTTTTACATATTGTTGGAAAGTCAGACTTCACTGGGTGCTACACATCATTCTATATCCTCTCCTGCCTCCATAGTTTTTGGTAATATTTCAAGAACACCACCCATATTCTCAAGCAAAGCTAGTTCATCAGGTCTATTTCTGGCTTATGCTGGTGTTACATTGCCTACGATTCTCGGTTGTTTTTTGGTTTTTTTTGGTTTTCTGTCTGTTTGTTCTTTTTTTTTTTTTTTTAAATCCACATATAAACATTATAAAATAATTATTTCATTAGCTGTCAAGAGACATCTCTATGAACATTTTGGTAAAAGCATTATTAGCTGCCTTGAATAGCTTTCTTTAAATTCTTTTTCTTTTTTTTTTAAACATGCTATATATATCTTTGTTTAATAACCAGCACCAGGTATTCAGGTAGTACTGGCTTGTCAGCTGCAAATATAAAGCATATATGTATATATATAGACATGTATATATACATACATAAAATAACATCCTGTGAAATAATAATTATTGAATGTCAGGCACAATTGTCTGCATACATGAGAGCATAATTTGGAATTCCATATGAAAAAGCTACCACTTTTATATAATAGACTTTAATTTATTGAATAGCTACATTCAACAGTCTGATATGTGGACAATAGTCTTTTCAGATAACTGTGGGAAGGTTACTATATTCATTAAGGTGCTACTTCAAATAAAAGATAATCAACAAGTTAAAGACGTGGGTCCTGAGACTGCCCCAAGCTAAGCAAATGCATCACTGGAAATCACTGTTTTTCTTTTTTGGGTGCCCTTAACAGCTGTCACCACATATGTGGGAGGACGGATTGACTCTAAATGATTTCACTGCCAGGGCTGCACCTAAGAGAGCATTTGTAGTTATGGCTGTGAACTGACAGATTATTTCCTGTGTTCTGGGCCACAATTTGATACCCTTCCATCTGCTGCATACCACTTCAAATCACACTTGCCCAGTTTTGCTGGGACAATCTGTAGAGAGCAGCGGTCCTTAACCTATGGAGAATCATCAGAATCTGGCCCTTTTTTGTTAATTGCTTTCCATCAGCTATTTTCTTTTTCTAGGCCAGATTTACATTTGATTTGATGCAATACATTTTTCTGGGATGTAGGAGAGGAGACATTTATTTAAAACAATTTGCTTAGCAGCTGCTGAGCCACAAGCTTGATCTTCGTGGCTTGTCATATAGAACACACAATAGAACAGCACATAGAGCACTGAAATCTTGTAGCAAGAGGCTGCAAGTAAATAATGATGGTGTAAGCACAGAAGTGTATCTACAGGAATTCCTGTGTTCCACTCAAATTTTAACCTGCACTCATATGAGGGCATTCATGATTTTTCTAACACATTCAAAAACCATCTACTAACTGTGACAAAATGCGTATTTTCTTTCAAGGCATTTGAAATCCTTCCAAAAGCCCTGAAGTACCAAATTTGCACACACGCACACATACATACTCTTAATGAATACACAAGAATACAACTTCTTCAGCATATTCAGAAAAAAAAAAACGACACTATAATACGCATCAATAAAGGCCTATTAACTTACAGTGACTGCTTCACACATTCAGGTTTGCACAGTTTTCAAGGAATCTTCTCCAACATGTAAGTAGCATCTATCATTAGTTTTCTAAGCTGTGCGTATCCCCAGGTATGTACATGAGACTGTTATGGACATTATTATGTACACTCACTAGAGAATAGGATCCTTGATGCGGAGCACAAACTCATCCTATGCCTCATTCTTTTCACAACTGCTTTGTAGCTGGAACTCACTGAACACAGACATTGCTTGTTTAACAGTGAGCATGGTTAGACATAGGTACTCCTGTACCGCATTGGTTGCACTATTATTTCCTATATTTAGTCACAGGATATTACAATCAGCATAACCTAACATAAAGGCTAAAAGAAGCATCCCCAAACCCTCCTATGGCGCTGTGGCCAGCTGCTATGGAGCAGCCTATACATGTGCTATTGAACTTCCTTACTTATAGGTGGTCATTTCCAACCAGCTACTAAAATAGTCCCTGGTCTGTGCTAACTCCCAAATTGCACGTGAAAAACAGGTGTGCAGGTAGCACAGGCAAAGATTGTCATTAAACAAATAAAGCATCCCTGCAAAATATAATAATCAGGTTCCAGTACCCAGCAACATTCTGTGATGTTTGATTTTCTAGCATTAAAGGCAGTTAAACAGCAGCACAAACTCCCATTTTGGACAGTTTATACAATGGATAGGTTGGTCTTTTTCTTCAGTGTCCCTCTTTCATAAGTTGCTGAAATTCTTACTGTCAGTGGACCTTTTGTATAATTATGGTTTATCTGAAGAATCCAACTAACCTGCATGAAAAACAATTACACACATGTATGGAGAAAGCCAGATGCATCCTAGATGTGCAGTTCTGGATTCTTCACCATGTCTGAGGCACATTGCCCAGTTCTGGTGCCACAGATGATTTGGATATTTACAGTGATCTTTGAGTTTTCCCCAGTGAGAGCCGAAGAAAAGCAAGATAGTGCAAAACCTGTTGCACTGGCTCTGATAGCAGCCCTCCCCAGTCTGGTTAGGCAAGACTGCCATGAATGCGATTATCCAACCCTGCTTTGCCAGTCTTACACCGGTATCCTCATCTCTTGGTTTGTAGCACAACAAAGCAAAGGAGAGGGAAAGGTTTTTCATAAAATAGCTTTGGTTTATGTACGTGTTAGAAGGCATGGGTTTTTGGCTGTTTTCCCAGCATGATTTCTGTAATCACCAGGTCTGATTTAAGAGCAATTAACCATGTTATCTCTGCTTGCCGTGTTGCCCATGATTTACACACAGCCAAGCAACAGAATTTTATTTCCTAGGATCAGACAAGATAGGATGCACACAATGTAATTTGGCTAGGGGCTAGGATAAGAGGATCTAAGAGTTTGGTCAGTATGATCTTGAAAAGGAGCTGTCTGCACATGCAATAAGGCGAAACAGCATTGTTTTCGATACGAAGAGCCTTCTTCCAATTGAGGAAGAAGGGAGGCAGAAATCTACGCAAACTATCAAGGCAGTCACTAGCAGTGCAATTTCACTGTGGCACACTACGATGCCAATCAGCTTCCTGTTATCCCTCACAAAAACTCATCCAGAATCAAATCAACTAAACTGCTTCAAAGTTTCAGGCAACTCAAGGATTAAAAGGGCTCAGAACTTGGGAGTGGATACCAAGAAAGGCTCCTACTCAGGAAGATACAACTATGTATCGGAGTTAGGACCTATTAATTTATGGCAAAACAAATGTTACAGTTTATATTAGGACTTAGCCAACCCGCATGCAAAAGTAGAATAAAACACTGCAAATTTCAAATTAAGTTAGCCTGACAATCCTTGCTAGCCGTCCATAGCAATGAAACGTCTTTCATTTAGAATAAGCAATCGATTTAGGCGCTTGACAAACACTCAAATGGAAAATACAGGTGGCTGATGTCATTGGAGTGTTGACATATGTGGCACTATAGATGAAATGAAGCATGAGCTAGGTAGTACACTGCTGGGTTTCTCATACCATTACATACGCTGACTTCTGCTTATATTGTATTCTGCATACTCTCCTCTTCTTTGCTATTAATGTAAAAAGGCTGCAGGGAATGAGATGAAGCTGGTGCAGTTGTCAGCTGGCTTTGGTTCTCCTCTTCCATTGGAGCAGCACTCCTGGCTGCTGGCGCATGTAGGCGGTGAGCGTCCAGCATCTCCAGTAAGAGGTCATAGAGTGGAACTACATTTTTACACTTCATATTGTACAGGTGCTCCATTCCTTTGTTGCTGTGGGTTTTAAGAAAACAGCAGTTACTTTCCAAATGTACTATGAAAAAAAGCTGTCAGCTAATCTTTCTTTGGTTCACACAAATTCCACCCTGTACAAAGCAACAAACTTAACAGTACAGTTGCTGCACACTACTACAGTTTGCAGAAGACATCTTTGAAGAACAATTCAGGCTGCCCATGAGCGATTGCCTTCTAAAACTGCTTTTCTCTCCTTTGCCTAAATGGTGACCTAGAGCAAATAGACCTGTATTTTAGGCACTTTGATTAAGTGGATGGGATGAATCTTGGGCTTCCTAAAGTTAAACCTAAAATACTAGATTTTTTTCCTAAGAAAATAAACTTTTAGACAATTTGTTAGCAAACACCCTCTTGTAATAGCATCCATTTGCAAAGCTACAGAAATAATAAATCACTGCGCATCTGGAACTTTCTTGATCTACCAAACCATTAAGAAAATAAATGTCAGCATGGTTACTAATACAAAGGCAAAGAAACTCCTTAAAATATACACATGAAAAACCATACCTTGACGTAAAATCTTCACTTTCCAGCTCTGGAAGATTTAGTACTGTGTGATGCTTATTTTTGATTTTAATTTTATTAAATGTGATCTTGAAAATTAAAATCTAGATAACAACGACTCTATATTTCGTAAAAAAATAAAATCTCTGCTGCCTCTTTGCATAGGCTTTTCATGCTGCAGACACCCCAGCTAGTGAGCAGCTACCTTCACAGATAATTATGTAAGGGAGAATCACTGCTGAGACTACCAACAAACCGCATGCCTCAGGCCCTTCACCACTAATTAGCAAAGGGCACAATGCTCTAGATTGGGATTCAGGAGATCTGCTTTTATCTTCATCCATAATATACATATAATGATAATAATCTCTTTTCTAAATTGATTTGCAATCAAGCCACTTGTGAGAGGTGTCTATTCAGAAGTGAGATTTTTATTAAATCTTATCTTACAGGAGACTAGATTTTGTAGAACTTGGCTGCTATTACATTATTTTTCATGTACACACTACCTTCCAAAAAGAATAACAAGATGTTTAGTATTAAAAGCAGACAGCGTTTATGGCATTATCAAAACCAGAAGGAAAAGAAAAAAGAGAAATGGGGAAAATGTTTACTCCTTTCACACAATAATCCAGAACTCTGTTTTGCAGGTCCATCTATTCTTATGGAAGGAGGAAAGTGATTTACCTTTTATATAATGGCAACACGCACACATACACAGCAAAGGAAAGCACAACTCCAAGCACACGTGTGCATTTGCAAAACCTTCTGCTTGCACCTGACCATGTGCTTGCTCCTACCTCATATGCCTGATGTGAGAGAGGATGAGGAGGAGCTGAGCCAGTCGCCGGTGCTGCTGCTGCAGAGAAAGACCTGACTTTGCCATTAAATGTATCAGAGTATCTGTGATTTTGTCCAGAACACGGTGGATATAGTCTCTCTCTTCCAGAGATTTCAAGGTGCTGGAAAGAAAAGTGTACACACCTGGAGTAGGAAGGAGAAAGAAAACCACAGAGAAAAATTACTTGATAGTCAGACTTACCCCCCATATGCCTTATAGTGGCCTCTTTGGATGTGTGAAACCACAGGAATTTTCTGTGAGCACCCTGCTTTTTAAGGCCACACTGCATATAAAATTCTAATCTCCTGGAAGCTGGGAAGGACGTAGGGACAGTCAGGACAGAGGAAGGAGTGGCTCAGAAAAGCATGGGGAAAAAAAATAAAGCAATCCAGATCTTCCAGAAAGGACTGCTGGGAAATGGCAGCATTATCTAGGAGCCCATCCACAGAATTAATCATTTTGATTAAGGAGGTGAATAAGGAAAATAATCACTTCACACACAGGTGAAGAACACAGTCTTTCCCTGAGAAAACTTTCATCCCACCCTGGGGCTTGGATGTAGGCACTGCAGTTAGAGCAGGAAGACAAAGATGATGCCTCTTCCTCACCCTGTGCCCCCGGAGATCGGGGCTAGCTGGCAGAGGTGGCAAGGTTCACCTCTACCCTGCAGCCAGACCTGACCTTGAACTGCTCTCTTCTCTCGGCCACTCAGCCCCAAAACCTTGAGGAGATGCTGCTGCCACTTGAGAGTTCTGCAGAACTTACTGACCTAGCTCAGGCTGACAGCAGTATTTGCTAATTTCTCTGCTGTTTAATGCTTGAATTCTGGTGGCTTGATAGGCAATCTAGGACTGAACTGTATGTTACCGCAATACATGTAAACAAAACCAGGGTTTGTTTACAAGCACTCGCCTCAGTAAGATCTTCCAAAGCAAACAAGAGCTTTGAAAGGCAAAACGCTGTTTTAATACAGCGGTCTTTCTTTTCTGCCCGAAAGTGAGCAACCTGAAGATCTGGACCGAAAGGAAATCTAAAATAGAGGTCAAACCAACTCCAACAGCCCCTGGAACATCTCCTAGAAAACACGTGAGCTTCTACCTCTTCGGTGCATGCAGCACATCAGATTTCTAACTAGGAAGTTCTCTACTAATCCACACATTTTTTACCTTGACTTTGTTCTGGGTGACAATGGACAGACAATGCAAAGCATGTCACCCACCACTATGCTGCCAAAGGGCAGCTATTGCCTTTAGCACCAGTTCTTTAATCTTCTGGATTGACCTAATAACTCCAGATAGATCATATTACTATCATACAGCCTTGAATTAGCAAAGGCTTAAGTATATATGTTGATACCAATAAATACGGTCATGGTGACTTCACTGACCTGTCTCTATAATGTACTTGACAAATCCTGTGCTTTAGATCTTCTGCATCAGCTTACAGAGCCAAGTAGAAACTTTGTATTGTCTTTGGAAAAAAATGGTTCGTGGCATTGCCTTTCATTTAACTTTTCTTTAAAGCGTCATATATAGAAAAATACACAGTGCAGTTAGAGATATTAAGAAGAAAAGCTCTAAGAACCATACATACACAAACATGTATGTACTCTAACTTGTTTGTATTGTTTGTAGCTGGAGGTTGTACCATCAGAATTGAAGATAAGCATACCCATCCATGCATCAGAGCAGTCAAGGTACATATTTCTTTACTATTTTCTTGATGTATCTCACCTTTTCACATCATCTCACTACACCAAGGACCTAGTACCTAGAACTACTGTAAGCTGCAGGTGGGTTTCATGACGCTGGACTTTCTGTTATAAAAAGAGAGGAACTTGTGAGTGTGAGTATATATGTGCGTGCGTGCGTGTGTGTGTGTGTGTGTGAGAGAGAGAGAGAGAGGGAGAGAGAGAGAGAGAGAGACTTCAAAAACAAAAACAAAACAAGAGGATAACGGAAATAACGGAAATACAGCACAGCTTCTGGAAACCAGTAGTAAGACTTTAGTTTTGTAGTGATTGTTGCTTTGAATTTGATACAGTCAGCACAACGGCCTCTTTTCTTGCAAAGCTTTTAATGAGTAGAAGACTATTCTGATGAGTAGAAGAGTAGGGAGAATGTGGGTCCCCTGCTAAGTGAGGGGGGTGTTCTGGTAACGGGGGATGCTGAGAAGGCAGAGATACTGAACGCTTTCTTTGCTTCTGTCTTCAGTGAAAAACCTCTCCCTCAGGAATCCCAGACCCTGGAGGTTACTGAGAGGGTCTGGGGAATGGAAGACTTCCCTTTAGTCGGGGAAGAGGTGGTCCGAGAGCACCTAGGCAACGCCAATGTTCACAGATCCATGGGATCCGATGGGGTGCATCCACGGGTGCTGAGGAAGCTGGCGGAGGTGACTGCTGAACCACTCTCTATCATCTTTGAGAGGTCTTGGAGAATGGGGGAGGTGCCTGAAGACTGGAGGATAGCCAATGTCACTCCAGTCTTCAAAAAGGGCAAGAAGGTAATTACAGGCCAGTCAGCCTCACCTCTGACCCTGGAAAGGTGATGGAACAGCTTGTGCTGGATGCCATCTCCAGACAATTGGAAGAAAAGGAGGTTATCAGGAGTAGCCAGCATAAGTTCACCAGGGGGAGGTCATGCTTGACCAACTTGGTAGCCTTCTATGATGTCGTCACTGGCTGGGTGGATGGGAGGAGAGCAGTGGATGTAGTCTACCTTGATTTCAGCAAGGCGTTTGATACTGTCTCCCACGACACCCTTATAACAGAGCTGAGGAAGTGTGGGATAGATGAGTGGACAGTGAGCTGGGTTGAGAACTGGTTGACTGGCAGAGCACAGAGGGTTGTCGTTGGCGGTGCAGAGTCTGATTGGAGACCTGTAACTAGCGGTGTTCCCCAGGGGTCGGTGCTGGGTCCGGTCTTGTTCAACATCTTCATCAATGACCTTGATGAGGGGATAGTGGCCACCCTCAGCAAGTTTGCTGATGATACAAAGTTGGGAGGATTGGCTGACATACCTGAAGGCTGTGCTGCCATTCAGCGAGACCTTGGCAGGCTGGAGAGCTGGGCGGTAAGAAACCAGATGAGGTTTAACAAAAGCAAGTGTAGAGTCTTGCACCTAGGGAGGAATAATTGCATGCAGCGGTACAGGTTGGGGGAAGGACCTGCTGGAGAGGAGCTGTGCAGAGAGGGACCTGGGTGTCCTGGTGGACGACAGGTTGGCCATGAACCAGCAGTGTGCCCTTGTGGCCAAAAAGGCCAATGGCATTCTGGGCTGCATTAAAAAGAGCATGGCCAGCAGGTCGAGGGAGGTGATCCTCCCCCTCTACTCTGCCCTGGTAAGGCCTCATCTGGAGTACTGTGTCCAGTTCTGGGCTCCCCAGTACAAAAAAGACAGGGATCTCTTGGAAAGAGTCCAGCCGAGGGCCACAAAGATGGTGAAGGGCCTGGAGCATCTCCCCTATGAAGAAAGGCTAAGTGAACTGGGTCTGTTTAGCCTTGAGAAAAGAAGTCTGAGAGGGGACCTGATCCAGGTCTATAAATATCTAAGGTGTGGGGGGCAAAGTGGCGAGGCCAGAATCTTTTCAGCAGTGTGTGGAAACAGGACAAGGGGAAACGGCCAGAAACTGGAGCATAGGAAGTTCCGCGCACAAATGTGCGCAAGAACTTCTTTACGGTGAGGGTGACAGAGCACTGGAATAGGCTGCCTAGGGAGGTTGTGGAGTCTTCTTCTCTGGAGATATTCAAGACCCGCCTGGATGCCCACCTGTGCGACCTGGTGTAGGGAACCTGCTTTGGCAGGGGGGTTGGACTCGATAATCTCTGGAGGTCCCTTCCAACCCCTATGATTCTGTGATTCTGTGATGCTGTATTATTTGAACTGAAATGAATTCCCCAGAAAGGAAGAGTTCTTGGGGCTTTTCTCAGCTGGATGACAATTAACCACCCTCACACATGTCTAGTGATGATGTGAGGTTTACAGATCAGTGATTTCCTGTAGGGGCAAGATACTTCTAAATGACTGATAAAGGAAATATTATCCTCATAAATCCCCTGTGCCTCCAAAGCAGCTTTCTTCAGCCAGTGGATGCTATTTTGCACTTGTAGCAACACCCCTTACTTTCTTAGATTTGAAGCCAGCAAAAGCAAAAAAACTGTCAGGCAGAATTGTTTCTCACCTAGGTCTGGCCCAGAAGCTATTAAAAAATATAAATCAAAAAGAAAAAAAAAACAACAACAAAACTTTCTCAAAAAATGTAGAGACCTCAGGCCGTTCAATAACTGCAAAGAAAAATGAGGATCAGTTTTCCTTTCTGCCCCAGGTGATTTCTCCTGCCTTAGGCCAGTGACTAGAAATTTCCCCAAAAGAAATACCAGCTATCCATCACACAGACACACACACAGAAGCAGAGCTTTGGAACAAGAATGCAGAAAAATTGTCTTCACAAAGTGAAATATAACAATCTCAATGGTCTTTCCAGGCTCTGAAGCAGAAAGAAAGCTGAAAGCAGGATTGAATATCCACCAGGTGGTTTTCCAACTATATATCAGTATTGTAAAACATTATAGGAGACAGAGTAGAGCTAGCAGGTCCCTGTAGACAAGCTAAGCCGAACAGGTTGTGCCCAAATGTAAAGATATCCACAACATGGTTTCTTCCAGGGACAGCAAGGCTACTGTGACAGCTGTCGGCGTACATATCAAGGTATAGGTATACACATATTGCTATATACCCGGACATATTATTGAACATGCAGATGTCTTCAACATCTTTTGTCACAACAAACCTGTTTAAACTTTTTTACATTTAGTGTTCATTGTCACAAAACAAAACAAGGATTTCTTCTTTTCAGCTCTGTACCATGCACTTCTGCAGTTCCCCAGTCCTCAAAATAAAGAAATTGATTAAAAGCACAATTCAACAGGAGAAAGAAAAATCAAAAGAACAAGTCAGATGGAGTGATGCATCAAGGAGGCCTCCAGGATGACTGAAATCAGCTAAATATTTTCATCTCTACAGAAGTACCAGCTAGGTAAGTCATCTGCTAAGGCAGACACGAGCTACATCCTTGCCTGCAAAATGAAAACTTCTGCTTTGCCCCACATAGCACCACTCCTCTTTTCAGATCCACTCAAACGTAAAACATCTGGCATCACGTTGCCCTTTTATGTTTCTGGTGCTTATTTTCCAGTCTTAAGAAACAGTATTCTATTAGTGAGCTGAATGTGCTTTGCTTTTTAGTCGGAAAACTTAACTTATTGCTGCAGCTTTAGAGGGGCACCTTCTGTTTTGTTATTTAGCTGAAGACAGTGCTGTCCTTGTTGTTACAGACATGCTGTCTCCCTGATATCTCAGGAAAAATTTGTCAGTAGCATAAATGTATATTTTGCTTTATAAACAAAACTTGCCATCTTTTCTACACAAACTGAGGGAGACTAAAAAAAAATATTGCTAAGAAGACCACATAAAAAAGCAGCAGAAAGATATTAAACAGCCTTGAAAGATGTTGTAAAAAATGATAAAAATAACTGTCCAACAAAAGCAATAAATAGCACTGCCTCATGTGAAGAAACTAACAGATGTCCAAGGATTTAATAAATAAATGTTTATGTACACTCAGAGAATAAATTTCACAGAGTTTTAGAATGCAAATAGAAAATGCTTTAAAACATGAAGTGTAGCATAATTACTCCAATTCAGCTGAAAAAAATTGTTTAAATCCTTTTGAGATCAGCTGGTTACATCATATATTTAGACAAAAAATTGTTATTTTGTTTATCTGCTGTTTCTTTAGTAAAATATTTGAGTGTATTTTTATGTAAAACCATAGAAAAACAGTAGGTTAGGAGGGAGGCTCCAAGATCATCTATTTCGACTTTCTGCTCAAATAGCACTAACTTCAGGGTTAGCTCAACCTGCCCAGAGCTTAATTCAGGTGAATTTTGGTATCTCTGAGGATGGTGATCCCACCATCTATCTGGACAACCTGTTCCAGTGCTTAACCTTTCTCTCATTGGGATGAAAATTCTTCTGTTCCTCTGAGGAAAGTCTGGCCTTGCCTTCTCCATGACCTGCTCATCAACTGTCTGAGGACAGCAATTCGACCCTCTCTCAGCCTCTCCCCATACATCATCTACAACATGTGCTTCAAAGAACATAATACTTCATGTCTGTCCAGAGCTTTACCTCAAGGAGTTTGGTTATATTCCATGAAGTAGAACATATCCAGAGGACAGTTCAGAGTATCTATGTCAAATCTATGTCACTGCTATTACAGCTACCCCAAACTATCCTATTTTTTTTTAATCTATTTATCTGTAATCTATTCTATTTCAAACAGAAAAATAAACCTATGTTATGCAACAGAAACTTTCTGCCTCAACTTTTGGATATTTATTTCTATAAGGTAACAAAGAATTCAATCCAGATATTAGATATTTCTATCTATAGCTAAATATGTTACCTACTGTTATTTAGAATGAGATCTACAGTCTAAAAATATGTTTCATCAAATATGGAGGATGTGTAAGGTGATAGCATAGGTTTTAGATGACAGTTTATTAACATAAACTAAATAATGATAAACAGCCACATCTTTGCCACTATTTTCCTTTATTTTGCCATTGAAAAAAAAAGAAAAGAAAAAAAAAAAGAAAAAAGAAAAAGAAAGTGTAGTCCCTGATTTATAACCAGGTAGCCTCTGGATGCCCAAAGTGTGGATCCAGGTACCTCAGTGCATTGTAATGAGGACTTCAACAAGATCTCCAATATCTAGTTCAACACCCAGAGACCTCGATCATCCTCCACACTAGCCGTACTCAGTGAACCAATCTCTGAAGGTGTTAATTTGCTGGGTTCCATGCACACCACTGTCCCTTCTGTCTTGACATCCCTTTCAGTCGCTGCTGCCTCAAAATGGAAACACCACTCGAGACAAGAAGCAGGCAGCACTCAAACCGCATGCAGAAGCAATTACAATTACCCAAGTGACAGCAAAGCACACCACTTACCAGAATTGAGCAGGATGATGGACTTAAGGCACACAAATTCCTCCCCTTGAAGGTTCATCATTCGAAACCGAGCAGCAGTAGCCAGTAGCATGTCAAAGATTTCCACCATGCCCTCTACACATTTTCCTTGATTCCTGTGTGAGTACCATCAAGGAGAAGATATTCACAGCTTTAACCTGGCAGCATGAGATTTTAATTCTCCTGGATTACTCCCCTCAAATTAGATTTCTCAAACCCCAGAGCACAAGCTAGCAAGTGATTTCCTAGTCTACGTTCATTTAGTGTATAGAATGAATAAATAAATAAGCTCTGCCTTTCAAAAAAATCCCAGAATCATAAACTTATCAGCAAGAGGTATTATTATGGTGGAACATGAGGGACCGATACAGTCAACGTCTTATACTGAGGGCAAAAACTTGTTTAAAACTACATTTTGATTTTGTTTTCATGTTCTGCTTGTCTTACATTTTATCTTCTTTTTTTTCCTTTAATTTACATAGCTCCAATTTCTTGCATGACATTTCTCCCTATGGTTTGTTCTCATTTCTATTTAGTTTTGCAATCTAAAATGTTTCACCATGCTTCTCCCATTCATTTTATGTAAGCATCATGTCTCCATACAGAGTAAGCGTATTTATGAGCTCAGGAAGCACTCATGAGGCCAAAGTCTTCTCTATATGATTAAACCTACAACTTCACTTCAAAAATGAGCTCTATTTTTACATTACAACATTAAATAAAGCTAAAATAACCATTTCTCTCTGCTCACAACATCAGGTATGCTCACTCATTCATTTTCATCTTGCACACCCAACCCACAGTTCAGGAATTAATGCAGACTGGACATAATTTCTATGAAAATTTTATCTGCAAATTTTCTGGTCATGGAATTATAGATAACTCATAGCACAACCTTTTACTAAAAATTACATACTCTTAATTTTATTAGGACTTTCTGAATGAAAATTTAACATATAAATCAACAAGTGATATGATCTTCTGCTTAAAAAAAATATACTATTTTTTAGATAGGAGACAAATTTTCAGCTCATTGTTACAGGAAAACGCAAAGGAAAAATTAAGGTGGCTGTCACATTATAGCTTGTATCACACAGATTAATCATCGCTTAATTTCACTCTGACAATAACAGCACTGGCTATCAGCACAGACATACCTGTGCCAGTTTCAGGGGTTTGAGTCTAGCTCTGGATCAGGCACTAAGATGTGTAAGCATGGAGTATGGAACAAGTCTCCTAGTCACTGTTACAACAGCACATGCTCGTTAATTTTTCTGTGAGAAAGGGATGATTCAGTTTTGGGAATCCAAAGAGTAGGAAGGATCAAGAGCTTTAATAAAGGAGGATGGTTGCTCCTTCTTGCTTCACATCCCTGTGTCCCTACTAGACATCAGCACACCAAGCACTCTGCTTCTCCACACACATTTCACTTGTGCTCAGCTCAGAACTGTGATTTTCATAGCATGGCAGGCACCTTGTCACAAGGTGCAACTTTTAGCAATGCCATTTACATGTTTTTTTCTGTCTCTAAATAATTTCACTGAAGAAATAGTGGTTTAAACTGTTGCAGCTTTTGAGATATGACCAGCAACTCTGTTAATTTCATGTATTAAGATCCCCCAGGCTATGGTAGCAAGTGTAGTGGAGAAAGTCTTGTATCGAGGCCTAAATCATAGGATTGGCAGATCTGCAGACTCAGTGCAGTGTTCCTCATAGAGCTTGTGATTCCTTTGGCACCTCATTTACAATGCTCCCAAGGATGAGCTGAACTACAGGACTGATCTCAGTCTGTTGCATCTGAACTCATCTTTCCTGAAATTCAGTTATTCCTCTTGCTTGAAGGCTTTCATTGATTTGATGACTTATCAGTTATAAAGTTCACTGCTGGGGGGGAGAGCTCTTCAGTGAAGACCACAATGTTGAAAACCTGAACTGGTTGGATTCAGTTATATTCTCTGTTTGGACATTAATAAAATGAACAAAGGCAAAGTAATTTTTAGTAGTACCCCTGGCAAATCAAAACCAAACAAAACTAGGCACTCGAAGGAAGACATAAAACTATGAACAGTTATCACTGCCTCAAAAATCTGCTTTCCTGCTAAAATTTAAATTCTATTAAAGAAAAAAAAGAAAACAGTGGGAAATTTTCCACTGCTTCTGGAGCAATTACTATTTTTCATGTGACTAGGGAAATATTAACTTTGCTCATACATAATTAAACAGTGTCAGAGGACTAAAAGCTTTTAATGATTTTGTGTTAATTTAAATGATACCTGTTACTGAGATTAGCTTAATAATTTTGCATTTCAGGTTTATGCAGAAAGTTTCAGAAGATCATACAGCAAATGATCCACATTAAGGAAAATAACTATAATCTTTATGCTTGTCTAAGACACATACTTGCTTCCTCTAACCCTTCAAATGTCTGCCAGCCATTGTTCATAACAATTAAAAAAATTTTACATGGCCTGAGCAATTTGCAGAGCCAAGAGAATTTAAAAATAAAATAAAACAAAAACCCTAAAATAAGACCTTTTAAAATACCTCATGGAATTTCATGGAATGGAAAAGACATTATAATACCAAAAAAGGAATTATTGCTGTGTATTTTTACAAAAATATTTAAGTGGAGTGTAGCTTACAAATACAATACTCCAATCAAGAAATATTTGCCAACAGGTATAACTTATGGTCAAAAATTTTTAGTCCTGCAACTTTTAGTCTACATGCCTTTGTGTGTGCCTATTTTCTACCAACTGGATTCATATAACAGATGATAAATAAAAATTATGTAAATTCAAGAGATTCTAAATACCTTCTAATCACGTTTGCTTTAGTATCTACTGAGTGTAAAATACCAAAGAACTCCACGAAATAAATAAGTAGTGCTGTAGGTAGAGTTATATAATTTAGATGAAGTTTGATATCTCATTGATATCTCATGTGTGCAAACACAATTTAGAAATTTATGTTTCATTTTCAGAGCTAGGCAGCAGCTCCAATTCCAGGGAACTGCAGGAGCTCAGCATCTCTGATATGCAGGCTTCCAATCAAATGTTTTTATTATCTAGGCTACAATACTTGTTTTCTTTGTTAACTACAAACACTATCTGAAATAAGAATCTCTAGCTCTCCTAAATTGCCTTCTAACTTTCTAACATAAGCTGATAGTATTATCACATCTTTACAGCTCTGTGTCCCATTGATAGGAAGGCCTATCTAGGAAGGCCTCGATAACATTCCTGGAGGACAAATTAAGTAACAGATGTAAAAATTGACCTTATATCAACATCATGCTGCTGTCTTTGTGTACTCTCAGCTTACTGAAAACAAAACAATAAAGGTTTGCTAACTGCAAAATGGTAGAGTATTCTTGTAATAATTCTTTAGACTTGGCTATCAGGAAATACAGGAAATATCAGGAAAGTTAAAGTAAGTGAATTAAAGGCCTTAAGTTGCTGCGTATGAGTGCTCTGTGCTAACTTTAGTAAGTCCACAGAATCACAGCATCACTTAAGCTGGATGACATTTCTGTATGTCTCTAGTCCAACCTCCTCTTCAAAGCAGCTGTTAAAGCAGCAGGGTCAGCTGTTATCTCAGACTAGCTCCCTCTAAGCTTTACCCAGTCTGGTCTTGAAAATATTCAAGGATGAATGGAGAAAACCTCTTTCAGCTTTATGATGTCCATAGCCATTTTTTTCACTCATATCTAGCCAGAACCCCTTCTGTTTTAACTCCTGTTTCTCAGTCTCTCATCAGTCATCTCAATAAAGAGTCTTGCTAACCTCTGTGCAGAATTTAGAAGGTTGTCAGATATGCTCAAAAGCCATCTCTTGTCCAAGATGAACAAATTTTTTCTCTTAGTTTCTCCTCTCAAGGCTCAAGCCCTAACCCCTTTGGTGATTCTCCCCTACATTTGCTGAAATTTTTAACACATTTCCTGTAGTGAAAGGTGCAAACCAGGCTGTGCCATTCCAGATACGGATTAAAGGGTTGCATATAAAGGTGAGATAATAATTTCCCTTGCTCTGCTGGCTACTGCTGATACAGCCCAGGATACCATTGCCCTTCATTGCTGCCATGCTGCAGTAGTGAGCTCATGCCTCAGATTGCTATTCTCCAGGCCTTTTCCAGCAAAGCTGTTACCCAGCTTGGACAGTGGCAGTGTATTAAGTCTATCACAAGTGCAGGATTCTGCATTTTTCCTTACTGAATTTCATGAGGTTCCTGTCAGCCCATTTCTCCATTTCATCTAGGTTCCACTGTATGGCAACTCAGTGTATCAATTGTACTCCCTAGTTTTGTGTCATCTGGAAACTTAAAGAGTGTACACAACATTTCCTCCTTTAGGTCATCAACAAATACAATTAATAGGACACACCCCACAGTAGACTCTTGTGGAATTCCAGCTGTAACTATCATCAAGGTAGAGTATGAGCAATTAACTCTGCAGTGTAGACAACTAAAGGCAAAACTGTATCAACCCACTGCTCACAAAGAAAAAGAAACTGCTAGCGAATGTGGTCACAGATAGGACCTTTGGCTGCAGCAATCATGAGATGTTATTGAGCTCAGGATCCAGAAGTACGCTGGGAAGGCAAACAACAAAACTATGACCAAAGGTTTCAGAAGAACAGATCAAATTCTGGATTTCAGAAGATCATACTACAATTTACACAGGAAATTACTAGATAGAATATTGTTAGAGCCATATGGGGTAAAGCATCCAGGGGAGCTAGAAAACATTTTAAAGAAAATTAGTGAAGTGCTCAGGAACAGACTTATCTTACGATAGCAGAAGACCAGGTATTTCATAAGATCATCCTCTCAGCTAAGCAAGGAACTCCTTCGTAAATTAAAAGGCAAAAGGTCACATAATAGAGATAAAAACAGGCAGGAAAGGTATCAAAGCTTTGTTTGAAACTTTACACCAAAACTAACTTAAAGCTAAAACTAGAGAGGGCAACAAGAAGGCAGCAGTAAATGGAAGTTCAGAAGAACAAACAATTGATGAATTAGGGGAAAAAAAAACACTGATTGACTACATGGAGTTCACAGAAGCAACCGAAACAATTTTTTTGTCCAGATATCACTGGCAAAGCCTGCTGACAGCCACCTATATGTACCAACTCAATGTGGCACGGACAGACGCATTGAACAGAAGAATGTTGACAGGCTAGAGAATTTCTTCGAAAATTAGTAGTTATGTAGAGGAGTAACTCAAATCTTTGGAGCCAATTGAGGTTCATTTCAGGGTGCTGAAGGAGCTGGCCAATGTATTTTTACATCTGGAGATTGAAACAGCCCCTGACAAATAGCAGAAGATTGACTCATCTCTGACAAAAACAAGGAGAATCCATGAAACTGGATTGTGATTGACCTCCCTGATTGACTTCTGTGACAAAATAATTCACTAAATGATCAAAGGGAGGGTGATATGCATAAATACCTCAAATTTGTAAGGCTTTTAGGTTACAGCATTCTTGTCTGTAAGCCGGGAAGGTACAGGCTGAGCAGAAAGACATAGGTGGAATATAGGGTGTATTACCAGACTCAAAAGGTAGCAATAATGGATTACCATTTACTTTGTGGAAGGTAATGAGTAAAATCACCTTCAGAGATTGACCCTGGAGCCAGTGCTGCTTTATCAATTACAAGGATGATGATGACAAAAAGCATGCCTTCACATTTGTGGATGATACTACGTGGGGAGTGGAGTGAGGATGCTATACAGCAGAGCCTCAGTACCACAGAGACTGTGAACCCACAGAAAACTCAGAAAGACCAGGAGAAGCACAAAATCCTGCACCCTAGGACAAATAAGCTCATGGATCAGTACAGGTTGGAAAAATTCTGGACTGAGTTGCAGCCTTGCTGGAAAATGTTTCCAAATTAAATTATATTTAAAAAAAAAAAAAAGCCAACAGCACGCTCTCATTGTGTACACAAATAATTTAAGGATGAATGTGGCCAGAACAAGTGTAGTAGTCCTGCCCTCACCTGTGCTCCACCTGTGTCCTGTCTCAGGTCTCTCAGGTCAGGAAGGATGTTGGCTGTCTCCTCTGACTGGAGGTGGTCAGAGGTATGCAGCATGGCCTGTAAGAATGAGTTGATTGATTTGGATCTCTTCAGACTAGTGATGAGGTAAAGTATGTACTGGAGGAGACAGCCAAAATTGCAGTCCACAACTGCTAGGAGGGGCATTGCAAACTGGGTGGAACCAAGCCCTTCCAGGAGCAGTGGATGTTAAAGCAAAAGGCAATTAAATGCTGCAAACTACAGCATGCAAGGTTCTGTCTGGACTGTAGGATGGTGTTGCAGCCCTGAAACAGGTATCTATAAAGGCTGTGTATTCTCCAGCCTTAAAGCCTTTCAAGACTCTTCTAGACAGTCACAGCTGGCCTAACCTGGTGTTGGCAGTACTCTTGCTACAAGGAGCAGGTTGGACACAATGATCTGCAATCAATGTTTTTGTTTCTAAGTGAAATGCTGGAGAAGAACTTGAAAGAGTTTGGTTTCTGAGGGTGTGGCTAGACGCAAGAATTTATTACTAGTTTTGAGATTTTTAATGTATGGATGAATCCATACATGCAGCCAACACCTGCATAAAGAATAAAAGCAATCTTTAAGTCACACAAATAAGGTTTCCTGTACTAGTGCAGTGGTTTAAAAAAAAACAAAAAACTAAAGCCCTTTTCCTTCAGTTAATGAATAAATCTAGCGTAGAATACAAAACAGAGAAGAAAAAATTATAAAGTTAACTCAACTTTCTCCTTGTTGACAATTTCTTTATCAGCTAAATCTTGGACTGTATTTTGGAAAAACGCTTGAAAGGAGTATGCTCCTTTCTATTCGTAATAATTTGCTCATTCTCATATGGTTTCCAAGCATTTAATCCTCCTTACATCTTATTCCCATACTTCTTTTATATTCAATTAGGATTTATTATTAATTCATTAAATTAGTCGTGGAATAAGCAGGGCAGAAGTATTTATCTGTCCAGAGGCAAGGATAAAAATTCAGAGGAAGAAACGTTAACATGAGAGTGCATGTTTTTCAGAAACATACCATCAAATATTAATTTTGCTTTCTTTTTCTATTATTTTTGGGGGTGTGGGAGTTAACTAAAATCTTTTTCAGATGATTTACAACACTGTTACAGTAATTATTTCTTGTTCTTTAAACAAATAGAATATTTTTGGCTACTTATTCAAAAATATGTGCCATTACTGTCAGTGCATGAATCACAGTCTGAAATCGCTCCCAGCTCAGCATTTGGAGAAGTACTGGACTGAAACTAGCACAGTTCAACATGGAATCAAGTTTTTTTTCCTTCAGGAGTTGCTTGAATCAGATATTCTCCAATTAAGAAATAAAACTGAAATATCAGTTGCAAACATAATTCTGAGGGAGGAAAACAGACATGATCAGAAGGGACCACTAAAAGCAAGGTTGTTTTTCTACCATTGAGCAGTGCAGTTATGTTCCTATTTTTTCTTATAGCAAGCAAGCGACCCATTCTTTGAGTTACTGCTGTTGGTGTTATCACTTCTGCAAAACAAATTCAAAAAAAGTGGTTGTTCATGCACAGCAGCAGTTTTCACCTGTCATGGTTATATTTCTTCTATAGCACCACAGCAACATTTAGGATTGAGTCTAAGGCTCAGATAGGCAATTTCTACATTTTCCAGTAGTAATGAAATTACCAACTCATCATCCTCTGAGGTTTGCTAATATTTTCTGATACTTGTTTGCTCCTTGAGCAAACTGAATCAAAAGGAGTGGTTCATTCAAAGACCAAATGGGAGATTTTGAAATATAGACAAACAAGAAAAGGAAATTCAAGAAGACTGGGAATAGTTAAAGGACAGAGACCAACCATGATGTCTAGTGCTATTTTCCAAGTACACAAAACCTGTCCAACATTTCAACATTTTTTTCATGTTCTATCTTTTAAAGTATTACTACAGGCTTTATACGTAGGTGGTGCCTGCCTTTGGCACAATATATAATTGTTATATACATTAATGTGTTCTATAAATAGCCATTGATATTTCCTAATCCTATGTGAAGTGAAGTACTAAAACGGCTTGAGGAAGTATTCTGTCAGAAAAGCTCCATCTGTAGAGGTTTTAAGACAAAATCAAACACATCCATCTGGATGCCTAAAATATTGCCAAATGGCTTTGGTTAACTACTTAGCTAATTGGAGATTTCCCCCTTTTCTACAATGATACGCTTTATCAATAATTAAAAGATAAGGAAAACAGTATTCACAGTGAAATTTATTTTAGACTATCCTGCATTTAACAAATGGGAGGGGAGGGGAAGAAAGGAGAAGAGATCTACAAAGATCATCAAGTTCAAATGTTACACTACTCTAGGACTAACATAAAATTAAAGCAATGTGTTTATTTATCCAAATGCTTCTTAAACGCGGAAAGGAACAGGGCACCAACCATCTCTCTAGGAAGCTTTTTCTATTGTCTAACTACCTTCTCAGTAAAGAAGTTTTTCCTAATGTCTACTCTGAACCTCCTGTGAGGCAGCTCTGAGCCATTGCCACACATCCTGCCACTAGATACCTGGAAGAAAAGAGCACCTCATCTCCTGGGTGACTTGACCTTGCTTCCATCTCTTTTATGCTTTCTATTTATGCCTGATTTGTTTCATCAGCTTCTTATTCATTCATTCTGGCCTTTTGCCTCTTTTGCTTGACTTCCTGCATGTCAAGAAGAAGCATTCTTAAGTGTAGAGGAGATGATCCTTGAAAATCAACCAGCTCTCCTGAATCCCTTTTCTCTCTAGGACTGTATCCTACAAAATTCTTCCAAGCAAGACTCTGAAAAATCCAAACTCAGAACAGGCTTGTGATCCCGCTCACAGGTTCTTGATCTCCAATATCTCATCTAGGTGAGTCTGCCCCTGACGTTCACACTTCTGACCAGTTCTTTCTTGTTTGTAGCTAAGAGATCCAGTAAAGCATCTCCTCATATCAGCTCTCAGGACATCTCTGTTATGAAGTTATTGGCAAAGCAATCAAGAAGATTGCTTGTGCCCTGCTGGAATGTCCCTCCAGAAGCACATTTATCCTGACCTATAACTTCACAGCTAGCTTCTCATCCATCCCTAGCAAGAACTTCATGCATTTCCACTGCTTACTCACACTCAGGGCAACTTCCCTCCCTTGCTGTTCCAGCCTGTCCTTACTAGCAAGCCTGTATCCATTAACTCCAGCTTTCCAGATGGGTGAGCTCTTCTATCTTGTCTGTGTGTTCCCGGTCCTGCAACAGCACATCAACCTCTGATATTTCCTGCTCGTTCCCCATACCACATGCATTAGCACACAGCACTTCAGAGAGGTGCTCAGTTGCATTGGTTTCACAGAAAATGTATGACAGCCTCCCTTATCATGCTGTCCTGTAAACACTTCCTTATTTGTGTTCAGACACTTAGGATGGACCTTGTTCTACTTCCAAGGTCTCTCTTGTCCATACATCCTACAACCCTTTTCTTGGCAGCCTAGTCTACCACCTTCTTCATTTGATTTTTGATTATCATCTCCATCATTCACAGTTTAAAGCTCCTTTCACCAAGATGACCAGCTTTTGGACAAAGACGTCTTTGCCCATACTTGATCAGGTGGGTCCCATCTCTTCCTAGCTGTCTCATTCCTCAGAGTAGGTCCGATGATCACAAAAAATGAACACCTGTTTTTGACATCAGCTGTGCAACCAGTTGTTGACCGATAAGAGATCTGTTCACTCTTCCTCAAACCCATATCCACTACAGTGAACTGGCCACTAGGCCCCCCATGCTCTTGACTCTTGCCCTCAGAACCATGCAGTTGTGACTGTCTTTCCTTGCTAGATCAACAGAGGATCTTCTGCACTGGCAGAAAAAGAATGCGTACACATGTAAACAGTGGTGAATCAGGTCTGAAACATATAGACAATTAAATACCAAGGCACCTTTTTCATTATTATTTTTTGAGGTAAAGGGTGATGTTAAATGGATCCACAAATAAGACAGGAAAAATCTCAAAACCACTGTTATAGTAATTATAAGATGATTAATGTGTATTATTATTTTTAGCAGTTCATAACATTTAGATTAGTAAAATTACAATAATTGTCTGAAAAATGTTATATTGATTGACAGGAAGATCTCACTCTGACATACCTTAAAGCGAAAAATACTTCAAAATTCTCTCTGTATCAAAATTGGTAAGAAAGTTTCATTTTGGAAAGATCAGCATCACAATTCAGCATGACCTAGACTTAGAGACTGAACTTCCAAGGTCAGAGTGACTAGATGAAGAAGCAGTATTAAAAGTTATGTAGGAAATAGGAGCTATCTTAAATACCGAAATGATTTCATTCTCTCTGAAAACTTCTGAGTCTACAAAACCACACAGAGAATCTCTTTTTCTAAAGACTTAAAACTGTGAAGATCATGATATTGTGGAAGTTTTTGTTGTTGTTGTTTTGAGTGTTGTGTTTGTTTTTTTTGAAGAACTTCCCTGAACTCTGGAAGGGTTCCTCCTAATATAAGCCTAGGTTATCTAAATTAAAAAATCTACAAAAAAGTAGTCTTTAGATTTTTTTCCCAAGATCCAGAAGAGACTCACGTTTATAGTAACCACAACTGATTCCTTTTGCATTTTTTTTGTGTTTAATTATGTCTCTTGGAATATATATGTATATGTATGTACTTACACTTTTTGGATCTACAATACAGTAACACATCTCAAAATCCAACAATAAGGTAAAAGGTGAGGGAGAAATTAAATTATTTCCAGAGATTCCATAGCTGCCTACACATTGATAAAATCAGCTCTATTAGGTAAGCAGCCTGATGACAGGATGACTGAGTTGGGTTTCCAGCACAGAATTTATTGCTATAAAAGATGTAATTAAAATAAAACACAACTATTCTTTTTTAATGGTTTTTGAAGTGCAAGTTTTGATATCTTTTCTGCATATGGGCCTTTTTCTATGAAACAATAACAGCAGTAGGTCACTAATGAAGTGTTCTGAATCAAGCATCTGTGACCACTTTGCTTCCATTTTTTCAGTAGTAAGTCAAAGATAATTAATGCATTTGTAGCCACACAATGCAAAATAAATAAATAAATAGATAGAGAGATACAATTGCCCATTTACTTCAGTGTCAGACTGACTAAAAGTATGATGTCCTGAAGCAGATGGAACATTTGAGAAGGCAAGGGAGTGGCAAAACACATTGCAAATTCATCCTGACCCTCTTCTACTGTATTCAACTTTCTGAACGTGCTACTTGCATAGAAAACTTGGCACTCTTTTCAGATTTTGTGAGAAAATTCTCAGCACATGAAATATTCCATGAAACCTATGAAAGTAGCATTAAGTCTGCTGCAGATTCATACAGTGAATGACCGAAGTTTTTATGCTATTCATGCTATCTGCAGTTCAAAGAGATCCATGGCTGCCTGGCCATTGATCAACGTGATGGTCAGTAAAGTGAAAATACTTTAATTTCTTTCAGATGGGAAAGAGAACAAAAAACTCATCAAATTCTGGAAGAGGATGTGAACAGCTTCCAAATAAAATAACTGACAACTAGATTTGTCCATAGAAAGACACAAATAATCTGTTAGAAACTACAAATATTGAATACATTTAACTGAAGTTTTTTTTCAGCACTCTAGAAAAATTTTTGCTATAAATTTTGCCATAATGATAAAAAAAATAACATTAGAACATAAAATGTGAACAGCAGGATTGGTTCATATCAAATGTGTATTTATCCCTGAGCTAAGTATGCAGGTATGTAGATCAGCTAATTTCAAGTGATTACCTCCCATGCTAGAATGAAAGAGGTAACACGAGGATTACCCTACTTTTTCTCAACTTGCTCATGGCTTCATACAATTCTTATCATCTCTACTTCATTTTCCTTCTTCAACTGAGCTTCATGGACAGATAATTCAGTCTACTTAGCTATCCTTTGTTTCAGAGCTTATCTGTGTTTTGATTACCTATGCAGTCTCACTGGGTACCTTGTCTGTTTTTACAATATTCCATCTTAAGATAAGGAAAATCAGAAAAGCACAGATTTACACAATGAAATACCAAGGTTCTGGTAATTTGCCATGTTTTTTGTTTGTTTTCCTGTTTTAACAATTTTGAGGGGAGCTGCAGTCTACTTACTTTTCAGCTGCTAGTGAGCAAAGAATTGCTGGTTCCATAAAACTGACTATTGCAACAGCAAGATGGAAGGATCAACTCAGGGTGCAGCGTATGAAGTTTATGATTATTCTCTTTCTATATGCATCAGTTTACAGTTGTCTATAATAATATCTTGGATCTTGTTTAAGACCTATTGGAATACCTGCCTTGTCTATGTGCTTGGTAATTTCTGGAAAGAGCGCCCTTATAGCTATGATACATAGCTTCTCCTTGCAAAACTCTCAGTGACTTTTTACCACTATGTCATGTTTATTCAATCCTCAGCCAGTTCTCTTTTTTTAGACTATATCCTATCAGTTCCCTGTAATGGTCAACAGGCTTACTGGTCTGAAATTCCATCAGCTTTTAAAAAGCATCACCGTATTTCCCATTTTGCTGGTACCAAGGATGATTCAGGTGAGAAGTCATCCGCTTCAGTTAGCAATTTAGCTATTTCTACCATGAGTTTCTTTAGAATTATGTTTCAAAACAATCTCTGATCTACGTGATATTTCCATGTAGCAAATGCTTTAAAAATATAATATATGACTCTTCCTTATTCCTGAAGAAACATTACATTTTCCTCAAAGCTATAAACAGCCTATTGTCAGTCCTGACAAATTTCAGCCCTGATCTGATGACATTTTTAAGGTCTAGCTTCCTGGGAACCCTCCAGACAGGAAACATCTGGTTCATCCCATTGCAAACTTAAGTCTTTACTCCTGGATTTGCCTCATACATGACACTAACTTCCAAAAACTGCATATAAAACATTTGCATTTATCCTGGGTTCCTTTTAATTTGTTGCATCAGATACTGTACATTAAATATAAACTCTGTGAATGTGCTATTGTAGTTCCTAATCGGGGTTAATTTTCTAATCTGTAATTATTGTCATTTGAACCACTTTAATAGCATCAGTTGTACACTCAAAATGTGCTAATTATAAGTGACTGGCAGACTGCTAAAAGTCCTGATCTTGAACCAAGACTCAAGTGTTTAGGCAATGCATTAACTGAATGTGAAAGAGTGCATTACCTCACAGAATGTCCTATCTAATTACAAGGCAGAGTGGGAATAGAAAAGGATAATGTGATGATACTCAACCATACAGAAAGCAGTAGTATAAACATACTGACAACTTAATTGTTATGCTTTTCTTTTTTTTTAACCAGGCAAAGCAAAATTTCAAGAAGAGACTTGAAGTGAGTAACAAAGAGCTACTTTACAGATATTTTCAAGGAATCTCCCAATTGTGAATAGTTACACAAGAAAATTATAGATGTACTTATATGAAAATGTAACAAGTAGAATGTCACAGAGTGGGAAAAGAAAGTCTCTTCTCTATGATATCTTCAGAGAAAAGACAAGCAGACATTTCATATGATCCAAGTAGGAGGAGTAAGCTGGAAGAACACAAATTAGATCTGCTCAAAAAAAAGGCAAAGAAGGAATGGTATTTTTATAGAGTTTCAGACAGATATGAGCCAGGCAAGACTGTATTTATCTAGCCAAGATGGAAAACGTTGATGTGATAAAACTTGAAGTGACCTGAGCTATACATACAGATGTATACAAATGACAATCTATCAGACAGAAAGAATCTGTCAGATACAAGATAATCCCGAATGTGAAAAATGAGAGAGATGACAAATCAGAGAGTATGCCGGACACCGAAAGATCTGAGAGGAAGAGGCTGAGTGTTGTGTTGTGAAGTTCCATATTAATTATATTGAACTTGCACTAAGTTCACAAAAACATAGGTTAGAGACAGACCAAGGTTTTAATATCTGTAGTTGGTGACTCTGGATTATAGCCAGGATTTAAATTTGCATTTGCACGTGCTTTTAACTGCATAGATCAGATAACAGGGTAAGAGTGGTGGGGATTCAGAACAGAAGTCAGTGGATGAAAAAGAGTACAAATCCTGTAAGGAATATGCTGAAGGTTATGGAGAGAAGCACAGATGAAATAAAATTTCTGTACTGAATCCATCTTTTCCATTATTTTAGCCACTCAATCAGATTGTTTCATTACTTAGATAACAGCAAAAATGGATCAAACAACTTTTGCACTATTCCTGTAATGTTCTCCCAGTCATTTCTTGTGGAGGAAGGACTCCACTGACTCAGGCTTTGAATCGTCTCTGTCCTTAACTTTCATATCTAGCAAATAACGTACAGGTAACCTATAACATTCTCAAAAGGAAATATGCCTAAATCAGTTTGGCATATAAAATTACTGTTAGCACTAATTCATTATGACATAACCATTAAACTATTTATCATATCAGTACACTCCAGAGTCAGCAAATATCCCTACCAGGTAGGGTGAAGCAAGTATATTATGCCTTAGAAACACATTTCTCATTATGTGAAATTATATTATATTATATTATTTTCTCCTCTAAAGTAATATGTAGCTCCAGTTGGATGAAATTATTTCCTTTAATCCAGCAGAGATTAAGCTGTGTGAATCAACTGCTCAGATTGCATTTTATTCAGAGCATGGGATTTTTAGCTGAGGAAGACCAAAGTTTCAAAAGTTTCCCTAGCTCTTTTTCTTAGCTAAAAATGACAGTATGGCTCTGTTCTTCAGTTTGAAGTTTTTTTCCTCATGGCATACATTATGAAATTTGGAACATATTAGTTAGCTTTTGAAGCTAAATTGCGATTTGTAGTAGTTTTCAATAGCATAGTATATTTACTTTCCTATGGTACAATTTTTTTCTTTTTTTTTTATTTAGAGAATTAAAAGAGAAACAGTTTTTCTGCTAGTAAAAATTTTGGTTCATTCGCCCAACTAATGGTTGCAGATGCAGTCTCTGCCCTTGATGCTTTGCTGCCATCCCTCTGCTGCAGCTCACTGCCCCTGCAGCTTTGTGGTGAGATCAGAAGCATGGCTAGATCTATGCTGCCTCACTCCATGCTTTTGGTCTGCATTGGAGTGATCAGTGCCTACACACAAGCTCTCTCCTGTCATCCTGCTATCTCAGTGTCTTCAACAGGAGAGCACTATCAATAACTAAGACCACTCTTCCATCCTAACTAACTGTTCCTAGCCTTGCCACAGTCTTCTGCCAAATCCCTTGCTCACTGTTCAACACTCTTTCTCAAGGCTGAAATTTTTCACGATTTGAGTTCGAATGGAGACAACTAGAATTCCTGCTTTGATTTTGTGAAGACTGCCAGCTAAATTCCAGGATATTGTTGTATGGCAGAGATATATATTGTTATCTCTCACTTAGAAACACTTAAAGTATCCCAGTAAGACTGGCTAAAAAAGACTTACTTAGGACAGCAAGTTACACATTTCTCCTGTCCAGCTCCAGTGGACAGGAGAAAAAAACAAATGCAAATACATCAGATAATAACATAAATCCATCAGGATTTTCTTCCAAAATTATGGCTGGTTGCTTGAATAAACCAATTCTAATTAATACTGACTATGAGGATTTTAGATAAGTAGAAGTAATTACATGGATTGAAGTGATTAGTGTTCCAGATTTATATTAAATTTAATTTAGTTTGGCAAAAAAGTACAGATTATAAGAGGAATTTTTAGTTGCCTTTGAAATAAAGTAATTCCAGCTGCAGGTGATTTTCAGATGTTTTCCTTGTCTAATAAGTTATCAGATCATTTCTAGGTTTTTTAGAGGTTTTTCTTCCAGTGTTCCTCTCCAGTCCCATATTGCTTAATTTATGACATACCATCAAATTGTAGCATCAGTGAGATGACTAAAAACTAAAAATTAATATGATTGCAGTGGAAACAAATTAATTTACTTAAATAATTAACAGCAATACACAGACTGACCTGTCCAGTAATAGATTAGGTGCAAATAAAAGCTTTCCCGGGTGTTCCATGGAGCGCCAGACTAAGCCGATCATCAGTATCTCTAACCAGGCACATTCCAGTAGATGGACCTGATCATGGAGTGTTAAATCCACAAATCCTGAAAGAATAAATAGGAGACAGTAAAAATATTCCACTTTTGTAAGTGGAACAACAGCATCCAGAGAAACAGGTAAAAAAGTACACTGTAGCTAGATAACAAAGAAAAACAATAAAACAGACTTAATCTTCTTCAAATGTTCTTATTAAGTTTTGTGTATTGTTAGGTCCACTGTATCTCCAGTCTACAAAATATTAAACATTTTCTAGCCCACGGTTGAGTCCTGACTGCATCCTGTCCCAAGAGCTAGGCAAGAGCCAGTTGAGCAGCACCATCCCTACATCTGTTGCTAGTAGCCTGGAAAGCTGGGCACACACTGCTAAAAAGGAGCAGTCATCTGCACCAGTTTCATATTGCCTAGGTGATGCTGGTGGGAAAATGAGAAAATGCCTCTTAAAAAATGGAAGGATAGCTCTGATCAACTAAACCCAGAACACTCATACCAACAAAATACTATTTTACAGACTTGTGAACCATTCATCGTACTGCAAGTGTAGTGAGGAAGTGAAGCATTTCAAATAAATCAGTAAGCAAATGGTTATCACAGCACAATTTGAATTTTCCAAAGAGGCATTTTTTTTATTATAGTGGATTATATCACCTAGAGGAAGGAGATTACCTCTCTTAATCTGTATTTAAACAGTGCTAGAAACAAGGAATTCAAAATGAGGTGGCTTATAGCAATGCAAAATACAAATATGCAAGAATAATAATCATTTGTGTGCCTGTTTCATTGAACAGATGATGTAATTCCTTCTTCGAGAATACCTCTCTTCAAGATTACTTTCATTCCAAATATATATGCAGTGGAAATTGCATATCATTTACTGTATCGAAGCATAACTTTCTTTAGTTATATGAGCTTGCTAATAGTGAAATGTGTAGAAATTCCCTCTAAACTGATATTATTTATCCTTTACACAGTGTTATGCGTGAAATTTATTTTTGATCTTTTTTTACAGGTGCAATTGATTCATATTAGTCTTCAGAACACAAGTTACAGAGTAAACTACCTTATCGTCCCATTAAATGACAATGTTTCTGCTTTACTGTTTTGTTCTCACTGGAGGTATATACTAACTCAATTGCAAAGTAATTTTACCTGACATGTTTTCAAGTTTTATCTTGAAAAATAAAAAATAAGATACATTTCCAAAGTCAAATTTTGTGCTATGAAATATTGATTTTGAAATAACAAAAGAAGAAAAGGAATAAAAAAAGAGCTCACAAAAACTTAGAAAATATGTTTTTCAGAACAGTTGATGGTACAATTATTTTTAATGAAAACACCTAAGATCTGATCAGTCCATTTGTACACAATCATCACAATCATTCAAATAAATAAAATAAAATGTAAACAGCTCTGATGTTTTCTAAATAAAACTCATCTTTCAATCACTGGGAATGAATTTAGACAATTGCATTACCTGCTATTTTTATGAAAGCAGTAATTCTTTAAATAGAAAAGAAAAAAAAACTTTGTCTTTTTTTCTTGTATTTTTCCATGTATTACCAAAAGATGAGCTTCAGATGTTGCAGTGGTGGAATGGCATTTGCCTGAGTCACCAAACAGCCTGAATCAGTAAAGCTGAAACTTAAAATAGTTACTTTATTAACTACAAAGCATTGATTACAGCACTCAGGAATGAAACTAGCAGAAAGAAACAGTTGTTTATACATGGAGAACAAATAACACTATTTTCCCTCCTAAGTATTTCTTGGGTATCACAGCACATAATAAAATGCTTTGATCTAAGACTGAAGAGAACCACAGCAATGCAGGGACACACACACCAGTGTAGTATTTGAAGTTGGCAGTCAGTGGATATCATTCAGAAATATTGCCATCATTTCACATGGTTGTGCATCCTTCTGCAACAGATTTTTCTTTACTGTTTCAGAAAAACTGAGTTTGTTGCCGCTGTGCTAATTCACTTTACCATAGAACTCTGCTCATTGTACAATATGCTGGATGCCAAAATGTTTGTCAGTAAAGTTAGAGCCACACCTTAAGTCTAGTTTCAATCTATATGCAAGAACAAACTCAACTTTAACTAGTCTTTTTCTTCAAAGCATACGAAAAAAAACTTAAGGATAATATCAACAGACATTCAAATGTAGCTGCATCTTTGGGGAAAGATGGCAGCTGTGTGCCATAGCAGAAAACAAGCAGAACCTAACAAATCTCATAGAACTTCAAACATTTGTTTAGCCATGTCTTCAGTATGCAGAACGGTAGCCCTTTTATCTTGTGGTTAAACTTAATACAGTTAGAGAAAGAAACTGAACACAAAATACGTATCTTTCGAGCTGAAAAGAAGCTGTATGTTACAGAGCCACTGAATGGTAAGGAATAGGAAAGATCTTTATACAGGGAGGTTCTTTTTCTCAGTACAATTCTTCCTCCTCCCTTTGCTTAGCTCTTCAAACTATCTTGGTCTTCCTTTTACTGCACCTTGTCTCAAATCCTTTCTAACTCATAGATTTTTATTAGCACTGTTTTCCCCTGGACCTGCATAAAAAATTTCAGATTGCAGAGGTTAAGTGATCTGGACAAAAACTAAAGAGAAGGGAGTAAAAAAGAAATCACCTCTCTTTTTTGGTAGAGGAGGAATATTTTGTTAGCCTGCTCTGAGACTAGAAAAATACTTCATAGCGATGATAAAATATTTTAAAGTAGCTAAATATGAATACTTTGCATTAAAAAGTCCTAAATGAATCAGCCAACAACATTCTTGATACCTGGAATATTAACTATTATTTTAGTGAAGTTTCAGAAAATTAGGATGAAAAAGAAACTAATGACGTGTCTGTATTTTAAAGGATTAAACAATACATCAGTCTGACATCTTTGTGCTCTATAATAAAACAGCTAACACAAAAGCCTTGATTACTGAATGTGTAAATCTGTAATATAATAATGCACATCAACTGTAATACACAGAAACCTTATCAAATCAACTTGATGGGTTCTATTACAAGTTTAGTTGATAAAAACAACAGTTTTGATGAAACAGGCTTTAACAAGATATTTTCATAAGAACATAAAACAGATTAACTGAATTCAAATATTTAAAATTACATATGAAGAAGAGTAATGAAGTATTTCTAGAACCCCATACAGCTCACTTTTTTACCCTAGCCATTTTTTTCATGATGACAGAGGAAAAGGCAAAAATTGTAGTTAAGTTGGCATGACGGAATGTGGGAAATAATATAATAAACAGGTTAGTAATGTCAGCAACATAGATCACTCACTAGCTTCATTTAAAAAAAAAAAAAAGGATAAAAAAATCACCATTGTAAAGAGAGAAATTTTAAACCAAGAACATTAGGCTTATATGTAAAATTTAACAGTAACAACTCTGAAGAGAACTTGGAAATAATGGAGAATTTTTCCAATTTGAAGCTGCATCTGCAAAGACATGGAACTTTATAAAACTCCATGGAAACTCCAAGAGGGTAATGAAGTTAGTTAAATTACCTCTGTGCTACCTGATTCTGGTAACCATTCTTGGAAGACGAGAAGTTAGACAGAATGATTTAAAAAAAAAAAAAGGTCACAATGATAAAGCATTGAAAAACATGCCCTCTAGTGAGAAATACCAGGAATTTTGTTGCACTTTAAGCCAAATAGGTTAAGGGGGTTAGAGGATTGCGTTGTGTAAATATAAAGAAAAAGGCATTACAAAAGATAATGACATAACATACAGAAGCTCATACTTAAACATGCTCCAAGCCAGACTAAAAATGAGGGGACCTTTGTTGCAAAAAGTAGTAGTTATTATCTAAGCAACATAAGATTCTGTGAATTTGCTGTCATTCAAAATGCTAATCAAGATTTAATCGTTATTTTTAAGGCATTCTCTTGTTCAAGCAAGATAATTCAGAATAATGTTACTAGAGGTTAAATTAAATGATGAATAAATCATTACTTACTTCATCATGCAGAGCATCCTGCTTTTTAATTTTACCAAAATTATGTGTTGATGTGCACTGCATTCCCAAATATGTGTTCTTTTAATGCTGGCAAGTTTTGAAAGAAAATGTTGAATTCTGAATTTTCAGGTACTGTGCTTTAAGGAAAGAGAAAGATCTTCACTTCACTGGTGATAAATTAATTGCAGTTTATATATACAACCTATATCTGATTCCATCCACCAGACTGACTAATTGCATGACTTTTTTATACATATGAAAACCCTTGTGTGGCCAAAAACCACAGAGCCATTCACACATCATGTGCCTGCCAGGAGCAAAACAGTTATGGATTAAAAGCCTTGACTAGACCATCCCTATTTAATTCACAGACAAATTAACAGTACTTTTGAGTGACTGCCAACACAGAGCACAATAATTGTTCCATGAATTCTTGTACGTGTGTGGAAATCTGAATTTCTGAAAAGCCAGAAAGGTATTCTGAGCATTCAGCTAAGAGTAGGTGGCAACTAAATTGGTTATATGCCAAAAAACCAACCAAACAAACAAAAAAAACCCACCTGAAACTGAAACTAAACAGATTATACTTGCTCATGCGAAGCAGCAGTATGTTCCATATCAGTGATAACATGTTACAAATATCTCTTTTCCAGACAGTCAGTAATGGAAGAAGCAGCAAGTCCATGGAAGAAAATCTATAAAAAGTTCTTACTTGGTAAGCATGAGTCTCTAGAGGTGAAATTAGAGTTGGGAATCTAAAACTATATTGCAAAAAAAGAAGGAAATAAACACATACAAAAGGCATGAGCAAATCTCTTTGTAAACTGGGAATTTGAGTCATTGCTGAAAGGCACAGGTCACCATGAAGGAGCACAAGGACTGCTGGAAGTAGTGTAGGTAAAATACCACCACCACCACCAGCAAACATACACATCCGACAACAACAGAGAAGAGTTTAATGCACAAGACCTTTTTTTTTTTTTTTCAGTAGAGAGCAAGTGAAGTTCAGATGGTTTTCATCTATTGTTACTGTAACATACATTTATAACAATATACACAATGTAAAGAAGGGCGACCAGGAGGTTGAGGGAGGTGATTCTGCCCCTCTATCTGCTCTTATGAGACACCACCTGGAGTACTGCATTCAGTTCAGGAGCCCCCAGCACAGGAAGGACATTGAGCTGCTGGAGTAGGTCCAGAGGAAAGCCATGAAGATGATCAGAGCACCTCCCCTACAGCGACAGGCTGAGGGAGATGGGGCTCTTCAGCCTGGAGAAGAGAAGGCTCCAAGGAGACCTTATAGTGGCCTTCCAGTATCTGAAGGGGACCTACATAAAACCTGGGGAGGGACATTTTATAAGGGCATGTATCAACGGGACAAGTGGAAAACTGTTTTTAGCTGGAAGAGGGTAGATTTAGACTAGATATTAGGAGGAAATTCTGTACTGTGACCGTAGTGAGATGCTGGAACAGGTTGCCCAGAGAGGTTGTGAATGCCCCCTCTCTGGAAGCATTCAAGGCCAGGCTGGATGGGGCTCTGAGCAACCTGGTCTAGAGGGAGGTGTCCCTCCCTATAGCAGGGGGTTGGAACTTGATGATCTTAAAGGTCCCTTCCAACCCAAACCATTCTATGATTCTATAACATGTAAAATGATAACAGTCAGATATCTTGAAATTAATAAATTCACAATTCATCTTAATGACTTTTGACTTAATAAGTAGCATTTTATGTTCTCAGAAACAATTTCCCTAATAATTAATATTCTCTAAGACCTGACTGCAGATTTAACCCTACAACAATAAATCCTCCACTAGGTATTTACTAACATTTGGAGATCTTTTAATTATCACTATTTTGCAGCTTCTACTGAGACTCTTAAGACACAATTATACAGTGTCTAGACTATTTCTATTCCCACAACAATAATCTTATTTTTTTCATGTAATCCTATCTAGATGTTTATACGATATTCCTTAATTACCATGAGTACCTGAAATATAAATTTCAAGTAATTTTTGCAAGACAATAAACAACATTATTCTATAAGGAATGACTCTGACTCCAAGTACTTTGAGAGAAAGTAAATCAAAATCAGTAAAAAGCTTTTAAAGCAATATCAAAAGGTCCATCTAGCAAAGTATCTGATTTACAACTGCAATTGATACCAGATGCTTATGGCAGAACAAACAGCAGGACAAACATAACGTCATGTTTCTAGAGAAAGATTTCTCAGGCTCCATTAGTACGTGGCTTAGGGACTTTCAGAGCCAGAGATGGTCTTTTGGTACTTAATGACCCTCAAATTTTCTTCCTCCAAGTTTGTCCAGCTACTTTTTGAACCTATGTATACTTTTAATCTACTTCTGATTTTTTACATACTCTGGCAGTAATACTCTCTGGTAAAAAGTTTCATGCTCTGAATTAGCACTGGAAATCATAATCTCCTACTGTTACAGGAAAAAAAAAAATGAAAACACTGTAACTTTGATTTGGCACATCTAATTATTTTAATGGGAGATACTGTCATTCCTCACGTGAAAATTATCCTATTCCTTGCTGAATTCATGCTGTCCTCTGAGCATTTTTCAGTTCATCTATACTCTTTTGGAAATAGTGAAAATAGGACTGCACAGTTTTTAACTCGGGCTCATCTTCAACACCTTAGTAAACTCAATATCATCTGCAATTTTTATCACCAGTATTCATTTCTTTTTTCCAGATAACTTATATAGACCTGGCCCAACTATCATTTTCCAGATGTTATCTCTTTTCTAAATCTCCTGTTCACTTGTCTGGAAAGTTTTTGACTTGGTAGCATCGGGATTTTTTATAGTCTCTTCTATAATAAAAAAAATATAGCATAGTATACTTTACAAAAATGTCCTGAGGAGGCAGAACATTCTTACACCATGTCTTATACTTGCACACATGAACCACTCTCTTTTTCTATCTTACTGCAGTGCTTTCAAAAGTAGCAGCTACAGAAAAAAGCTGTTATATACAGTTCGATACAGTATTTCAGCTACGCAATGATCGTATAATAGGGCACATTTGAAACAAAACGCTAATTAGGTTGGCAAAGACAGCAGGAAATTAATGACAAGCGCTTCTACCTGAGAGCTAGCAACCATTCAATAAAACAATCATAATAAGATAGGTTTATATGGCAAAAATATCTGCACAGATGAAAAAGACAAATGGAAAAATAAGTCCTACAGCAAGTTCTGCTCTCAAGAAACTCCCAGAAAATGGCAAAACAGCATCTGTTTCTCCCAACCTAAAATACATTGAAAAATCAATAGCTAAGCCATCACTCTTCAATCAAAATGAGAAATTTGTTCCTGCTGTAGTGCCACCGTGTCAGTGCTCAGTCTCTCCAAGAAGAGAAGCGAGTCCACGTCTGTGCATTTATCTAGCGTATGACACTTTGGTCTGAACTTGCATAGATTGCTCAGAATCCTCAACCCTTAACACTATGCCATGAAACTGCTTAATGTAGCTGAAACGTGGCTGAAACTTGCACTGTGACCATATACAACAGCCTTGTCCATTCACAACAGCAGGGCAAATAATAGTTCAAGAAGAAGTGAGACAGAAAACCATAAACACTATTTTCCATCAATCTCAGCATTCACAAGGCTATTTTTGTAATGCTGCTTATTCCTACTTTATTCTATAGATGTTCAGACCAAAATTATAATGAACTTTTGTTAAGTCCTCCTTCCTCAGAGTATTTGAAGAATGGAATGGACATATTGCCTTAATGTTTTATACTAATGAAATATTTTAATTCAAGATGTATTTTGAGGTCTGAAGACCAAAAAGCTCTAAAATCCAACATTTTGGATTCAAATATTTTGTTAAAAAATAAATAGTCTTGTATATTCATTTTTCTAAAGGAACATTACTTTTGTTCCTGTTGATAGAGACAGACAAAAAAAAATAGTTACATTTTGCTGTGTTCCTGAGAGAAAAGTCTGAAAGGCAAACATCAAGAAAGTGGCGCACTTTGTAATCTCTTTCATAATTCTCTATTTCCATTGCCTGTGAAATTATAATATATCAAAATATCAATCCAAATTTATAAGTTGTCTCTTCTAAACCTAAAAAATGTCAGAAATGAAAAGAGATCAGAGAAAAGAGCATCTGCTGTTCATTACTGCAATTCCTATTAAAAATATACCTCTATACAAATAGACATTTCCCTCTTTAAACTTGAATAGCTCTAAACCAATTCCTGCACAATAAAAATCACAATTTACAGCCATAAACACAGCTTGAGTTAGGGATGTTGCAGGCATTACATTTGTCACATTTATTTAGGATCCCATTCCTAGGAGCTTGTCAATCTGCTTCCACTTAAAAGTTGCACTGTGACAATTCAAAAATACATTTCTCAGATGAACGAGAACCATTTCAAACATTTTGTGGGAATGTGTAGGGTTTGACTGTCTTGGAAAATCTTCCCTAAGCTGCTGGTCAGGTCATGTCTCGAAAACAGGAGGTTCTTCCCTCCCTGGGCTCTCCCTTGCATGGACACAGTCTGGAGAGACAGCCTGGGTTGAAAATATATCTCCAGCCATGGCTGAAAGCGAGCACCACTGCAACCAGCAAGGCTAAGTGTTTTAACTTCCCAACTTTATTTTTATGTGTCACCACATCTACCTTAGCTAATGCAGTTTTTATTTTGCAACTGTTTCACTTTGTTATCTAAGATTATTCCAGAAAATGCATTAGCAGAACCAATTAACACAAATATTTTGAGGCCTTCCATCAGGGAACACAATAAAAGTAATCAGCACTCACATAGCACTTTGCATTTTCAAAGGACAGTAAAGCCATTAAGCATTATTAAATGTATTTTATAGGCAGAACACAAAGAGGTTAAGTGCCTCATCCAGGAGGCTGCAGGATTAGGACAGAGGTGTAGCAGGCTCTTAGTGCACACTCTAATCTTTTCAGCCACAAAATCTTTGTGACAGAGAAGCCTCCTTGAACATAAGTGCAACATCTCTTTCTTGCACATCAGCAAAAAGGAGAAAATCAGAAAAAACTAAACTTTCCTCAAAGAGGCACAGGAAATAAAGTTCTACCAAATTAGAGTTGAGGGAAAACTGTTCAGGTTGTGAGTAGAAAACCTGTCTGAGTGCATTAAATAAGCATGAAAACTTTCTTGGTTTTACCATGCTCTATAGTCTAGGAAAGGTAACTGCCTGTATTTGAACTTCCTAGACCTAAGCATCCTTCCCCAATTATACAATCCACTTTAAAGTTGTTAATAATAATAATAATAACAACAACAGTAATAACAGTACAAGATTATTATTAGTGAAGGCTGCCTGCCAGTTTGCTAACACAAGTTTATCATGCCATCTTTATAAAGCAAGGAGAGATATGTGCATATATTTTCTATACCAAAAGCAGCACTTCAAAAGAGCAACAAAAATGTTCATTACTGCACAACACTTTCCTACAGTACTACAAAATTCATTATTTAAAGCATGTTAACTGTCATTCATGCCTGGACTGTAACTTGAATGTCTAAGACTCAGGCTACACTTTAACAGTAAGATGGGTTCCTTTATCACTGAGAGCTGTGCTTTCTCTCAGGGAGTCCAGGCTTACAAATTAAAAAGTAGAGGTCATTGTCTGCATACTGAAAACAGGAGAATGAAACCTGGTCCCAGTGATATTAAGTGCAAGGACAGACCATCAACTAATGGGAAGGCTTGCATCATGTCCTCTGAGACTTTCCCTACAAAAATGAGAGAGGATGCTACACAGAATTTATTAGTTACTGACTAAATTATGCAGAATTAAATAATATATCATTTTTTTTCCTCTGCAACAGTTAATTCTATTATCCTAAGTTTATATCAATACTCAGACCAATTGCAAGTAGGTTTGATGACTTTTTGTGGGTTTAGGTTTTTTTGTTTTTTGTTTTAATTTATAATGCTTTTTGAGAGGTCACTACCATGCAAAATGTTTTCCATCAAAAGCAGATCCAGTTAAATAATCCTTGAGGCTGGCTACACATTCCTGCCTGACTTTTATGAACACAAAAGACACACTCATAAAAACAAGCTGTCCTCTCCACCTCGTTCTGCTCCCCATCTCTCCCCACTAGGCTGCCACTCTCCTGGTCTATGCTATTGGTTTAACTGTTCTCATCCAATGGATGAAATAACCCAGCAAGGAGAAGCAATGAAAGGCGAGCAACGGGCAGCCAAGGAAAACCAGCCACCTTGGATGAACCTTTGGTGTAAAACTGCTCCAAGATTTGAGGTCATGTCCAGAATGACTCAGATTTTTTTTGCATGCCCAGCTGCATCCAGGAGACCTCCTTAGTAAAGTACATCTGTGGTCCAACCACAATCAATTTTAAATAAGAAGTGGTTTTGTGACTATAATGAACAATCATTTGAACAAAAGCTCTCCTTAAGCAATTACTCATCAAGTTTTTAAGAAAACATATAATCACTGGAGGGGGACCAAATGAAGCAGATGAGTAGACTCTTCCACAGCACTCTAAATGACCTTAGCGTGCTTCAACACAGTTATCAGAGGAGGTGTTTAAAAACAAAGATCAGATGGTAAGACTTCCTAGTTTACTAATGGTATTTGCTGTGGCCCTGGCTCATGAAAAAGTTTGTGAAAACCCTCAGGGCAGACAAAGGCAGTGCAGGTGTGGTACAGGTGCTGGTGGCTGACGGGTGTCAGGGTAGAAGTGCCAAGTAAATGAGACTTGGTTAAAATGAGTCTGGAGACTCAGTTTAAATACAGGCAGCTTGCTTTAAATTCTCTGCACCTCAGTTTCTCCACAAACGCTTGAGTATAAAAATATGTCCTTTGTTCTCTTTTTGATTCTTTCTGTTCCACTGATTAGAAGAGCCACATGAAGGACCTGAAGGTTGTTATTAACCTTCTAAGAGCATTTTGGATAGAGGTAAAGTTATCCTTTCAAGGTAACACAGTGACCACCATCAGCTATTCCTCTATACTAGCATTATTTATTTTTGAAGCAACTAGAAGCTGAAAGTAATGACTGTTAGCTTCGTTGATTGTTTCTGAATATGCCTAGAATCTTGTTTCTATCTTTTAAACTATATTCAATTTACTTTTTAAACTCCTTGTGAATTAAATTTTCCACTATTTCAATTTCTATCTCTATCCATAGCTGGAAGTTTGATAAATACCAGTTTTGCATTTAACTTCTATTTTGACTAGAATTTTCAGGTGATTAATATGGGAGGACTTCCCTCTCCTCTCCTTCATTCATAAAAAACCCCCACCAAGTTTTCTGCTCCACAGCCTATTTCATCCCAGAATCTACATACAGTACTTACTACTGAACCAATTACATTCATTTCAGAAGCGTCTGGGACTAGCAGAAAAGTGGATTATTTGGCAACCCAAGGAAAAGAAGGAAAAACTGTCAAGTCTATACAGAACTTGAAGATTAGAACTGCTTCAAGACTACAAATAGAAACTGCTCAGAACATAATGTGCTGTACCCAAGAAATGAAGCATAACCTCAGAGTTCATGGTCTGGTCATTCTTTATAGTCATTAGGAAATAAAACTAGCTCAACTGAGGCACCTGCATCCATTTTATTTCTTCAGATTGTCCAGTTTTGGAGAAGTCATATTTTTTGCCTATTGCACTTGCATGTAACAGAAACAACATATGTATATGTATTGCTTTGTGTTCCTTGTTTTGTTATACCTATACCAAAACAGAAACATAAGCATACATAAATAGGGTTCAAATGTTTTCCCCTCCTATACTTTCTTGTCCCTCCATGACTGGTTTTGAACAGAACCCAATCTCTGAAAAATTATCCAAGAAATTGTAATGACACATCAAAGAGAAGAAAGACAGCAAAATTAATTGCAGCAATTTCCTTTAACCACTACAACAACAAAAGCATTTTAGCAGCTGTGTGGGAGTGTCACCATGTGACAGAGCAAAGGAATACATTATAAGGAAATCAAGACACTGGAATGCAGCTGGCCATTTATATTCATTTTCTTGTCCAGGGAAACCTAATAAGTTAGCAAGCAGCATGTTCCCAGAAAACACATCATTCACTTAAAGCTCCTTTTTTACACACTCTTCTTCAACAGATAACAAATCCAAGGAATCTTTCAGTGCCTGCTAAGCCTCAGGCAACCAAAAGAAACTTGTTGAACAGACCAGCCTTCTGTCTGAACATAAAACATGTGCATTGCTCTCAGAGAAAAACCACCCCGTCCTGAAGTTCCTATACTACTACTGAGATATTGCACTGAAATTGGACCTGGTTGGAAGCAATCTGATAGAATATTTATATCAGTAAGCAACAGGCTGACAAGCCTAAGAGGATCTGGAGAATTGTCAAATTTCATTACATAAAAATAAACAAATAAATACAGGTTTAATTCTATCAGGGAGTATGTGTCTCTCTCAGCTATCTTAGTTTTCATCACTCCACCTATTCCTCCTCAACATTGTGAAAGTTCAGTGAAAACTAGGACTTTCTCTTGTTCTACTTTATTACATTTATTACATTTTATACCTTACATTTATTACATTTTATACCTTGTTCTCTTGTTTTCATTTTAAATCAGTAACAAAAATATTCAAAATTTTAATTAAATGCATTCCTTTTACCTGAAATGTTTCATTTTACCCGAAACAGTTCTTATTTATCAAAAAGATTTTTTAAATGTCCTTTCACGTTGAGTGAAAATGGTTCTTTTTTATTGTTTGGAACTGTCAGGAAACAAAGATATTAATTATTCACACGACTCTGATGGAGACATCTGGAAAAGTTTTGGAAGTGTTCAAGATCATCCAAAATAACTGGACCTATAAACCCTATTTTTCATCCTTTGTCAGGACTGGAAAGTTGCATGGAATTCCATTACTTAAAAATATCACAGTATCATCTTCTAATAACTACAATAGCAGAAATTAAAGATTAAAAGAAAAATGTGCAACTTAAAATTCAGCAAGTTTCCTCTGAAATTATAATTTTATGTTTTTTCCAACTATTAAAAAAAATGGTATTTTTAATCTATATCTCGTTTACAGAGAAAATATTATTTCCTTTAGTTTTATTTTTGCTTTCACCTGATATGGAATGGGAATTTGACAGATGAGAATAAAACCTTTAGCTAGGGTCAAGAAATGGAGTCACACTTTGGACACAGTCTTGGAGATAGTTTTATGACAAGTGTTACTGTATTAAACCCTGAAGACACATGTTGAGTGCAACATAGATCTTTGCAGGCTAAAGGCTCCTGTCCTCAGAGGCAGGAAAAACTGTAGTTGGTGTAGGAGCCGTGAAGCAGCAAATACAATCTGATTGTTACATACATGGTGTTTTAAACATTCGTACTTAAATGTACTTCTGTATCTCTATACATGAATTATTCTTAATCTGAAGCTGAGGGACACAGTGTCTCACAAGTAATAAAGTAGAAATCTCATCAGAATGATACTGAAATATTCAGGAAAGCACGATAATTCTGACATCCCAGTACTGAGTGATTTCAGAGTTGTCAGACTTACTGACAAGCTAATACCACTCTCTCCCACCTACTTAGCACCAACATTTAAAAGATACTCCACAACATTACTCGTAAATGAAATATCTCCTAGGAAAGTTGGTAAAAATTACTCACTGTCAGCTGAAGAAAAGCAGATCTCAGTTCATCAGACAGCAACAATGGAGTTTTACCAAAATCTCTCCAAAGGCCTACCACTGGTAAACAAGGTACAAAAGCTTCATCTGGATTTAAAAAAAAAGAGCACTTTGACTGAACTGTCTGTTGGAGACAGATAGTAAGGGAAATGTACTTATGTTGCCTGGCAATGTCTCATTCTAATGTGAGGATCTTTCTTGAACACTTGAGTATAAGTGGCCCCTTCAAAATCAACAACAAAAATGTATGGAGTGGAAACAAAGCTGAGAAACATAACAGATATCTAACAAGTTACATATTTTAATATACTACAGTATTATATGTAATTCATTTTTTCATAGAGGTGCTTAATGATTTTCAAAGATCAATTCTCAAGATAGCCTTGCATAACACTTGGATAAAGCAGAAAGTAAAACTCCTGCAAGATGTAAGAGACAGTATGGCAAAGAGAGGCATACTGATGAGGCACAAAGCAGGAATACATGGAGCATTATATTAAGAAATAGCCGATTTAATTCCTATTTATACCTCTAGGCTAAGGCTCTCCTGTTTTTGTTTCACAGTAGGGAAATTAATGCTTCATAGCATTCCTATGCAGCAGACAAAGTCTTCTAATCACAGTTTGGGCATCAATAAACTGTGGCACATGACAAGGGAGTTATACACAACTGTTATACACAGAGAAGCTTTGGCGAAGCCAGGAGTAATAGTAGTGATCCCAGCAGTAAGGCAACATTCTTTTCAAAAGGCCCAGAGTAAAATAACACAACTCTGCATGTGTGCTTGGAGAAAAAAAGAATAAATGTGCATTTGGTATTCCTATCAGGCAATGCTTCTATGCCATTGTGTTTATATGAATACCAAGAGGGTATAAAAATAGAGCCAAAAGAGGCATCCATAATTATGTTAGGTTTTCACTGGCACCTCTTCTATATCAGCTGAAAACCTGCTCATCTATACAGCTTTTAAAATGTGCAGTATGTTACCCAATTAATACCAGTGGTTTATTGCACTATCATTTATTGAAATATAAGAGGCTTCCTTTTCTGCTTGCCAGACTGGCCAGCAGAAGACTAAAACTTATTTGCCCTTTCCAAAAAGCTTTCTACATGCCTTTGTCACTTCAGGTGACTATTTGTTACCCATTGAGTCCAAGCTCAGCCCAAATAACTTCCATAAGTTTTTGGTGCCTTCCTGGAATACAAGTACATAGGAACAACTTCTCAAAAATATGCATGAGAATAGATGACCACAGAGTAACCCAACAGAAAGCAAAGGCAGAGGTTTCCACCACTGTCAGAATAGCGAAGTTAAATGAGTGGTCAGTCTTTACTACCTGGGGAGTCTCCTGTACCCCAGGCTGGAAGTAACCCAAAAAACTCTGATCCTCTATTAACTAGAATACATCCTGATAAATCCGTTCATGGTCTTCTTTATCCTTTCAAATCAAGGAGTAATGGGAAATTACCATACTTCCTCCTTGTTTTGATTCTCCAGCCCCTCACAGTTCTAATGTACTATTTCAGAACATATTTCAGAATGTTTAGATTGAGCAGAAATAAAGTAGAAATTATATATCTACTTGATCATGCAGTGTAAAGACTACAAATAGTGCCAGTAACTACATTTTTGCCATTTGTATGGGCAAGACTGGAAAAGAACTCTCTATTGAAGTTGAAATAGACATTAAATTACAAAAAGACTTGAGTTTGAACTATAATTCACCACTGACAGTACAGATAATGTGAGCGCTTCCCTTTCTAGCATCCTTATCTTAACACTTATCATAATTGATAAGTTATTGGTGAGATTTAATATTCTTTGGAAAGTTCTAATTAGCCTAGGATGCCACATTCCCTATTTTATGAATCAATAAAATTAAGATATCTTTAATATTAATTTTTTTAATCACCTCAAATGCTTCAGAATTTAATTTAGTGGGGAACACATTAGTTTGCCTAGAGTCAAAGTGAGATTTTGAACTGTAATTCTTATTATATTAGCTTTATTTCTGCACCTAATAGCATCCTACTGGATTAACTAGGTAACGAAAAGAATTGCAGATCTAATTATTTCTTAAAAACCCTTATATATCCAATATGAGTACTTAGTGAATAGCTCACTTGAACAGAAAACTAATACAGATAATATACATATAACCTCTAAGACGGAATTACAGCTGATTATGTTCAGAGATGCAGTACTGGAGAGAAATTAAAAGGATTAGGCTGAAGTTATTGAATATCAAGTTAAAAGGGCCAATTTATGTGAATTACGTGAACAGGGAACAATAGGTATGTGTGCACACGCATACATACCGCATCAGTGCTTTCCAACAATTGCATACTCTTTTTTTAAATTATTTTAAGAAATAAATAAATCAGGAAGGATTATTACTTACTGTTTACTTAGAGTGGAAATTAATGAGCGTTTCTTGGAAAGCACGAGGGTTCAGCATAGCTGAAACCTCAAAGACAGACATGTTCATGCAAAAGTGTAAATTACTGATCAACTAAAGGAAAATACCAGAAAATATTTTTATAAAAGGTTCATTACATTTAGAAATAAAATATTACAATCTAAGCATTTCATGTTGTTAAATTTTGGCTAAAAATATCAAAATTATTACTACAGATGCTTATATTTGTCTCTTTCTTGCCAAAAATCAATAGAATTTCATCTTCTAATGTTTATTATGAAATGAGCATACAAGTTACTGAGTGAACAATTAACTCCATTATATAAGGATTTTTTTTTGTCAAAAGAATGTTAGATCTTTCTTACCTGTTGGTTGTTATTTTCTATCTATCGCTATATGACAAAAAGGTAAATAAGATTACTTAAATGTATATTACACCTTGGAAATCACATACAAAAGGGCTGAGCAGAGTCAGCCTTGTAATAGCATTTTGGGTCTTGGTGTCCAAACCACTATGTACAAAAAGAACTTCATATAATCTTATGAAATGTATTTGGATACATGCATACTTGTAGAAACAGAGATTTACAGGTTAAGTTCATATTCAGATTTAAATTTCTATTTAAACACATACAAATTTCAGAGATATTTAGATGAAAATACATATTTGAGCTCTAAATGAGGCTATTTAAAAATGAAAAATCACCAAGAATAGAAGACACTTATTGTGCTGAACTAATAAATGGGTGACTTTGGAAGCCTTTACTAATTGCTTTTCAAACTATTTGCTTCAGAAACAAAGGGAAGTAAGACTTCTCTGGGAGAGCAAACATTATAGCATTTAAAATGACGTACTGGTATTTATTTCTATTTATTTGTATTTTTATTGATTTATTGCATAAATATCATGAAAACATGTTATCTAGTTTCCATTTTTCTAAATATCAGAAACGCATACATCTGAAACACATGTATTCACCTCCACCTTAACAAAAGCACATTTAATTAGAACAGCCACAGCCATTTTTTCATCCTATGCACAGACAGTTATAACTACAGATGTGAAGAAAAGACAGTTTCACTGATTTTTATAAATTTATAAATTTGTATCTTATTATAGCTTTTGTAATTCTGAGATGCCTAGAGGGCTGTATAACATGCTTCATTTCACAGTTTTTGACAGTCACCTCTCTGTGCAAAGTCACCTCTGTGGATGAGAGGACAATATAACGCTTTCTAGGAGTTGTAGTGTAAGAAAGAATAACAGACATCTGTCATGCTTTTGAAAAAAATATCACCTCACACAAGAAGTAGAGATCTTAACTATAGCCATGGACTTTGCTAAAAATGAATACAAGCAAATGCACTCAAGTATCAGCATCAACTCATGACTTATTGTTTAGAATCTCATTCTTCTGGACAAAGAAATGTAATCTGGAAAGCTGCACAATTATCTTCAGGACTCTATAAGAAAATCTACTAAAAATTAAAAAAATATTAAATGTTGCAAGCTATGCATTAGAAAACCCTCAAGGCTAGACTTCTGAGCTTATTCATAGACTTCATTTATTTCTGATTAGGAGCATCACCTAATGAAATTTTCTAATATTCCTACTACATAAACCAACAACCAGGTCCATGTCAGAAGAAGAAAAAGTCTTCAGACATAGCATGGGAATCATTTAGATCAAGGTCCTTGTGCAACAAGGAAACTGGAGAATCAGTGATTACCTGGTCAAAGAAGACCAGTGATTTACCTGTAATCATGGAAATGCAATACAGCATTTCTATCTATACGTATTTATCTCTGTAACATGTTCTTTATAGTCATCCGTATGGGCTTGAAGAACACTAGCTATGCCTCAGATAGAGGAAGGAAACAAATAGTAATTTTTTTTAATTTGTGCACATAAGAATATTTCACCATAGGCTTTCGCTTATCCTCATGTATTGATCTAGTTAACTGTGATCTAGTTAACTGCCTCAGTTCATCTTCCTCTACATTTCTTAGGCATACTGCTTACAGCAAAGAGTAGATACCTAATGGCAATAGATACTTCAATAACAGTAATACTTTAATTAAGTAGATACTTAATGTTATTAACAGCCAACTATTCATACTCCAAACAGCCTTAACCCATATATAGAAACCTTCATGATGAATCACAGAATCATAGAATCACAAGGTTGGAAACAACCTGTAAGATCATCTAGTCCAACTGTCCTCACATTACCCTTGCTACCACAAGCTACAAAACCATATCTCATAGCTCCTCATCCAGACAAGTCAACCTAGGGCAGTGGATTTCTAATTAACTACTTTTTTCCTCCTCACTCTGTTTCCCCTGTTTGGGAAGTTATGCAAGTGAATTATCCAGCTTGAACATATTCTCATGCTCCATACTGCCATGAAACTCCCGGGGGAAGAGTAAGGCATGAAGCTTGAAGACTATAGCTTAAAAGAAGAACTGGGACTGAGATAGTGAGTAGACAATATCCCAAGGCTCTTTCTGTGGCAAGGGGGGGAAAGGAAAGAGCGAAACACTTCATCTTTGAAGCGCAGCTGAGCAAATTTCTGTCCTCCAGCAGGAGCCCTAGGAATGAGTAAGAGTCCCAGGAAGTTAATATAGGTTCATCTGGCTGATTCTTAGCGATCTTCTTCCTCTGATCCTGTTCCATTTGCTGTCTATTTTTTCTCTCTGTTGGAGCATCTTTGATGATGGTTAGCTTGCTAACCTTAGTCCTGATGCACTTCTCTACACTCCTAGGGATTCCCTAGAGTTTGAAAACCATTGCATTAGGATACCTCTTATATTTCTAATATCACAGTTGTTACTCAAACCCTGGCCCTTTTTTCCTCTCGCAATTACTGTCTTCTATCTTATTATATCAGCTTTTGAAAGCACTGTCTGCTTCTATTTTTGATCCCACACATTCCTGCAGCCAAAGCCTAAGTACTTTTCTGAACATTTCTGCTGAACAGTTCCTTCTCCGCTTTGGCTTTTCCCAGTCTGACACAAGCTCTCAATGCATATAACTCCCCTCAATTTTCCCTGTCTTTTAGTATCAGTGTCTTCTCCTTGAGCTTCTGACAACAAACCACTGTGCCACACAGTCTCTACTTCAAATTTCTCTGCAAGAGGAAATACACCTCCCTGCATTTCAAAAGCACTAACAGACAAAGACAGATCTATAAACAGCCACAGTAAAAGCTGAAGTGCCTTGTACAGCACCCAGAAGCTGGAGGAGGTGGACAGAAAAGAAGCTTGTTTGTTTTTTAACAAAGTATAGACATGAAAGACTAACAATTCCTCCAAGATTGAGAAAATAGAGAGATGGAAAGCTTTCATTTTATATTCAATAGTTTTAGCTTACTCTGCTGTCTGAGACAATCATGGTATTGCATGATGTCTCTCAGTTTGACGCCTGAATTCAAACAATAACTGACTACTTTATTCCACTATAAGAATTGATTCTTATCTCTTACATTCATGGCAGTTAATTGAAACTTCACAGAAATTAATTTAACAAGAAGCATCCATAAAGTAAGATCCAGGCACTGGTTATCATTTCTTTTTCACTTACAGATGTATTTGCCTCCTTTGTTTTCACCCTATAAAGTCAGGGGAGCAGTCAGACTATCACTTCAACATAGTAAAGTAGCTGATAAGCAGAGGGTTTTTTTTCAGATAATGTTGTTACAAATCTCGACAGCGAACTCACTAGTCAAAGGAGAATACACTATAAAGTAGATATTTTGGGAGGTTTATTTTAAAACAGTGTTACAGCAATATCAAGCAGTTCCTTTTTTAAGCCAAGTGTAAATCACTACCAGGAGGACCACTAAACTTATAAACTCTGAAAACTGCCCCACACCTAAACTCATCTAGAGTTATTAAGACACATCATTCCTGTTAAAGGCTGCTTTCTTTCCACTATTAGCTCACTTTTTTTTTTTTTTTTTTTTTAACTTTTTTTCCCCTCAAGGTTTGGTGTCACTGAAGTACAGTGTAAAATTGTGGCTATTGTTGGCCTCTTTACACACTGTTCCTAACTTAACAAACAGAACAGTTTAGAAGGTCAAATAAGAAAACAATATCTTAAGAAAATAGCAACTTCTGTGGCTTTGAAATGAAAAAAAAATCAGTGCCAAAATGTTTATCTCCTCGGTTCATGAAGCCATAAAATAAGTACAGCACCGTGAATCATCTCAAAACTTCAAAGCTTGTATGCCCAGCGTACCATTTTAGGCCTATTATGTTGTACAGCTACTGTACTTGTAGTAAATAGTTATACAAGACTGTAGCAGCAGTGCCAGAGATTTCACCCTTACAGCAAAATCTCCTTAAAGCTACGCTCTTTACCATAAGCTTACTGTGTGAGCTCACTGTTTCTTACCATCTCAAGAGCCTCTCCACAAAAAAACTGTTGATCGTCACACTGACAATACCAGCTTCCCTTAGAGAATATAGGATGGCAGATATAGATATTATGATATATACAGTAAGTGAATAATAAAACATAGCGAGTAAATTCCTTTTACACATCAGAATTTCTATAGAAAAGGAAATCAGTGGTTTTGCTCATTGCATAGGAGACTGCAAGAAAAGTTTGCTAAACTAAAAAAAACCCTCCATCTATAAAACTGAAGATGGTAGTATATCCCCAAGACATTATGCAAGCCAAGAAGAAAACAGAAAACCATGTTTATACGTAATACATGATTCAAAATGAGCAACATGGTTACTTACCTACTCTGATACCTGTTTATGTGTGATTTTTAGCAATTTGTCCCAATTAATTGGTAACAGGCTTAATTTACATATGTATAAAAAGTCTAACCCATTGCAATCTGTTTGCACCCACCTTGTGTGCAGCTGCTCATTATTCCATCTGGCTGGGTTAATCAGAAAGCACCACTACTGTCTTAAAAAGGCCATCTGGGAGGATTTAAGCCAAAATACCCATTAGGCCATGTAAAGAAAAGGTCCTGTGGGGCATTTGAATTTTTTGTGTATGTCACAGGACACTGTACAAGTTTTTTGCACATGTCATCTGGCAAACCCATTTGTATCAGTGGCCAAGGTTTCAAAGGAAAATTAAAACAAGCTTTTATGCACTTGGATTATTATGAAGTACATTGTCACAGGAGAAATTTGTTATGACTTCAGTTAACAGTTGTTTTATACTTAAATACTGAAGACTGTTCTGTAAGTTTATGTACAACAAGCTGCCACAAGTTCTCTTTTCCACAGCACTTTGTTAACATCATCAAGATCGCAGAGTCAATTTAAGTAAATTTGTTAACGCTAAGTCAAAAGTTTGAACTAATAGTGAACAAGATAGATACAGTAAAAATTTGTATCAGTTGTCATCTTCCAAATCAGGACATGTCTGCAAAGACACTCTCTTCATTTTGGAGACTGTCCCCAGAATGGATCCACAACAGATCTCTGCCTGTGCTGTACCAGGCAGCCCATTACAAATTCATTTTCATTATTACTTTTTGTAGAATAGATGTACTTCTACCCAGTCGATTTTCTAAAGAGCTGTTTCTTCTTCTATACCACCAGAAAGACTGGCTGACCAAAACAAGGACTTCACTAGTTGCCTTGACACACTTGCTCTTCTTAAAGACTGCATGGCAATATAAACTCCAAACACAGTCCCGAAAGTCTTTACACTTAGTTTTCTGCTGCATCTTCACTGAGTTTCTGCACTTTTAATATCAGTTTCTTCTGTCCTCAACAAAAAACCTCAAACTCTTTTGCCCTTGTTTTTCATCAACTAAGAGCCTGGATTCAAGTAAATGAACTTGTATATTGTTCCCAAGGCTTGAGAGATGTATGTAGGAGACATTGTTTCCTGCAACCACTTTTTGCTACAGGTAAAAAGCTCATTCACCCTTCAGAAAAAAAAAAAAAAAGACACTTTTACCCTGGCTTCTGAAGCTTGAAAGCTTAATAAATTAGCTGAGAAAATAACTGAGCAGAATCCCACATATATAAAATACTGTATAAAATACTTCACTTAACAGAAAAAATAGTTATTCAGTTTCTCTGTTTAAGGATAATGCATATGAAAATCCTCTATAAGCAGTATTATATAGTTTCTAGTAATAAGATAGTATTCAAAAGCAATGCGTTGCAGAGATGAATATATAACTTATATTGGCAGCCATGTTTCTCTGAAAGTTATTACAAGCACATTACAGCAGAAGGAAACTTCAGCAAACAATCCAAACAAGAGTCCTATCTTTGAAAGATGGTTGTTACTTCTGTGATCTATTATCTGCAACTAAGACTTTTTTCTTTCTTTCTTTTTTTTTTTTTTTTTTTTTGTTTAAATAAGTTCTCCTATTTTATATCAAAATTCAGCTGTTAGAATGCTTATTCATGTATATATACACAGTCTTAGTTCCTCTCTAGGAGCTATTCTGGCACTTAACAGGCAAATAAAATACTTTGAATGTACATAAATTGTTGATAAATTTATACATTCAGAAGTCTTCTTAGAAAACAAAGAATGTATTTATAAAGTAAGCTGAGTTTTGATCTTTAGTGGATGTAATCATTTTGTGACATGTAGTTTTATGGAGATCTCTGAACAAAAAAATAGATCTAAGTTCCCTAACACTGCTGCTATAATTTGATTAATTACATTAACTATCCAAATAAAATATCATAGAAGACAAATGTTTCCGGTTGGAAAACATAATGATTTAGAATGTAGCATATTCACATTCAGTGTAAACTGATAGTTTGTAACAGAGTTAGATTAATTATGTCTCTAAAATCAGGAGAAATGTCATTTGAATTTAGCTGGTTTTGTATTGTATAGCTTTAACACTACGGACATATCTTTCAAAACTGTTTTGTAAAGACATGATCCAATGCACACCAAATTAACAGGAGAACTTGTTCTTGAATTGAACAGGCTGTGAATCAGGCCTTAACCACTGCAGCTTTATTAAAAAAAAATAATGAAATTCTCAGGTGATTTCTTATAATATATGATGAGAAATGGAACACTCACAGGTTCTCACTGATCATAGCTGGAGTCCACAGAATGACATCTGAAAAGTGCTAAGAAGAGAACCCATGAGGACTGGAAAAGACTCAGATTTTATGGGTTAGTGATTTGCCAGAAAGAGTCTTGCCAAGTTTAAATGAAGAAAACCAGAAAATGGCATAACTCAAGCAATGCTTTGAGTTAATGCACTCTGTAATGGTGAGTGAGAGATGCGGAAGTGTTCCTTAATATTCCTTTATATAACAGCTACAGTAAAAATTTAAGAGATCAGAATTCTAGTGAACTTTAAAGTGTATATTACTGTGTATGCTGTGTATGTATAGTAAAATTACAGTATGTGCAATAAATTTTTAATAAGCATTAAAATGTTAATTTCTGAAATGAAACCTTGTAGACTGACATTTTAAAAGGTGATGTACCTTAATTACAAAACTGTCATTTCACTGATATTAATTAATTAAACCATATGATGGAATGTGCAACATATGTTCAACCAAAATGGTCTCACAATTCTAAAATTCCCTTCTAGAACTGAGGGGTTAAAGCTAAGCAACCAAGACGTAACAAAGTGATAAAGATAAAAACATTCAATTCCAATGGGAAAAAAAAAAGTATTCAGAAAAAAATTTGCTTTTCTGTATGATTTTTCAGACAAAAAAATTCATGGAAGATCTCTAACTTATGGATGAAAAAGTAGATTTACAAATAAATAATACTAATATTAATGGTCTTGTTGGAAATGCTGATTTAATGGCAGATATTTCAAAAAGCTGAGCAACCTTAATTTCAAAAGGGGTCTAGATAATGAATATAATTAGATCAAATAGACTAGATTCCACTTTTACTATTCTACCTCTGCTTGAAGTTTTCGTTTTTGTTTTTGTATTTATTGGAAAACACTTTCTATTCCCAAAACTGTACAATATTTAATAGTGCAGGGAAAGCAGAATTAATGTACTTGTATATATTGAAGGGGGTTTTTTTGATTTTTTTTTCACATTGAGCTTTTTATAGTCCATTGGGGCTTTCTTTCCTTACCTGGAACTCTCTTTGCCCAGTTGATCATGTGCACTAATTCTCTGTCTGCAAGGTTGGTCAACAGGGTCATCATAGATGCTTCGTTGAATGGTCTATTGGGGTCATATTCAGAATAAACTATGGGTGGCTCAGCTTCCAGCAAGGCACTGACCATCTGTTCTGCTGTCAGAGACAGGGCTGGACTGTTCTTCTTGTTATGTTTAACCACTAGTGGACTTGTCCAAAGGGTGGGAGCTCGCAGCTCTGTAGAAGAAGCCTCCCCGTTCCTGGAATCCTGTTCCTCTCTTTGACGTTTCTGTTTCATCATTCTCCCGCCTCTGCGATCTTTCCGGATTCCTAGAGACACACAAGAATATAATGAACTCCTTTCCTTGAACACAGGCATTACATAAATTTGGCCTCAGCCAATCAGGAGCTGCTGTTGATAGGCCAGTGGAGAATTAACTCCTGGTTTACTTTGTCAAGGCTTCTTCCTATATGTGGAATCTTACATGAGTAGTTGGAGAGAAAAAGTATTTTAAAAAGTATAGTATCAGAAATAGTGACAAAAGTCAGTAACTGAAAATAAATATTTTTTACAGCACAAACCATAATGACATGTCCTAACCTCTTGTATGTAACTGTTCTACAATTGATCAACAGTGACTTCATGACCTGAGCAGGCTACATGTATCACAGAAATAGCTCTCAAAAAAAAAAAAAACCTTTCCTCAAGTTTCCCAATTCTAACTAAACACTAACCTATTGCTGTGGAGCATGTGATCTTCCTAGTCAGGTAAGAAACATTCAGAAAAGTTACCATCATAAGACGGCCTTATACAGCAATAAAGATTGTTGTAAACAGAAAAAAAGGGAAGATAATTTCCACCTCAAATCTAGTGTGGGAGACCTACTGTCAAAAGTCAGTAACAAATGGAACAGAAATTATCTTTGTCATTACTGCACATTTCTGCAATGTGCCTAGTACTGAAAAACCCTGAACCTTTGGAAGTTATCAAGTCAGCCATACTAATTAGAAACAACACTAAGCCCTTACAGTAGAATAAAATCTCCTTTGTGGAAGCGTTACAAGCAAATTGTAATGATAAAGCCCGCATGTACTCCAACCATAAAGGAAGAATAAATGCTGGCTCTAAGTGGAGGAGGCACAGGCATTTTGAGGCTGAGTTAAATACTTAAAATCAGTTAAAAGCGAGATGAGTATAAAGTGAAGGCACACAAGGAACTGAGCTGTGAAGTAGAGACAGACAATGATGGGTCTACCTAGCCTGCAATCATACCAAGGATTTCATTGGTGTTGGGTGGACAGAGCCTAGACCATCTGTGTGGGTAGTCCATACAGGGAACACTCTCCTCCCCACAGTTTCCACAGTTCATTAGTCCTAGCAGAAGGTCAGTAGAAGAAAAAATCATTCTTTATAAGCATAGAAGCTAGGACATCCTTTCTTTCTCTCCTTCACTTTCTTATAAAGAAAAGAGGTGAAGAAGCTGGCCCACCAGATTAGACAGCTGACACAGTATGTCCCCTTAGAAAAACCCAACTCACATTTCTGAAATTGAAAGAAAAACAAATAATCTGCAGTATCAGCTTCTTCCATGTGGAAATAACTTCAGCTACTAAGCCTCTCCAGATGTCCCTCAAAATGGCAGGAGGGCTAGAAAGAGCTTTGGAGGTAGCAGTCCCATTACTTCAATTTCTAATTTACTAATGCTGGATGGGCACAAGGATTATTCTGGAATTCCTGTACAGTATGCAACATTACGCCCAGTTTTAAAATCAAAAGAATAAGAAGGATGGGGCAAACTATTCAAGAAACTGAGGAGGAGGAACAATTAAAAAAAAAAAGAAAAATTCTGAAATCTACTGGCCCTTAAAATAAATGAACACAGATCTTTCTGGTGGGTGGGGGAGAGAAAAGACAATATTTGATCAGCTTTTTTCACACCACAAAAAATATAATCTATTCAGCTTCCAATTTTTGTTTTTTTTTCTCACATCCAGTATTTCTTCATATAACTTCTTCTTCAGACTAATGGCTTTTAGCTCCTATCAGCAGGTGTCTCTCCCAGTGACAAAGAGAGCATCTATAGATCAGTATGCCTCTTTCTTTGATTGTTGTGATATGTTCAATGAATTTGTACTTGAAGATTAATCTCTTTAAGTCTAATTCTTTCAAGACATAGCAGGCCTCCTGATTCTATTCTATAATCTTTCCATATACAGCAAGTTCCATAAATCTTTCATCACCCTTAGTACGTAACCTCTCTACATTTTCCCATTAGTTAAACAAGTTGTAAGCCAAAAGTCTGAAGTGCACTGCTGTTCCCACTTTTCATTCAGTAATACCTGCTACCACTAGATTATTTCTGTTTAGAAGATGAGGGGGAGATTCTTGCTATTAAGAAAAAAAATAAAAGACTTATTTTGGCCATCCTGGAGTTAGTCTCATTGATAGCTTGCTTCATCAGACTACTCTGTCAGTATGCATGGACTACTCAGTAGTATGCATGCTCTTCTGCAATCAGCATATTTGGTAGTATGCTTTATTTCACTGTAATGTTATTGAATTAAAATTACCCTTTGAAACACAAATAAATAATCATGTAACAAAAACCATATGGTTCATACACGCTAAACATTTGCTAACTTTCCCACATTCCAAATTCGACAGCTGCTCATGCAGCAATTTCCCTTTGAAGAGTTAAAAGTATTCTTGGAGCCTCCACTGTGCAACATACACAAAAATAGATGGCCTCAGAATGGACATAATTCAGAAACATTATCTTGGGGTTATAATAATGCTATAAAAACATCAGATAAGTTAGTTTAGAAAGTATATAGAATGCTAGAAGTTACCAAGAGAGGAAGAGAGAACAAAGCATCTTCATAAATCAGATTACATTAACCCATGAGGCACACCGTAATGAATGCTACATGCAGTCTTGTTCTTCCCATTTTAAAAATTATATAAAATATATAAAACTGAAAAAGATCTAATAAGCACTAGAGACGTGTAAGATGATCTGAACAGTGAAATAAACTTGGTGTGAGAAACAGCTAAATTGACTAGGTCTTGCAAGTCAGGTACAAGATTACAGATCGGGAGTAGCAAGATGAATAAAATACCAACACTCGCTCTTCTTTAATTCAAGACAGTATCAAAGGAAAACACCCCACAGAAGGTACAGGACAGTCAACAAGAGGCTTTTTTTCATGTCATGCTGAAACAAAGCTGAACTTGCGAATACATTAGACATTGGTATGTCTTTGAGAGGTACAGATCAAATTTGTGGGAGAGAAGAATCCATCAAAGGTTAATATAAACAAATATAGCACCTTTGGCTTAACTGTCTGTGCCATAGAATCACTCTGTAGGAGTATTCTTTGTTTATTTGTTTTTCACATTAAAATTACTCCAGACCTGCCTTGTTAAGTAAAACAAGGATGTGATGGATGTTTAACTCAATAGAGGACATTTAACAAATGTAAGCATGCTTAGCTGCTTACAAATAAACCAGATTCTGAAGGACAGCAGTAGTTTTATTGTTAATTCATCTGCACTGGCTTCTTGTCATCCTGAAAAGAGTGGTGCACTGAGTGAAGCTGAACATAACATTCCGAATTTGGAAGAAATGCTCTGCCCAAATTTATTTTTATGTTTTTATTTCAGGAATTAAAAAAAAAAAAAAAAAAAAGCCTACATTACACATCTAGAGATCAGATCTGAAAAAAAAATAAGGGAGAGTACGCATTCTCTCTGCATCACATCAGCAGCTTTTACGACCATAGACAGGAAGGCTGTCAAATCTGTATAAGCATCACACTAGTTACAGATTTATAGAAATTAATGCTAAATCTCTAGATAGGTACATAACATAGGGATCCTGTTACTCATTTTCTTGGACCAAATAGGAGTGCGTATCTCTCTGAAAAATATAAGAGCTTCCAAATCTCCTCCAGCTTAATCAAATTTTATGTCTGTTAAAAAATGTAATAATAATGCACAGTCACTATTTCAAAATAAAAAGACAATATTTTTCAGCTAGCTTAATTGTCAAAAGTGCCATGATTCCACATGCTTTTTTAAAAATATATGAATGCATTAATTTTGATTCCACAGTTCAGACAATAAAGGAACTAGAATTGGCAGATTATCAGAAACAATATTCTACCAAAAATAGAAGTATTGTGTATCTTGCAGAAGCTCTCCAATGACTTCCACTGCAGCATTAAAGTTTAAACAAAGAATATTTTCAAAGAAAATTTTCCAAAGCTTCATCTCTAAATTCAGCCAGCCATTTAAGATATGAAGATAGGTTGCAAAACTGTAGAGCAATTACATACTCTTGGAATTCAGCAGAACTTGGTTAGCAACAAAATTGCATAGGGATTGTGGAATCAAACTTTAACCAGTTGAAGCATTCTAGTAGTGTTTTCAAACAAGTGATGAAGCAAAACAAACAAAAAAAATTCTAGATCATTAAACAAAAAAAAAATCCTTAATTAGGAATGCATTGGGTGAATACTGAAACTCAGCCATCCAAAAGCCAGTTTCTTTGTGCCTGAAGCTCCCCACCTTTATATCTTCTGTAGTAAAATTTTCAAGAATATTCACAGAGGAAGAGGAAGAGAACACATCATAGAAATAAATCTGTGTTGCTTTGTGACAACTCTAGAATTAGTCATTTTAGATTTGAAGATACACGCATAATCTCAAAACCTGTTTAATTAAAATATATTTGTGATAGACAGTTTTATATAATATTATTTAATTTCATTATTAGGAATTTTGTAGGAATATGTGTCAACTGAAGAACATTTATTATTTGCAATAAATGGGAAGGGATTTCATAAAACTCGGTAAATCTTTTTTGGATACTAAGACTGCAAAACCAGCTCATCTGATAAAACTAACAAGCCAAGATATTTTTGTGTCATAGAATCATAGAATCATAGAATATACAGTTTCTGTATTTTCTAACATTTGAGAATTTCACTTTGCAATTTTAACTATCTATTAGTACATTTTATTAATATACATCATGACCGTATGCATCATTCACAGAAAATGATTTTCTATCTATTTCATTGCAGTTTTCATTGCATGACACATGTCACCTGGGAACACTATGTTTTAATTTGGAGCAGGATATAACTATTTTATTTTACAGAAAAATTAAAGTGAGCAAAATGTAATTACAGAAAATTTGAATCTAGCCAGTAACAACATATCCTGTCTTGTGATGTGATAACAACGTTCCATCTGTAGCATTTTTCTCAGGTTATCCCATTCAGTAAAGCTCAGTTAGTCAAGAGCTTTTTATCTTTGAAGAACGCGCAACATGAAACTAAAATTTTTAAGTCACCACCTTCCTTCTACTGCATTATCACTGTCTAGCCTGGCCATAAAAAATATATTCACTTCCAAAGCAATTTTTTTTCTTAACTCTCTCACATGGATGTGCAAAAGTAAAACATATGCTGCTCAGTCAGAGGAGATAGCAGATTTTACTCCAGAGTTCCAGGTCCATACAGTGGGATGAGACAGTATTTTATCCTATAAACTGCTATATTAAGTCTACTGGGAGGAGGAGTTTCTTCTTCCCCTTTTATAAAAGAAACATTTTACTGACTAAAAACAGAGTAAAAAGATTTAAAATCATACCTTGAGCAAGTACGAAAATTAAAAGTAACAGACCACTATCAGTAATCCTTAGACATCTCAGAGTGGTATGCAGAAGTATCTTTGATACAATTTCAGTCTAAAACTTTAGACACAAAAAGCTCCTGGTTGCAAGTATTTCCTTTCTCTGATACATGCAGACAACTGCCATACTTGTAGATAAAGTCTTGGCTTCCACACTGTGATTCAGTGACAACAGAATTGCTTTTTAACAAAACAACAGAGGATATTTTTAATATGAGTAGTAGTTTTCTACTGCCGCAAGGAACACTTATATTCCTTCCAATTGCATTTCAGGTTCCCTAGTTTTGTAGGTTTCCAGATGCTGTTAAATTTAGAGGGAAAATCCAAGGAAATAACAAGTCAATGAACTGTTAAATGCTGTGCCTCCTTTTGCCAAAAGAACCATCAGAGAAGCAGCACATTTCTGAACTAAATATTAGTAAGAATACTATAAATCAAAGACAAAAGTAAACTCTATCACAATATCTGGCTTTTTTTGTCCCCTTACTACTTTAGAAGCCCTGTAAATTATATGGAAAATATTTTTCTACAGCTAGCTCGTTATCTTTCCGTTATTTGAGGTAGTAATAATGGTGCCGGTAACTGTCCCAGCCGTGGGCATCAGAATGCAAGTACTGCTTAAAAATTCATTCTCATGTAACGTTGAGCTGTACCATTAATTGTATGTATTCAGTACTCTCAGAATCTTCGCAGTAGTTAGTGTTCTACAAATTAACTTCCACTTTGTACTTGACAGATATTCAGTTTGCAATTCAAGCACTGAAAGTAGTGGAAACACAGTAGATTTGGAAACTTGACAAGTCAAAATGTAAAGGCAGGCTGAGTGCCAGAAGTGGAGAACCAGAGCTCTGTTTCTAGGCAACAAACATATAAGCAATAAATTCTCATTCATATTAGTGCTGTTTCATGTCTGGCTGGAGCTAACCAGCAAAATAAATAACATTTAACACAGAGAAGAAGATCCTATTTAAAAACTTTCTGCTCAGAAATGAGTTTTTAGCTTTAGAGGATTCCTCTTCATTTATGACTTCCTGGTAAATGCAGGCTTTTCCTTTTGTTGCTTCCTTTCCATTTTATCAACACAGCAGCTGTGGCTCCTAAGAGGAATAGGTTCAGAACATGGTTTGTGGGAACATGATGGGAAAAGAGAGCTTTGTGCATGGGAAAAGACTGCAAGACCTAGGTTTACCACCTAACTACCAGTCTGGAGCAACCCCTGAATCTGAGGCTCTTTGTCCAAATTTCTGCTCCTCATTAGTGGCCTACAGATTATAAGAGATATTTCTTGATACACACCTGGCCTTGAAGCATTACTAACCTGTACTTTTGTCCCTACAGTCTGCTACAGACTGTCAAAAGAGCATTTCAAAGTTGCTTGGAATCACCTTCTCTCTTAAGCAATTCTCTATCTGTTTGAGACTAAGTCTTCCTCATCAGAATTACAAACTGCCAGGGAGAAGGTCTGTCCAGCATTTGGTAAAACGTATCCTGTCTGAGAAGAAAAGATTAAGCATATATATAATGTAAAAGAGATAATGACTACAAAGGCATCCTTCAGAAAGCCAGAGTCCATGTCCAGTTGATGGCCAGAGTATTAAAAGAGCATGCAGAAAAGAGCATCCAAAGCAGAGAAGCCACATGATCACATCAGTATTCACAAAGGAAGAAATTCTAGATTTTTCTTAGCCAGAAAGTGTTTATATGGAGAGTAGGGGAATCTGAAATTGAGAGTTGAAGAGACTAGAAATCAAAAGTCCAGTCTGAGGTATCCTCATACAGGACTTATTTGCTAAAATGCTGCAGAGGAGCTCTGGAACTCTGCCCAGGCTTACACTAATATCATTGTTGTCATTGATAGAAGGGCACAAAAGTAATAGTCTGGCAAATAATAACAGTGTGAACAAGCTAACAGTGCCTTTACGGATGCAAACCTGAGTGTCATCAGAGTGTAGCTGGCTTTTCAGTCATCTAAAAATTGTCTTAGGTGCATGCATGCAAGGTAGCTATCTCCTCAGGACCTCTTACAGTTCTTTTTCTTTTTAGACAGACCTCATTAGGCATGATGAAGTCAGTATTTTTTTGTTTCTTTAAGGCCTTAAAGAAGCTCCTCTAAAGCTGCTGTACCTAAGTAGATGTCAGGAATATAATTACATTCTTGATAAATTTATAATGGACAGAGGCTTGCTTTACCTATGACTGCAGTGTAGGTCCTAATGATGAAATATATCTCAGAATTGTGGTCTTTCCAAAGAGATTTTTGAAAGCTTTGATATTTAGGGGGTTTTGTTTTGTTCTGTTTTTCCACTTGGTTCTCTCAGCAGAAACATTGTTTGGTCACAGGAAAGCAACACTGTTTTCCAAATTCAAATTTTATAGGTTTGAAAAATTTCTTCTTCTGAATTTGATTCATATAATTATCCTACTGTTTATTATTACTGTTTACTGTTTTCAAGCCTAGCCTTGAACACCTCTGGCAATGGGGCATTCATAGCTTCTCTGAGTAATCTGCTCTTGTGCCTCTTTACACTCACAGTGAAGAATTTCTTAGTAATGTCCAATCTAAATCTACTCTCTTTTAGTTTAAAACCAGTACACTTTGTTCTATGACTATACTCCCCAATAAATAGTCATCCAACAGCTTTTTTGAAGGCCCCTGCTAGATAATGCAATGCTTCTTATAAGTTCTCTCCATAACCCTCTCCAAACTGAACAACCCCAGCTCCCTCAACCTTTCTTCATAACAGAGGTGCCCCAGACCTCTGATCATCTTCCTGATTCTCTAGATTCACTTGTCCATGTGGACATGTGTCCAGGACAGGTCCATGTCCTTACACTGGGGGCCTCAGAGCCAAACTCAGGAACCTAGGTGGGATCTCACAAGAGCAGAGTTAAAGAGAATTACCTTCTTTGACTTGCTGGCCACACTTCTTTAATGCAGCCAAGGACAGAGCTGGCTTTCTGGGCTGCAAGCACATTGACAGCTCATGTTTAGCTTTTCATCCATCAACACCCCCAAGTCTTTCTCCACAGGGCTGCTCTCTATTCACTCATTGCTCAGTCTGTTTTTGTGCTTAGGATTGCCCTGACTGATGTGCAGTACCAGTACTTGGCCTTCCTGGACTTCCTGAGGTTTGTCATCTACAAACTTGCTGAGTGTGTCCAGCACCCCACTGTTCATGTTGAAGACAAAGACGATAAATAGTGCTGGAAGTACTATCACAGAAGTATCATAACTTTTCACTGGTGGACGCAGATTGTTGACCTCAACTCTTCAAATGAGACCATTGAGCCAATTCTTTATCCACTCAGTAAGTAGTCCATCCATCAAACGCCTTTGAACAATTCCAGCTAGATGACGTCAGCAGCTCTTCCCTTACCCACCAATGCAATAACTCCATCAAGAGAATGAGAAACACTGACTGAAATAATCTAAAAACATCAAATAGAATTTAATCATGAACACACCTGTCTCAAGTGACAGTGCTTAATAGCCAGGTTTATGACAAGGATATCAGTTTCTGACAGTGATATCAATAAATAGAATATTTGAGCTTGGTCTTTCCACCATGATATTGGAACTTTTTCTGTTCCTGAATGGTTGATGAACACTGTATATTTGTTTATGTGTCATGCAGAAGATATGGGTGTGAAAATGAATGAGGAGCGCAGTCTGGATTTTACTTAGTTTGAGGGGAGGTATGAACTATAGTTCCCTGTGTGAAATTTGTAACCACAAGTCCTGATAGCATTTTCAAATTCTGTTAAACTTGACATGAGATAGGAACTACATATTTTGAAAGGTTATTTAACTTTGCTGAAGGTTCTTTCAGTACTTGCTCCCTTAGTAGAACTGCCTCTTATAATAACAACATATTGTAAGAGAAGAAGAAATCTACTTTTTTTTTCTTTTTGATCCTTAAGAATCTCTCTTTTTTCTTTTTTTCTTTTTTTTTCTCTCTTAACTGAAACAAACCAACATTTAATATTCTGCGTTTAAAAAAATACTATCGGGTCTTTTTAGGAACCCTGAAGCTCTTAGTCTTTAATCACTGTACTCCATGTACCATTTACAACAGTGGCAATGGTGTATATGCTGAGGATTTTGATAATTTCCTAAATGCCTCTAATTAGATATTACCATATCCATAAGAGAAGAATGCCTAGTGGTGATAAGTCACTGCTATCATATTACAGTAAATCAACACATATGTGTTGTATAAACTATAGCAGACTTTAAGTTTCTGCAACTCTAGTTTTGTCCCTAGTTTTTGTCCCTGTGTCATCCGTCCTATCTCCTAGAGCCTGTCAGCTCGGACAGGGCTATATCCTTGGCTTTTCCAGTACAGTGAGGGAAGAGGCCAGAAGCAAAACAGTTAAAAAACTCTCCTGACATTCTTGATAATTGGTTATACCCTTGCTATTTAATAATTGAAAGCATTGACATTGAATTTTTTTCCATAAAATCGCACAGATTTTATTGCAGAATCTGAGATAACTCTAAAATGTTACTGAATGTAACTGATCCTAAACTCAACTAGAATTTAGATTATGCAAATTTTTTCTGTAAAATACCACAAGATGGTGGTATTGAAGTTAAAAACATTGTTGATATATGCCATGGAGTATTAATATTTCTCATCAGACAAATTTTAACAGGGCCTGATCAACAGGCTAACAGACACAAAAATAGTAAGAGGAAGAGAATAGCAGCGTCTCATTAAATTAACAGAAAATTGGCAAATGACATGTCTTTCCAGTTGCTAATACTGGAAACAGTACAAATTATTTTGGATATGATGTTTATAATTAAGCCATTCATTTATTTGTTTAATATATAGAGATAGTATTTGAGTGTGATGATTTGATTCATTTAAAGAAATTGAACTATTACAACTCCATCATCAAGCTGTAGTTGGACCTAGCCACTGAACATCGCATTCTTCCAAAGCAATATTTTTTCGCCACTCTACACTGATAGGCAAATATTTCTCTGAGAATAGGCTTGGACAGGCTCTTAAATTTCTATTTCTACTACAATGAGCTAAGCAGAATCTGGTGTACCTCAGTATTTGTTTTTTCTCTCACTGTCATAACAATTCACTGACACCAAGATTTTAAAAGGCCTTCACCAATTCAAGACACTTCCTTCTTTGATTATTTCACAAAGTACTGGACTTGAATGTAGTTCCTCTGTTTTGTCATTAAATTATGTCGGACAAGGTATGTCCGACATAATTTATATCAGATGATAGCACATCATCTAGTACATGGAAAAAAAAAAAAAAAAGAAGACTGGCATAATGACTGGTTACCAACATATCAAATCAAGCTTGGGATGGCTTATGATAATCAAAAATAAAAATCAAGGGACTTGATGATCTTTATGGGTACCTTCCAACTGGGAAGAATATCCAATGGGATATTCTATGATTCTATCACAGAATTCTGTTTTTTTGTTTGTTTGTTTCAAAGATGGTTCTCAATCATTTATAGACATTAACTTTTTCTCTCTATAATCAGTGCTGCTACTATTAAAAGAGACAGAAGGAGATAGGGAGAGAGAGGCAGTAGTGGGAAGTACAGGGCCTACTGCTCCACCAGTTTGCTCATAGAATCATTTCAGTTGGAAGGAACCCTTAAAGGTCCAACTCCCCTGCATTGAACAGAGACATCTATAGCTAGATCAGGTTGCTCAGAGACTGTTGCAGCCTGACCTTGCTCAGTGTTCAAGTCACTTTAAGCATCACATGTCCTATGTACTATCATGAGTCCTATCAGCTACAGTGCAGATCATAAAAGTGGTCTTTCATGTAAAGCTTTTGAAGACCTTGTGACCAAAAATGCTGATAGCAACCAGATAAATATAGTTTATGGTCTTTAATGACTATTCATAACTCACAGCTTGAGAACTAATGATCTGCTAATTAGAGATAATGGTGCAAGACATGCTACTTCCTCATATGTATTTTGGCATTCATTTTTTCTTCATAGCACATTTTAAAGAGTGCTAGAGGAGATGTACAAGAAAAGCAACAGAAGTTCAATTAATCCATCATTCAGTTGAATCACTTTCAGTGCTGGCACTCCTGCACAAATCATACTAAGTTTTGGCTAGAATAAGAATGGCAGCAGCAGCCTCATTTCTATGTAGTCTTTACAGTGAATCCATAAGCATTCCTGGGTACACAGTGAATCCTTTAGAAGAACCAGATATCAATCATGATTGATGAGTGGTGTCCCCCAGAGGTCAGCACTGGGTCCGATACTCTTTAATATCTTCATCAATGACATCGACAGTGGGGTCGAGTGCACCCTCAGCAAGTTTGCTGATGACACCAAGCTGTGGGGTGAAGTCAGCACACTAGAGGGACAGGATGCTATCCAAAGGGACCTGGACAGGCTTGGGCAGTGGGCCCAGGTGAGGTTCAACAAATCCAAATGCAAGATCTTGCACCTGGGTCGAGGCAACCCCCATTACCAATACAAGCTGGAGGACAAAAGGATTAAGCGCAGCTCTGCTGAAAAACACCTCAGGTACTGGTGAATGGGTAGCTGATGGATAGCTATGGAGTATAAACAAGCATAAAACAGGTTGTCAGATGGGGCTGTAAAATCTCTGCCCTTGGAGATTTTCATGACCTAACTGGAAAAAATCTTAAGCAATTTAGTCTGAATGCGGTGTTTAAGCTGCCTTGAGCAGACAAAGATCCCTCTTGGTATTCCTTCTAGCCTGGAATGAGAAGATAAAATATATTTGCAAAAGTGTTCATGTTTCACTAAAAAGCTAGGTTTTACTTCATCTTTTTTTCCAAGAGGCTGTTCTAAACTCACAAAACTTTTCCTCAAATGCTGCTTGAGTACACGCTTGCAGTCCATCAACTACATATTATAAATCTACATTTTCTCATACATTTATCAGACCCTACCTACGCAGTTATTTTGTTGGGTACGGAACAGCATGTCCAATAAATATCAAAAAGGTTCTCTTTGGACAAACGAAAATAGTTTCACATTGTTAAGCCGTTTGCCTTAATTCACTAATTTCTATTTTTGATACAGTATTTCATTAGAAGATAATTACACGGAAAACCAGAAAGCCTGGAAACATTCCAGTGGTTGCATCAGACATAGATTTACCTCTGCTCTTGAGAGTGATTTTATTACCTTTCTAGCCTTTTCTATATATTTTATTTATTTACTGGAGGGAGAGGAAGGCTTTTAACATGAGCAAATATAGTATACGGTAAGAAAGCATAGCTCTCTCCATTTAAAGACAAAAAAAAAAAGTAAGTTTCTTCTCTGAGCAGATGGTAAATTTGCCGAGTGCTTTTTATTTTCTCTGTAAAAATTTGTTTTGATCTTATGTACTACTGTCACTCTGAATTTCTCCAGACTGAATTCCCATATCGTTACAGGTAGGTAACAAGTTCAAGAGAATGTAAGAGAAAACTTGAAAATAGGAATGTGTTTATTCTTTCCAGAGACTAGAAGTAAATGTTTTTTACAAGTATCTGGCTTGTAGTTATAGCACACTGGTACATCAAACCAACTTTTCTTCCCTGGGCTTCACTACACCAATCTCTGAAAGCTTCCCTGATAATCTCTGGGAGGAGCACTGCAGGACATAGGCTTCAACTACATAGTAATTTCATAGTTCACAGAAATGGCACTCCTCAACTCAGAATCTTCTCTCTACAACATTGAATTCAGGCTATTCCAAGATAATAAACACCCCAGATCATATCTATGATCACCAGATGGATCTAGCACATGAGCTCTCAAATCCTCAATCACACATTTCACATGATTCAAGATTGGAAAGACATCAGACAGCTGGCAAATTATGCGGGTCTCAGAGTGGCTAAAATGTCAAGGAAATAACTGATTTTTCATAATGGATATAGCATTTAAGGTGGTTAATTTTGATTCCATTAGCACCAAGTTGCTCTGATTCAAGAGGCTACTTGATGTTAAGTCTGCAGTCATATTTAATAGGAGGGGAACAACGTAGCATTCTTACAGCCAGAAATCCAGCTAGAAATTCAGATCCATTTACCATAGCATACAAAATATTTAATTGATAAATAGAAATTAAAATAAAGTGGTTTTGATTTCTGAAAATTGGATCATTTGAAGTCAAGTCATTAAAACAGAGGAGAAGTGGAGACGTATATTGGAGCAGAGATCATCTGGACCATACAGTTGAAGCTTCAGGACTGCAACTGCCATAAGAACTCCATTTGGAGTCTGAGAGTGTGTTGCAGGACCCCACACAGTGTGAAATATTAAGCTAGAATATAGCTCTCCAAAACAGAACAAAACCAAATTTCATAAATATCATTTAAAAAGGCAATGCTATTCCTTTTTGCTACCAACCAGAAGAAAGAAGCACATGATAAGGAGATTATTCTGTAAGAACACTTTATCCTCACATACAAACACGTAGGTGCATAGTCTATGTAGTAGCATATGATTTTAAAGTCTTATTCAGAAAAAGCTTGGACAAAATCTAGCCATAATCCCTGTCTCAGATGTTAACTGCATCAGCAAAGAATCTATCAGTCTAATTGTATCTCCAAGCAACACAATAATTGATGCAGCAAGAAACACAAATATAAGAGGAGAGAAAGGAAAAAAGCTCTGCAGTACTGGAAGAAGTTTTTGAAAGACTAAAGAAAAGTTGGGTAAAAAAATTATTTTTCCACACAATCTCATAAATAAGTGTTCCTACTGTTGACTTCAAGAGCCACTTGAAGCCTTCACTTTTTTGAAAGAATGCCTAAAGATATTTCAGTGGTGTCTACTCTATTAAAAATAAAATACATTAACTTCTTAAATACCATTTTCAATTAAGTGACGTTCCAGAAGTAGTAACTCAGAAACGACAGTTAAATAACTTATGTTTAACCAGGAACAACTAAACAATAATTAACCTAGTTTTCCTCATAGTTATTCAATAATATCAGCTATTGCTCAGAAATTAAACAATAGATGAAGACATGATCTAGTAAGAAATCTCAGCTAAGAAGAAATCTCAAAGAAGGAGGAAAACTGAGATTCATGCAGAGAAAAGAAAGGCTACAGAAGTATTCAACTGTGTCTAAAAGCTGTAAACCATAGCAAAAACTATGTAACTAATAATTGTGGAGATAAATATAAAAGTGAGATATTACACACAGTTGTTTCTTTTTTTTCCAAATGCACAATCCAACTAATCCTTTTCAACAGGACAAATTCTTTCATACAAACAAAATAAGATTATTTCAATTTAAAAATTCTATCAAGACAACTGAACTTTTTAATTTTTAAGGAATGCTGTGTATTCAGAAATGTTTAAAAGAAGAACTGCAAGAGATCTTTCACAACAAAAAAGCTTGGGACAACTTCCCTGGGAAAACAAATCGAAACAACAACAACAACAAAAAACATTTTAAAGTTAACAGTTTAGAAGTTAACCAGATGGCATACTAAAAATAAGCACTTAACTTTTATCTTCATGTGAGAGAAATATGACAATTATCAAGAGGTAAGAATTACCTGGAGGTAAGAATTTCTGTCTCCTGCAGAAGAATCCTGAATGCTTTACTTTATCCTGCAAAACTTTACCTGCCTTGAATATTTCATCTGCAGGCATGCCAAATTTGTAACCTGTATTAAGGATTTCAAGAATTTTTTGCAGGCTTCATAAAATACCTATTCTTAAACTTTCACCTATGAACCAGTGGTGAACTTCACTGCATTGTCAGTGGTCCTATAGGAGCAGGCAAAATTTATATATCTACTCTCCTTGTTTGCAACATGCAAGTTTAGTTGTTTGCTTTTATGTTTATATCTTTGTTTTGTTGTGTTTTTTTTTCTTTAATAGAAATCTTATATTACTGTAAAAGGAAAGGATAAAGATGAAGTCCATAAGACTTTACTAAAGCCACCACTGTAAAAAACATAAACTTCAGAACAGCTATTTCAGAAAGAAAACTTTGAAAAAATAGCAGTATTTTTTATGAGATTGAAAAAAAATATATACAGAACAGTCAAAAACATTACAATCCGTATCTCACGGAACACACAGGAAAAATATCAGACTAGTAGAGTGTGTCATTAATTAAATACATATAAGCATAAATGGATGGAAACATGCCAAATGAAAGACATAATAGAATCATCATAAAACATAATGTTGTATCTTAACATACTTTAATGATTTATCTGGAGTAGGCTGCATGGTAAATTTACGCATTACATTTTCTTATATTAGTTTGCCTTGTCTGAAACCTTAATTTCTCCAGACCATAGCTGTCATACTGATTGCATAAATTTGACTTTTAAAAGTATTCACCACGATATTAAGAAAGAAACAAAAAACTACCGATTCACAACTTTATGAAAAAAAATGGCTACAGTCGAGTATTAAAATTAAAAACAGATTTAACATCTTCCAAACGCCTACATCACAACACAGAGAGTAATAAAATCAGCCTCAGCTCTTGTCTAATTCTTGATTTGAGAAAAATGCATATACAACATCAAAGGACAGCAACACCTTTACTTTTTCCTCTTTAATCTTTCTCTCAGGATTCCCAAACCTGTCTTAGCCAACTGCACTAACTGGATTTATAAACTACTATATTATCTGTGAAGTATAGACACGAAGAAGTACTCCTTTCTCTTGCTCCCACATGGTTGTTCGTCGTATAATAAGTAAATGTTAGGTATGCCAGAAAAAAAAAGGACCGATCTCTAATTTAACAATTAGCTCCTTCCTCACATAAAATGTGTTCTATTCCTTTCTCTTCTGAACGCTTACTGCTTTGCAAACTTTTTGCATTAAAATAGGTTTTGATAAAGCTAGTGAATACTCCTCATTAACAAAAGCAATCTGAATTTTTAATAGTCTATTACAAGGTTTTCTTCTGATTTAGAGCAAATGTTTCCCACGATTTCCTATTCATCTGAAACATTGATCGTTTGGGACTTCTCTCTGCTTTTGACAAATACTGTCAGTTGTCAAATTGTCAAATATTGCAGCTGAGAGAACTGGGATTGTTTAGGCTGGGGAAAACGAGGTTCAGTGGAGACCTTATTGCCCTCTACAACTCTCTCGAGGGACATTGTGGAAAGTCAGGGGTCAGTCTCTTCTCCCAGTAACTAGTGATAGGACAAGAGGAAACAGCTTCAAGTTGCACTAGGGGAGGTTCAGATTGGATATTAAGACCAATTTCTTCTCCAAAAGAGTGGTGAGGCGATGGAAAAGGCTGCCCAGGGAGGTAGTGGAGTCACCATCCCTGAAGGTGTTTAAGGAAAGGGTAGACATAATACTTGGGGACATGGTTTAGTAGGCAATATTGGAAGTAGGTGGACAGTTGGACTAGATGATCTTAGAGGTCTTTTCCAACCTTAATGATTCTATGATTCTATGAAATACACAATACTGTAACATAGAGGAGAAAAGCAGGTATTATGATGGATCCAAAAATATTTTACAAAAAGAACTCTTCCATCTAGGAACACACTATGGCTATTATTCTGTATTGTCAGTTATTTCTAATTTTGCCTCCAAAACTTTATGACTGAATATACGTATAAAATAATTCAGTGGTATGCCACTTCAGCCTAGGCATTCAGTGACTAATTCTTCCTCTCTGACATCATTAGTATGCATGTATCTTCCAGTAAATTGGCATCTAGTCCAGTTTGCATAAAATAAGCGAGCCTTTCAGTTTTGTTGAAATTAATTCACATCAGAAGTATGTGGACAGTACTGGAATAAAGGAACTAACTTTCCTTTCCAGAACTAAATGAATAAGTATTGAATAGACACAGGTTTCTGTTTTGTTATTGTTGCTGTTTTTTAACAAATATGGACTGATCTGAGATCATCAGTGCTTTTCACACTGACTGCAAAATGTTACAAAATCTTGAGTTAAGTTTCATTCATCACAATCTGCCTTCTACCAACAGAGACCCAAAGAATCATGCATCAAAAATATTAACAGAAGAATCATAGGTCCATCAAAGTCCAAGTTTCTATAAATTTTGATGTAAATTTGGCTGAGAATAAAAACATAGGATTTGAGATGCTTTTATTTTTTATTTAAATGTTCTTTGATTTAATACACTTCAGCTCAGAAAAAAAAAAAAAGTCCTGCTTAGGAACTGTATCATCTGTCCATTGAAGTTAAAAGACAGGAAGACAGACACCAATGCTGAGGATTTGTTGACTGCAGTGTACATACCACCTTTCATCATTCCCACTTCATAGCATTTTCTTAGTCGGCAGGCCTGGCAACTCTTTCTTCTGTTCTTGTCAATAGTACACTGGTTAGTGGCAGGACACATGTAGTCATTGTGCCCTGTAAAACCGGAGGGAAAATAAGGACACAGTTACACATGATCTTAAACAACAGGCATTACAAATTGCCTATAATATTTTATCATATGTTTCACCGAGGATTTAGTACAGCACCTAACATCTCAGGAAAAGGGTAGTTTTACTGTCATTATCTATCAAAAAGTTGTTAATAATGCTAAAACTTCACAGCAAACTCACATTTATACACAAGTTCTTCAAAGTATTACAAAATATTTTCATAAAAGCGAAAACATCTATGGAATAATTTTTAAAAATTAACAATCAAAGCAGCCACAAAAGGGAGCAGATAAATATGAATAAGTCACACGAATTCCTTGTTCTTAGACTGAGAAATGTCATGCAATCTGTTTGTTGTGATGCTTAAGCATCAAATGATTATAGGTTTATAGAATGAAAAAGGCATATCCACAGAACATTTTTAGACATATACCACAATTTGGGGCAGTTTAGAAATGAAAAACAACATAAAATAGAAGCAAAAAATATTAATTTAATTGTACATCAGGGATAAATCAATCCCTAACTCCAATCCCTAATTGTTTGTATACTGATATATGCAAAAACACTTTTTTCATGACAAATTCTTCTATTACCATCTGATGCAACTAAGTTTGACACCAGTGCCTTGTCTTTCAGAGCTCCACTTCCTCCTTTATTATGCTATGTGCCTCAATTCTTTCTACAAAAGTTGTCAGCATATCATTATTTGTTAATGCCAACAAACACTTTCCCTTCTTTTTTCCCTTAAAAATAAGTATCAAGTATATTCTCAAGCCTGCTATTAAATTATTTTCCAGCCATAGACAAAGTTCAGCAAGGATAAAAAGACTATCCAAAATGATCTTATTAGTGCTTGGTATTCATCTAAATGAAACTAAGGTACAGCACAAAACGAAACAATTTTACTGCAGAACAGTTTGTTCTTTCTTTCAGGTCAAGGGATCAGCTTGAGGTAGAGTACGGTGGAGGCTTGACGGAGGCCTTGGTCTCATCAAATCATCTATCCTTGACTACAAATTAGAAAATAGGGTAAAAATGACTATCGGATTACACCAGGAACATCTGTTCTCTAATGCTACAAAAATGGGATCCAATCAAAATAAGCGCTGAATGGTAAACTTTTATTATAGACAGCTGACTATATCCTGTCTCAAACAGGTACAATTATTTTTTACTAACTGTACATATGTATAAATATTCTCCAGGACTGAGGTGAAGAGGGAGAGCAGAAATGCAACTCAACCTCAGCATGAAAGAGCATTTTAATTTTCAGTACCTTGAGTATGATACAGGCTGTTCTATATCTACTTCAAGACATTTCACATGTAGGAAAATCAAGAAAGAAAGAAAGATAACAGCCTCAACCACATAAAAATACAATATCTACAGGGAAAAGGAGAAAAAAAAAAAAAGTTAAAGGTGTACTTTTTTGGAAATGCATGTTTATTGGGTCACACTTAACAGCAGCAAAAAAAGCTGTGGTACCTGTCCTCAAGCAATTGCCTTGTTTTATAATCTGAGCTCTGAAACAAGGTGAGAGACAGGCTGAAATCATTAATTAATATTTTACAAACAAATAAAAGCTTTGACTGGTTATCTGATTTCCATTCTAGTAAAGCTAAAATGTAAATTCAGAAATTGAATATCTCCAGGCACTGAAATCATCTTACAACCCTCTGTAAGAAAAGCAGATAGATGTTCCCACTTTGGTCAAAACCAAAAATGTGCTGTAACACTTCTGCTGGACCAGCTGATCTTCATAAGGTTCAACTCATCCTTTTTCACAGTTCTTATGCAGGTGATAATCTTCTAATTTGATTTGAACCCGTATTTCCTTTTTCCAACTTCAAATTTTCAAAAATGGATTTTGGTTTCTAGAATAGCACATAAAACAATCCTAACTGTAATCAAGCTACAGTCCTTAATGAAATCAATACAATACCATAGCTAATGTCATTGCTTAGACATCATAGTAACTGTACATCTAGGAAGACAATACTGTATTTAATACTTTCCACATTTTTAAGTTTCATTTAACCAATGAGTCTTTCTTTAGTTTGAACAATGTGGGGGAAAAAAAAGCAACTTAAAGAAAATATTAGATAATTAGAGCATACAGTAAAAATGATCATCGAATGAATCGGAAGAAGAAGAAGGTAAGGAAGGCAGGCAGGGAGGAAGGAAGGAACCATTCCACCTTCCTCACATTACCATCTGATTTCAAGTGCTCAGTCACTGGAATCAGAGAAGAAAGTTTCCTCTGCAAGGAACAGACAAGACTGGGATGGCGCAACATGGGAAAAGATAGAAGACTGTAACTATGGAATAGGTAAAACCCAAAGATGACTTTTAGTTCTAAGTAAAGTGATTTAATAAAACTGAGGCGTACTGTCTTTTTAGTTTTTCTACTTTATCCTTTATCCTTAAAGCTCATCCATTGGCAAAGCAGATTCTGAGCAACCCAGCTTATTAGAAGTGATTCCTCACTGACTGGAGTCATTAATAGGACGGTGGGACACAACAGGTGTCCAGCTGCCCTACGCTTTCTTTTAATGGTACTAAAAGAATAATGCAGGCTACAGGAGAAACTAATTAGACCATTAAAATAATTAGAGTCATAGGAATACTGAAATGAGGAAATGTCTTGAGTGATCACTGATACTTATAAAGGGAAGCACTTGGACTCCCTGCTCTTATTGGTTTGTTGCTTTTCTGAAAATAAATTACCAGATACCCTGCACAAGATTAAAGACAGTAAGTTTACTGTCTTACATATTGAATTACATAACTTATGTAAGTCAGTTACATTCTGTTACTTATATTACTCATATTAATCCCCACATTTGTATGACTTGCACCATCATCAGTTACAAAGGAAGACTTTAAGGGAGATGTTGGAGGAATTGGGGTATTTTTTTGGTTGGAGGAATTGTTTTGTTTTTTTTTATATCTTGCACATTCTACATTTTAAAATAATAGCAAAATTAATGTTAAGTACTTTTACAGCACTTTATTATATGCTAAGGTCTTTCTGGAACAGGGCAAAAGGTCTAGGTCCGTATGATAACAACCAATATAATAGGGAGCGAGGTGAAGGAAGTATAATGTTAACAAGAAAATAATGTTTGAAATTAGGATGATTTTCAGCTTATCCTCACTTGGCCTGTCATAATCATGGCTGTTTCTTGTTGGATATGCAGTCTGAGTCTTACTTGTCACTGTGAGTCAAACACCTAGTATTTATATTCAGAGACTCACATCACTATCAAAGTGTTCTCATGATACACACAGTGTATGCAACAGCCAAGCGTGCTTGAATCAGAGTGGGAAGACGATTTATCTGTGAGGGTTTCAGTCAACAAAACACTTCATATTTCTTTAAAGTTAAGTGTTACTACGTTCAGCAGAACGTTTAAACATCAGTGTACTTGTATCTAGTAGTTCCAGCTCCAGTGTATACGTTTAAAGCTCTGAAAGTAATGCTCCCTATTTATTTCCACGGAAAATACAACAGACACAAAGAGCACAATAACACTATTTGATGGAGGAAATTCTCAATTAAAAACCACTACTTTTCAACATATTCAGCACCATTACCTATGCATTTTTGCCAGCAATGAGCAAGAGCCTGTATGCCATGCTTGTAAACATCTACACCTGCAGAGGTACCCACTGTCACCGTCAGCACTGCTGAAACACACTACCCACCGTTTCACTGTGCCCACATCCACAGTTCGGACACCATAAACATTCAGCAAGTGTCGATGAATGCCAATGGGTGCCATTTTTTCCACATAGAGGAATTCATTGACACACCTTTGCTTCATACACACTTCCATGTCAGACATCGTTTTGTCAGATTGCCCTTCTGCTGTCATCTGTCACAATGTAACAAAATGTAATGGAATACTGGCAGGAAGGTTCATCCTCTAGAGTGCTATACCACCAACATCTGCCTCTACATTGTGGGCCAATATAAGAAAATAGGAGGCATTACTTCCAGAGCAGCCTTCATGTATCATTGAATGAAAGAGGACCATAAATGGGTTTTCTTTTGCATGAAAAATTGGTTTAAAGTCAATGAAGACATTTTGTCAGAGCACTGATGTTAAAGACTGTTATAATATCTTAACAAAATGAACATTTTCATTTACAGGTAGTACTGTAAGTATGCTACATCTCCTTGCAAACTGTACATTCAATTACCAGGGATCCAAATATAAAGTAAGACTACCTAAACTTCTTCAGTAGGCCCATGAGAAAACATAATCTGAAGTTATGCCTGGTATAAAAATAGAGATACGTTAATTTTCTTGTGGCCAACAACTGTTGGATTTTAAGTGCACAAGAGTAATTTACTGTTGTTTTTATTTCTTGGCCTCTTCATATTGTCTGTGGGAGTTTTCTCTAGAGGAATTTCTTCTCTTCCCATTTTAGCTCAAATAAGCTGAAGCTAAAAATAGAAGAGATATCATTATAGGCTTGCCTATGACTCTCTCAGAAAATGTATTTTGTCTCTGAAGAGATCCTATTGAAATGGCTGTGAGTAATACACTGTGGGAGTTTTTCCTTTAACACAGCAGTCGGTTTAATCATGCGCCAAGGATTTAAGATAATTGTGATTTTACAGATAAGGAAACAGAAACTAGATGCCACATTCCTTGCCAGACTTTTTAGAGATTGGGATCTAGATTGGTGTCTTTTTCTTATATGTCAAGAAGGAAAAACATACGTCCTATTTTATTATCTTGTCTAAAATTCAAAAAAAAAAAAAAATGGATTTGAGGTAGAATCATATTTTGCATTTAGGGTGATAATGCTGACAATAGTGGAAACAGCAGTTTCATTTTCATCTGCTGGAGTAGAAAATATAATTTTATATTTATATAAAGTTAGATTTGTGCTTTACTTTTTATATTTTACTCTTTCTCAATGTATATGTTCATGAGTTACTGAATTGGTTAGATGGCAGCAGATTTGGAATCCTGAAGCAATATCTGTTCTCATTCTTTTCTTTTTTTTTTTAATTTTTCCTGTTAGCTGAATAGTGTATGGAAAGGGTAAAGGAAAGATCAGTATCATGATAATTTGGCTTGAATTAATGACTCATGTTTACAATTCTATACTTATGTGAAGATTTCACTAGAAAATGAATACTGTGAGGGAGCTACTTTTCTGATTCCTCAGTGGCTCTATGTTCTTTCCTTCAGAGGGTGTGTAGAATGATCTCCCTACAGGCCACAAAGGAAATATGTTTTACAATCCAGGCCCTTTTCCTTATTGTCATGTATAGAATTGCCTAGATAGTTTAAAATCAGAAAATTATTCATCTTCTCAGCAGGTCTGGGTAGTTGCTAAGAGAACCCAAGCTCTAAATCCAAAGACCTGGTCCAAGGATAATTAAGCTGTGAATGTGAGTGTCTATGCTTAAAAAAGGAATTAGGCACAACCTTCTGTTCTTTTCTGAAATCCGTTAGGAAAGAGTGAGATCTAAAAATTACTGTGCATTTTTATTGGAGCAGTTTAACTTAAAATAGTTATAACTTCTTATTTTACATTCAACATTTGTTCATATAGGGCTAGTAAGTGCAGTGATACTACACTTTTCTTCACACATTTTTTATTTTCCTGGTGTTCAGAGGGAACTTCCTGTACTTCAGTTTGTGCCCATTGCCTGTTGTCCTGGCACTGGGAACCAATGAGTAAAGAATAGCTCTATCCTCTTTGCACTATCCCTTCAGGTATTTGTATATTGATGAGATCCTCCCCTGAGAACTCCCCTCTTCTCCAGGCTAAAAGGACCCAGCTCTCTCAGCCCTTTCTAATAAGAAAGACGCTGCAGATCCTTATCCATCTTCATGCCTTTTGTTGAACTATCAACAATATGCTCATGTCTCTCTTGTACTGAGGAGCCTAGAACTGGACAAGTAGAGCAATGAGATTACAAAGCTAGAAAATAAAACTTGTAAGAAAAGATTGAATAAACTGGATTTCTTTGAGTTAGGAGATTCAAAAAGGCCAAGTGTAGGGTGCTGCACTTTGGTTGGGGCAATCCCAGGTATTTATACAAACATGGGGAAGATCTCCTTGAGAGCAGCCCTGCAGAGAAGGACTTGGGGGTCCTGGTGGATGAGAAGCTGGACATGAGCCAGCAGTGTGCACTTGCAGCCCAGAAAGCCACCTGTGTTCTGGGCTGCATTGAAAAATGGGTGGCCAGCAGGGAGAGGGAGGTGATTGTCCCCCTCTACTCAGCTCTTGTGAGACCCCATCTGGAGTACTGCATCCAGGCCTGGGGCCCCCAGTACAGTAAAGACATGGAACTCTTGGAACGGGTCCAGAGGAAGGCCATGAACATGATCAGAGGGCTGGAGCACCTCTCCTACGAGGAAAGGTTGAGGGAACTGGGATTGTTTAGCTTGGAGAAGAGAAGGCTCCGGGGAGACCTCACTGCAGCCTTCCAGTACTTGAAGGGAGCGTATAAACAGGAAGGGGAACGGCTGTTTACGAGGGTAGATAGCGATAGGACAAGGGGAAATGGTTTTAAACTGAGACAGGGAGGTTTAGGTTAGATATTACGAGGAAGTTTTTCACTCAGAGGGTAGTGATACACTGGACCAGGTTGCCCAGAGAGATTGTGGATGCCCCATCCCTGGAGGCATTCAAGGCCAGGCTGGATGTGGCTCTGGGCAGCCTGGTCTACTGGTTGGAGACCCTGCGCATGGCAGGGGGGTTGAAACTAGATGATCATTGTGGTCCCTTTCAACCCAGGCCATTCTATGATTCTATGATTCTATGATAATGATGTGTTTTTTGAAAGTGTAGTAAGTCTTTGGTGATTTGTAGGCTGTTGTAGAGGAAAACAACTTTTTTTTCCTGTGGCATGATAGCCGGAAAAATAAGAGATGAACTTAACCAGCGGGAAGGATGATTCAGATTTCATAGTACCCTAGACTGGATCATTGTACAGGTTTTAAAGAAGCAGCTAAATAAACATGTAAGCAATCAGCAACAGTTAATTCTATCACAGGACAGAAAAGTGGACTAGGGTTCAAGGTCCACTGCAGCCCAATGGTTTGCTTAGACCATAAAAAATAAGGAAGTATCTTGGATGCAACCATCTTAAATCACCACCATATCCATGCTGAATGCAGTATTTAAAATTCATTGAAACAGTACCACTTCAAAATAGACTGACTAGGAAAAAGGAAGTATTGACACTTGACTTTCAACATACATATTCCTGAAACAAGGAATCAACATCAATTAGAATGCTGATATTCAAAATACACATTAGAGAGCAACAATCAGGGCATATATTTAACTTGAGATTATAAACTCAAAAATAAAGCAAAAGAAGTTTCAGATGAAGCTGGCTGATCAGAGGTCATTAGAACTGTCAATGATGGCTAAATCCTTCCGCTCTTTTCAAGTACACATCTACTAGACTTCTAATCGTCACCTACCTCTCAAGCTGGAACTGTGTGTTTTCCACCCTGAGATTAGATACTGGTGTGCAGTCCTCTGTTTATTTACTGTATTTGCCTTGCAAGTCTCACTTAGACTCATGTTCTGTAGTTTTGCTCTTTCTACTTGATAGCGTATAGAATCAACATGCAAGCAGTTTTACTGGGGGGGTTTCTGTCTTCTTGGCTTCAGGGTTAGTACGGCATTTGTAGCTGTTATCAAACAGATTACAAAAATACCATAAAAACACAAAGAAATACCAGAAAATGAAAGGGAATATTTCAAAAACCCTTCAAATAGGCAATCTTCCAAATGCTGCACTGCAGCATTACCTAACTGTCCACTTATTAGGCATGTTTTACCAATGCAAGTCTAGCCATCTCAGAAGAAAATATGTATGTCTTGCCACCACTCCTAGAACTAAAATTTGAACTACATACTTTCAAAAGAGTACAGCCCTGTCAAGCTATCATTGTGAAATTAAAACAGTTGATAACACTCCATGTCCACTGCCAAAACTCCTCCTTTATGTTCAAAAGACAAAACTGTTAACTGCAATCAAACCATAAGCCACACAGCTAAAATACTTCCCAGCTTCAAGAATTCTATACTTCAAAGACCACTCTATCTCTGTGATTCAAGTCTGTAATTCAAGACAATCCTCTGGAACCCCCCATCATGGTTATTCTTCCTCAGATGCCAACCTGCATTTGCCGGGACGGTACTGCTTTGCATTACAAAGTAATTTTTAACTTTTTTAATATTTGTGAAATTTCCCAGAGATTTGTCTGAGTATACAGCTGTAAAGAGGTGCACCTGAAATGCAGAGAAGGTGGACCTGAAAACAATTAGAAAAGCTTATGAAAGAGACAGGGAAATGGAAATGAGGATTTCTAAAGTGCTTTGACAGTTCTGAGTTCAAGATACCCTTCAATTTAGTGAGTTACCTCTCAATTTTCTGAATCGCTTGTTCTCCCTCTGCAGGTCCTCAGACCAATAAACACAGGCATTTGTTGGACTCTGTTCAGAGATGTTAAGAGTAATTCCTTCCTGTTTCATACCCTTTGGTGGCTATATAAATAACAAGAGAGTTAGAAGGAGGGGAAAAGAATGTGTGAGTCACAAGGGGATTTTTCATTTGTAAATGGCATTTGTAAGGCTAACGCTGAAGTAATCCATCCAATTCTGCTTTCTTGATTTTAAAGAGGTTATTATGGGGGAATCAGAAAAGGCCTCAAGACAAAGGAAACTCAGCAAACAGAAAGATAGATGGTGAGCAACTCAAGAACTGAATCTCACTTAAGATATCATGATTATTTGACTGTAACAACTTAAGTTATAAGAACTTCCCATTGGGAAGAGATACTAGGTACTTTTGGACTGCTTTGTGGATATGTTGTAAAAGCCAAAGAAATATAAATTAGAAAGAATTTTTTAGCAGATTGGAAGACAAATCACTAGAACTAGCAATCATTGTAAGAAAGCTTTTGAGTCCACAGATCAAGGCTAGAAATTTTATAAAAGATTTACTTCCATTAAGCTACTGGGCTCTGTAAACATAGAGCATATAAAGTTTATATTGAGAAGACATAATGAGCTACTGGCCCCCTGTGATCTGAAAATTAATAAATATTTTAATAGATTAAAAATTTAAATATATTATATATATTTTATATATATTTATATTTATATAAATTAATAATTTTAATAGAGAAGTACAGTGTGGTGTGATGTGATGGCTTGTCACACCTCTGGATTCAAGTCAGTTGGCCATCTACATTCCCAAAAGAAATATGCTGTTCAAAGAATAAAGTATTCTTATATCAATCACCAAGCAACACAGCTTGGTGTTGTATGATTTTTTTCCTCCCATAAAACTTTATACGTTAATAGCAGCCTGCGCAATGCTTTCTCAAAACAAAGTCTCCAAATCTATTTTATGACATATGGAAGCAAAATGGCATTGGCAGTTTCAAGAGGAAACTGAGATTTTCACCAACCATCTGCTGTTAAAACATAATTGAGCAGTTACAGGTATTGAAAGACAATTACTAATTCAGGCTAGCTTTTAAGCACTAATTTTTTGATAGAAAAGAAAGATAATTTAGTAGATAAATTTCACAAAATATCTATAGAGCCATTCCAAACTGGATAAAAATGAAGGTACCCATCTCCAGTCCAATGTAGTCCAATGTATATGTGAGTTTTCTCAAAATTTTGGTGGTTAACTTACACAAATAAATAATCTAAAGATAGATACCACTGAGGATAATATTACATAGTGAGGAAAACAGATTACCCCATACAGTGCTTTTGTGTCTGTACTCACCCATTTTTTCTTGTGGTGCTATTACCATATGGACCATATGGAATATTTTAAGAACATCAATCCTCGCTATAGCAATTCTACTATGAAATCTCTGATGAAAACCATAAAAATGACCAGTTATGTCTACATCAATATATGTATTGGGAAATACTGGATAGTAAAGCACAGAAGTAGCATGGTTCTCTTGCATTTAAAGATACACTGTAAACAGCAATTAAAGTATTTGCTGAAAATGTTCTATATTTTTGTTTATACAAAAATGTCCTCTTTACCTCATTATGGTTTTATCATATGATTCCAAGGAAATTTTTGTCCCTTTTTTAGGAATGCACGTCATACATACAATACAGGTGAAACAATATTTACCCCATGAAGTCTTCTATTCTTTAGTACTATTTATAGCTAGATATCCAACCACAACCTCTTTAAAATTATTACCACCTGGCAAAGTAAATGGCAGGTTTTCTCATGTATGCTGAGTCTAAAAATTAGTCATTTCTTTAAACTGTATGCACGTTCAGTGAAGACATGCAACTGTCAAAGCAGGTATCCCTTCCAAATCCAGTAGGAAATTTAAAAAATCCCTTAGTTTCTCAAGACTGGGTGTCTATGACTTACTTTAAAATCTATTTTAAAGGCCTTTTAATTCCTCTATGACCAAATGATCACAATTCTCTCACAAGTACTCATATCCTTTAATTATTTTCTTTACATTAGTGGATGTCATTTCTTATGATAGCTGTCATCCAAGAAGATGTGGATCAATTGAAGGCAGTACGGAGAAGTGTAACAAATAGGATCAGAAGTCTAGAAGACATGTTCTACTGAAAGAAATGAGTTCGTTTAGTCTAAAGAAATAGAAGACTGAGAAAAGATATGATAACAGTTCAACTAAGTAAAAGGTCATTACAATAATTCTGCTTCGTACCAACAAGGGATAAGGCAAGGAGTGGGCTTAAGTTAGAGCAAACATGAGTTAATGATTAAGAGAACTATTTCATAGGACACTGACAACTTAAGCTTTACACTCTTAAAGAGTGACTACTTAAAAATTATATCAAGTGTATGTAAAGAAGCAAGATCTAAATTTACTAAAAAGCATGTATTATTGCACAAACAAACAATAGATCTGTTGTTGAGGACTTTTAGACTTGCTGACAAAGAGACTACGGCAGAATCACCCAAGTGTTGATATAGAAAAATGGAACTCAAAGAAAGAGTCAGATGAATTTCTTTATCCATAATGCCCAAAAGCTGAATATCTGTTCTGTATGGTTACTTCATAACTAACTCTTACTTTTACACAATAATTTTTCAATTTTCGTTTTGTTGCTGGATCACCCAAGACCAAGTCACACAGGTAAGAGATGCAAGAATTTATTCTGCCTATTTAGTATTGATATAAATGATAATAATAAAATAAGAAACAAGGCAGAAAATATAATGTGTTATAGGTAAGATGACTTAGTTCAATTCAAGTTCAAGGACAGAATTTCAAAATTCCACATAATTCTGATTCAGTCAGGGAACTCATAATGGAAAAATCCAAATTAAGGAGCTGTTCTCCTTACCTTACAAGTTTAAATATGTCTTTCTGATGTTAAGAGAAAAGCATTTCCCTCTTTCTCCACCCAGTCTTGCTTATTATCAAACTCTGTTGTAATCACTCTCTTTTCTACAAATCATTTAGAAGAAGTTTCAAAAGCAGAAATACTAGTAACTGTTAACTAATCACTGGCATTCAAACAATTTATCATTGTTTACTCCAAAGCCAGTCTTTCACTTTCGTCTTTACGCTGTGAAAAGTTCTTGAGAGGAATGCTGGAAATCTTACTTAACTCAGTGGCAGTCTTGCGACAAAACAGGCAATACTCACACCTACTGATTGATATAAGGTAAAAACTGTTTCTTGCTATGTTTACTTCATAAAAAGAGCAAATATAAATATTATTTTATCAAGGACACATTCCTTTCAAACATTGGCTCTCAAAAAATATCTCACATCTTCAAGTAGCTGAGGTTTGGATTGAACCATTCTGCTAAATGAGCACTGAATTAAGAAATCAATAAATATGAATTATTCTTCTTCTGACAGTGAATTCCCAAAAAGAAAATTTGAATAGGAACTTAATCACAGAAAAGAGACATGCATAACCTGATACAATATTAATTTTTGAATTAGATTTCTTATTTCCTCCATAATCAGACATACAGAAACCAAGAAGAATGTAGAGAAGCTTTTCTTTTCCCTCATTAATCTTGGTCTAAATAGCAATATATTACATATCTGTGAGAAGCATTCACCAAATACAGAGCTAAGTATGCACAGGAGAAAACAGTTACTGCTAAAAAAATCTCAATAAATGTTATTGTCCTGGGCTCAGGATGCAATCTCAAGTAGCTTCCTCAAGAGTAAAAAGTTAAGGTGATTCACTTGAGCAGCTTATTACCTTGAATACTTCTTTTGAAAAAAGCTTTGCAGCCTTCACAAGACCAGACCCCATAATGGTAGCCTGAAGCATAGTCGTTGCACACAGCACAGTACCGGGTCTCCTTGGTAGACTCCATGGACAGACTCCCTTTTTCATTGGTGCTAGACATCCTCTCGCGAATGCTGTGGCGCCTATTATCAGAGCTTGGCCTGTTAGCAGCAGAAAAACAAAAGAAAAACAAATATTTCAGCATTGTAAAGTCTCATCCACTCCTAAGGACTAAGAAAGAAGAGCAAATCTATTTTTGAAGATCTAGAGTTTTGAAGATCTAGATTTTGAACAGATAGGAAAAAAACTGACTTTGTATCTCGCTTTCTAATTGGTTCTTATTGGAGAAGTGTAGAAATCATGAAATACTGAGAAATTCTTCACAATTCTTCACAAATTACTCCGATGTTACTAAGCATTGAAAAATTAAAGAGCTAATTGATAAAGTAATCAGTTTTTCTAAAGATACTACAAAGGAGTACAAAACAAACAAACAAACAAACAATTTTTAGTGTACCTTCTCCTGTCCAAAGGATGCAGCATGACCAAAGTATCAATAAATAGTTTGAAAATGAAAACAGAACAAATCTATAGCTTAAATGGCAATTAATTCTCATTTGGTAAGAGTTTATTACAGCTTATTGCTGTAGGCTTGATAAACAAGATTCAGAGATGAGAGGATGTGAAAATAACAAGAGGAACAGCAGTGATCTCTGAGGTTGTTCCTAGAAGGCAAAAAGTCTCACACAACACACTTTGCAATAAGAGTCTGAACTACAAATTGTCTGGGAGAAAAATCCAAATCGGTGCGGCAACATCATACAAGTTAAAGCATGAAGTGTGCTGCTGTTTATAGTAACTACCCGCTTACCATGCATGTTTTAATTACCGGTTAGTAAACAGGTGGCTCTTGTCTCCCGAGTCCTAAACTTTTCTCAAAATGTCCTGGTTTTGAACCTAGGAAATCTGAGGGTCTTTTTCAGATTTCTTCTTACATACCCAAATTTGTCACATTACCTTCTTCAGTGCAACAAGATATCCTGTATTTTGATGAATTGAGACATCTGGCACCAACAGCCCCTCCTGCTCCAAACCAGTACTCCTCTATGGCTTTCTGATGACTATTACACTCAACTGTTCTCTTTCATCTAGGCAATTTCCGCAGCCTCCCGCTGCAATCCAGCTTGAACTCCCAAAACCTTTATATCAGCCAAAATAACCCATACACTCTCACATGTGCTGTCAACCACGCCCCAAATATATACTTTCTGTCCCAAAATATGACATATTTTCATTGAACAACATTGAATGAACAATGGTTATCAGAGAAACAGACAGTTTTGACCTTACAACTGTTATTGGCATCATTCAGGAAAGCTGAATTTTTTAAACTCAAATTCTTCACCAAGCTTTATATAACAGCTAATTTTGAAAACTTATTTTTAATGTTCTTTTATTTTCCTTAGGATCTGTGCAAGACAGAAAAAACTGCAAATGGTGAAGCTCTGACATGGTACAACTGCTTTTTAAGGGATATGTGAAAATCAGAATGTGCCAGAATTCTGAAAATGTGAATATGTCAAAGTAGGAAGAAAAAGAAATCATTTCCTATTTCAGATGTTAAAGCATGAAAAAGCAAAAACAGTATCTTTTATGAATCAGTATGCAATACATATATGATACTTGTAAGCATCTATCCAAATCTGCCAAACCTAGATAGTTTTCTTATTCAAGTCCTGAATTTTTCTTTGATTTTGCTTTATCTCAGTGTCCCATTTAATTAACTTCATTTTTATCTACTGAGAACTGATCAGTTACTGTTTCTTATTTTCCCTACCCTGTTCCTTCTAGCTTGTGGCTAAATCATTTAATCAAATTTTCACCTTTTCAGAATATTTATTTCCACTCAGATCAAGATTAGACTCACATGTACATTTTTACTAAAAAATAAGAAAATAAGAAATGACTGAAAAAATTGCCTGAAACAAACGGACAGAAAAGCTTCTCCCATCTAGAATGGATAAGAAATATCACACACACACACACACACACACACACACACACAAAGATTAAATCTGAAGGTTTTGCTTCCTACAAATACACAGAGGATCAGTGGTGAAAGGGGTCACAGAAAGGCAAGAGACAAACACAATTACTTATGCCTGCCAATAATGCACCTGCATTTTACATTTTACTTAGATCACCTTTGTCTTTCTGCTCACAAACTTATTATATTGAAAGTCCACTATAAATCTTTTGTACAGACCTTCACCAAACAAAATGAATCCAAAGGACCTTGCCAGCTTCCACCCCTCAACACACAGTAAAATCAGAGTCACTCAAGCACCACTTCAGGCAATGTTTTTAACACCGGCCTTACAGAATCATCACATTGAGGCCCTTGTGAACCACAGTGGGAAGAAAAAATAGAAATTCTCCAGCCCGATCCTCAAAAGGAATAACAGCCTGCCAACCCTTTCCATTTATACCATGGCAGTGAAATCAGGTAATAAATAAACTTTGCATTATCACAGCCATAGTATTTTTTAGAAGATGTGAGGAAGCAGTCCTTTGGAAAAAGAGGATCTCACTAATGCAGAGTTTGCGAAATCAAAGTAACATCTCATATTTCATCCATAAATAATCTGTTAGCTTGTGCACGTCACAGACCACTGATGCTGTATCTGACACAAAATAACATTCTGCTCTTCATCCAGTTTTCAGTTAGGTTTCAACGGTTAACCTTCTGGAGAACATCATGCAACAACCTAACCCAATTTTAATAATGTTGGCAAGACTATCCTACCCAAAATACAATAACAAAACCTTTTCAACAATTTCCTTTGTAATCTACGCAAACAATAACAAACAAAAGACCAAAAGTTCTTGTCAACTATTTTTACCAAAGAGAAACACATACAAAAAAGAAAGAAAACCCCAGATAAAGACCTTCCTCCAAGGCCTCCAGTGAAACAGAATAGATTAGAGAGCAAAAAACCTCAGGGAACACATGATTTACTGCTTTTTTCCAAATATAATAATACAGCAGACATACAAAATTGAAAGTGCTTTGGAACTTAAAAAGCAGGACAAGCAGTTTTCTACACTCACTTTCACGTTTAGCACTTACGTCACACTGAATCTGTTCTTCAGTAAATTTGTTAGCAAACAAAACACCTCTGTTTTCATAGAATCATAGAATGGATTGGGTTGGAAGGGGCCTTTAAGATAATCTGGTTCCAGCCCTCCTGCTATAAACAGGGACACCTCCTTCTAGACCAGGTTGCTCAAATCCCCACCCAGCCTGGCCTTGAATGCTCCCAGGGAGGGGGCATCCACAGCCTCTCTGGACAACCTGTTCCAGTGTCTCACCACCCACACAGTATAGAATTACCTCCTAATATCTAGTCTAAATCCACCCTTTTCCAGTTTAAAACCATTTCCCTTGTCCCGTTGATACATGCCCTTATAAAAAGTCCCTCCCCAGCTTTCCTGTAGGGCCCCTTCAGGTACTGGAAGGCCACTATAAAGCCTCCTTTGAGCCTTCTCCAGGCTGAAGAGCCCCAAACATTTTAGACATTCACTGGCCATCTGAAACTGTAAGGCAGTCCAGAGATCTTTAACCTCATGTTGACTATAAGGCAAAAGTAATCTGTAATCTGTATATGTTGCAATGTAAACTATATTTTTATGTCATAACACTGATTGGCGGGCAGGATGAATTTGATGAACCCACAGTTCATAATCCATCCAAAAGTGATGTAAGGCCCAATTTATTCACAACCCATTTTATCTAAAATAAAGAGATTTCATAGGAAGGAAAGGTTAAGGAGAAACATTTTTGAGCAGTTAGAGGAGACACCTTGAGAAAGACTACGAATTTATTTTAATACAAGAATTTGCAGCCACTAATATTTTTCTTACCAGAATGGTTGGAACTTTTCAGTGTAAAGAGCCTCAGAAACAATGTTTCTTTCAAGTGAAATCAAGGTCTAGCAGGGATAAAGCTTTCCACGCAATGGACTTAGTCTATGAAGTATTATATTATTCAATATGAAACTAATTAATTTGCCATTTATTTTACACCATATGGTGTAAAATATTTATAAAATATTATTTATCCAGAATTAAATTGAAAATACTTAAAAGATATCTCAAGGAGAAGTAGTGGAGTAGGAACAACCAAGTATACAACAAGAAAAATTGCTAAGCACTTTAAGTTCCTCAAAACTATACTCTCAGAAAGTAGATCCATTGAATGTGGAAAAAAAAATTTTATGTTACCCAAGTGAAAATGTTTCCTTAAAACAAATATCCCTAAATGTTGATGGTTGTAATTTAACTAAATACAACTTGATGTATTGATGTAACTTGATGGAGAGAGAGCGGTGTTACATGCAGTTGTATACCAAGCAGATAAATCCATAGTATATTTTAGGTTAGACAGGACCCCAGGAGGTGGCCCTAAGTTAGGCAACAGCTGGCATTAAATGGGTTACTACAGTGAAGATGGGTTCTAGCAATAGAAATAGGAACCAGCAGCAATCTTTGGCTGAACCTCCACTGTTGACTAAGTTTAGCTGGGGCTCATCAAGGGGACTGATTCCAGGACTACGGCCTCCCCAGAAGAGCAAGATTTCATCTATGCAGCTGAGGGGGAAGGACCTTTGCATACCTCTGGCCTGAACCCCAACCTGAGAGAAGGTTACTCAGACAGGCCAAACCCTGCCTGGGGATGTCAAGCTATTAAGCAGTGAGAGCTGATGCTCGTGTCTGTGCCCCGGCAGAGGGGCCCTGGTTTAGTCAACTAATATACGTGCAAGCTTTTTTGCTCCATTATCCTCAGCTTATTCCCTGACCATCTCCAAGTTAATATCTCTGTTTGCATCATGAAAAATGAGAGCGATAAACAGCTTGCCTAGATAATGGTGATGACCCTTACAGTTTGCTGTCTACCCCACTAAATGTAACATTCATTCCTGTAATCTTATTTATTTGGGCAATTTGACTTATTTCAGAAATTTGCGTCATCTCTTCTCCTTCAACGGGCATGGCAATGCAGGGAAACCTAGACAGAACTACATGAGCAGATATTCCCAAACTATTGCGGTGAATGATTGACTTAAAGAAATAATTGACATAAATGATGAGAAAATGGGAAGAGTACTAAAAATAACAGAAGTTACAGGCTAAAGCCAATCAATTTTAAAAAAATGGCAAGGAAACCAATTGAAAATAGGACAGAATGCAGCACAGGGGAAGAAAATAATTTTAAAAAATGAAATATAATTGAAAGGTGAAAAATTAAGGAAATTTGCAATGAAATGAAATTATCTGAAAGCTAAATAATAAAATATTCTTAAAATATTTACAGCACAGTGTATCAGAAAATGTGTTTCACAGTCTGAAGACACTGGCATGTTTTCTTTAGAACTAGAATAAAACACAATTTGATTTGATAACTAAAGTAAAATGACTTCAGAAAAATAGCACAGTACTGACCAACCAATGATGGTGTTGAGGAAGGGTTCTGTCAATATGAAAACAAAAGCATATCTTGCTAGGTCATCAAAATTTCTTATTCAATGAAATTAAACATTTCATTTGGCATTGGTTTGATCCTTTTCCTTCATCTTTCAGTCAGGTTAGTTTTAAAATGAGTGACTGAAGTAGTGTATTTGGATTTAACAAACCAAAGTTCTGAAAAATATTGATTCTCTTGGGGTGGTAGTACAGTGGTTCTTTAAAAGGTAAAACATTCAACATGGTTGATGGTTCAACAGGCCTGTTTTAAATTCCTAAAATAAATAAATAAATAAATAAATGAAATCCAGCCCTTTGGAATAAGACAAAATGGAACTTGATCTCCTGAATACAGAGAAATTTGTTCTGTTTCACTCTATTTGTTAGTTTTGTCAGACTCTAAAATATAACAGTGAGTAATTTTCATTAGTCTTTTGATTGTGTAGCTGTATGTTACAGAGTCGCCCCAAAGTCAAACAATTCTCAAGAGTTGTCAGTTTTCTGGTTTTTTTTTGTTGTTGTTGTTACTGATACACAGAAGACATAATTTCTTGCTCTATATATGCAGAAATGCCCACACACGTGCTTTATGTCATAGAATCATAGAATCATAGAACTGCTCAAGTTGGAAAAGACCCTAAAGATCATCAAGTCCAATCGCAACCTAACCATACTACCCTAACTCTAACAATCCTCCGCTAAATCATGTCCCTGAGCACCACATCCAAACGGTTTTTAAACACATCCAGGGATGGTGACTCAACCGCCTCCCTGGGGAGCCTATTCCAGTGCTTAATAACCCTTTCTGTAAAGAAGTTTTTCCTGATATCCAACCTAAACTTGCCCTGACACAACTTAAGGCCATTTCCCCTCATCCTGTCACTTGTCACCAGTGAGAAGAGACCAACCCCGCTCTCACTGCAATCACCTTTCAGGTATTTGAAGAGAGCAATAAGGTCTCCTCTCAGCCTCCTCTTCCCCATACTAAACAGCCCCAGTTCCTTTAGTCGCTCCTTGTATGGCATATTCTCCAAGACCTTCACAAACCTTGTTGCCCTTCTTTGGACCTGCTCCAGCACCTCAATGTCCTTTCAACACATATATATATATGTCAACATATATTAAAGGAAGATTAGGATTTTAAATATATTATGTCATTGATCTGCACCTTGCAAACACAACCTGAAGTATTGTTGTTTCCCCCTGTACATATGCATATTATCTTTAATTGTAGGAAAATACTTTCCACAGGGTAACAGCTCACCAATGCACAAAAGACAGAGAATTTATTAAATGAGCAGCTATTCTGCCTTTGTTTTGTGTTGGTTTTTTTTTTTCTCTAACTGCTCAGCATCTGGCTCATTGCTAACAACACACTAGCTGAATACAACTTTATCACCAGGATTAATTTTCTTTCAGTATTGCCATGCGACTATAACATTTGAGTAGTTGACAAATGCTAATGAATGTATTTTTTTCTGATTGAGTCAAAAGGATGAAAAATGAGGCTGAGAGGGATTAAGGGCAAAAGTATATACAGAGTCATGTTCAAACCTGAGTTTTTAAGTACCCACCATTAAATAGCATTTCGTATGTTCAGAGCGCTACTTCTCTTGTCTGCAATTGCAAGGGTAAATGTTCAACACCTAGGTAAATTAGACTGTGGGGCTTCCATTCAGCACAAAGAAAACTAGAATACAACACAAGACTAATTGAGAAGCCTTTGATTTAAAAGATTTCTGAACTTCACAGAAGTATTTGTGACAGTTAGACAGAGAATTCAGTTCTTAAGTCCAGCAATCAACTGCCTTCATATAATACTTCTTTGAATTTGCCTCATTCCGTTTTTCATTTACCAGTAGTTGTGAGAATTTACAGTTGTAGAGAATTTACAGTGTCATATTTCGCTATATGAATAAGACACATTGCAGATTTGTTCCTTTTCATATACTGAGGCAGAAGTTGTCTTATGATGATCCCATAAGTTAAAAAATTATCATTATAATAATAATTACATCAGAAAGTGGAAGCAAAAAGTTTTGCACAGGTCACCAAACTTTAGACTTATTAAGAATACATGTTGCAAACTGTTTTGCCCGCGTGCAGCTTCTCACTTTCTGAAAAGGATGGTTAGCTAAATAAAACTTTTATCTTTTAGCCTCATATAAACGAGGCTATAAATATAGTCATGGAGAGCAGGCCTGGAACATACTGGTGCACTTTCCTTAATGCAGGAGTCAACAGCAGCAAGAGAGGACTCTCAGTCCCTACCTGAGCATTGCATAAGAAGGCTGTTGGTGATACTTGTTAACAGCTGTAAATAGTGACACTCCAAGTCACTACTCCAGAATAGAAGAAATAAAATACAATAAATATTGCCAACGGCCATGCCTGCCTTGCCCTCCTGCAGCTGTTCTTTTTGAAGTATTCTCACTTGATCTACTCAGCCTCTCTTTTCCCATTCTTACATTTAACTTCACCTTTTCCTTCCAGTCTCAACTTCCTTGTCTAGAAAGAACAAATTCTGGTGCCTGGACTGACACTTCCAAGCTACTTCTCTCCCCACAGACTCCTCATGAAAAGCTCTCTTTCCTACTCCGTCACTACCTATTTTCTTTGTGTCTCAGGCTGGAAGGTTCTGTTCCTCTGTCTCTATCCTCTCAACCGAATCTGCCGTGGCTACTTAGTTACTATTAATCTTAACATTCCGTCCTACCTTCCTCTGACCCACCTCACATGTTCCACAAGCACAAGCTGAGATTTGCAATTTAAAAAGGATTGAGGGACCTTAGTATCATTATAATCACATATATCTCATTAATCATAAAGGAAACAAAACTATATGGATTTTTGCCAAAGCTGAACTTAAAATTTCTGAAATTACTTGATGAGCAGTTCATTATAAATGCTAGGAACTACCTACAAGTAAACCTAAATTGTTTCAAGTCAGTCCAAACAGAATTTAAACATTTAAAGGTTTTTTTGTTTGTTTGTTTGTTTTTAAAATCTCTATGATAGCTTTAAAACTATGAAATTTCACTTACACATAGAGCCTTATGTTACGTGACTTGCACTTCCATATTTTCTTCTCTGGACTGGGGCTGCATCTGTTACAGTGCAAGCCTGCATGCCACTGGAGTCCTAAGGGTCTGGGCATCAGGACACTGCCCATGGGGTAAAATGAGTAGTAGAACCATACCTCTGAACAACCAAGAGAGATGTCATAATAGCCACAGTATGTGATAAACACCATAACGTATCATTTTTTCGAAGTTTTGATGAGAAAATATTCAAATACCAAAGCATTCTTTCTTATGAAAATACACATTCACAAAGAAATAAGCACGTATATAATATGCCAAAAAACCAAACCAAACCAAAACAAAAAAACCTCTACAGATGTGTTCAGAGAGATACTTCTACAGCTTTAACCACATGCGAAAGTTACTACAAACTCTACCGCTAGTCAAATTACACTGCGGTCTCGATGTGAAAACAACATAAATTGATCTACAGAAATTGCATATCTTGCAATCACTGTATACTTGTATACTAAAACACAAAGTTCAGCTTTGATAAACAGGGGGTGGAATATCCCTTAAAAGACTATATATCTAGATCTGCATCACAGGTCTCCTTGTTTTAACTTTCCCTAACTACACTTCTGAAGAAGGCTCTCCCTGTATCTGTTTGGTGCTTCACTACCTAATGTCCAGCCTACATCATTCTCTGCTGGAACTTGAACTCATTCGTCCTCAGCTATTTCTACTTAGCCTGGAGAGCAACACAGTCAGAGCCCCCTCAGTACAAACCTTCCCTTTGTAGCACTCCTGCCAGATCTCAAACTCTAGTCTTCTCTCCACAAATTCTCCTAATTCTCCCATCTTCTCACTGCTCTCATCCCCTGAATGAAACTCTGAATGAGGCTTTGCTAGTTTCTCCTAGAATGGCATACTTATCTCTTCACTTGTTTCAGTCTTCAAAGAATAAAATTTGTCTTTCCTGTATATTACTACTCTGTTGCATTTAGTTTATGGTTCTTTCTACCTTTCAGATTTTTTCTCAGAATCCTTTTCCCTAATCAGTAATTCCTCAGTTGTTATACTTCTACAATAGATTTCTCCTTCCTAAAGTCTGAGGACTGTACTGACCCTGAATGATTTCAGAAATGTCTAATGTTTCAACTTCTATTCCAGTAAACAGCTCTAGAAGAGTTCTCTTTCTTACATAAATTTCAAGTGGTCCACTTACAAATTTCTGCTACTTCTAACAGTCAGATACCATTTGCTTATTTAAAAAGGAACAGTACTATTTTGCTGTATGCTTTTAATTTGTGATCACTGGATGTCCTCCTGCTCTTTTAGGAGAAATAAATAGTCCCTATGAAATGAATATTTTGATCCACTTCCCCACGATCCAAATTATTAACCAGCCAACTTGCTCAGGGTTTATCTGCCCATTCCTACCTCCCAGCAGTTTGGTCTGGGAGCTGTCTCTGACACTGTCTTGCATTCAGTCAGGCAACCTCACAGACTCTGGTGTATGAGGAGTCACATAATCTGAGGAAACATCTTTATCCAGTGCCTAAAATCATGCCAGACTTGAAGGAGAAGCTGCTGACAGACAGAGTGCCTGTGGGCACTGCATAGATCTGATTTTCTGGAAGCAGTACTGAGCTGGTGTGTGGCAGAGTGGCTCTGGGGACAGAAGAGACAGGAGGCTAAGTGTGGAAATCAGCTATGACCAGAAGTATGTCAAAGATGAGAGCCAGATGGGCAAAAGGTCTGAGAGGGAAAGGACAAATCACTTTAGTGTAAACAATCTGAAGAAAGAAATATGTTTGAAAAGCTGGAAGTATGAAAAAAAAATAAGAAAAAAAAAGCCAGCTCCAGCTGAATATATCTGGTGTACATCCTCTGCAGCCTTCACCCTTACAGAAATTTCTGGTTACCCTTATCTCTATTAAAGACTAAGCTGAAAACTTGTACTACTGCATTTCTTACATAATTCTTAGAATTAAAATATATCTTTTATGAAAAAGCTGGAGTTCAGTCTTTCATATAAGAATGTCATACAACATCCAGAACAAATTTTTTCTCTGAGTTTCACTGTCCCTAGTGAACTCTTCAGAATTACTCAGTAACTACACTTATTTTTCATTTTCTTTCCAATTTCCAAATAAACTAGCACAATCCTACCATCTGAAGGGAGAAGGTTAAATGCAATCAGTAGACTAGAAAAGGGTGTTTCAAGAAATGCTGTCAGATTACTACACTTACCTCCAGACTATTTCAAAGGTAAATGCCTGTAAAAACACAAGAATTAGTCATAAATCTTCCTTCACCTTGCCCTTATGGGGTTTTCATGGGTTCTTGTGTTCCTTTTATTCTTAGGCAAGCCCTCTGTCCAAATATTTCAGATGCACACAATTAGATTGCAGTTTAGCCAATTACCCAGAGCTTCTTTGAATTCCCATAGTAATCTTTCAACGATGAACACTAAATGGTACGTTTTGAGAGCAAAATGATTGAAGGACATAAATGTTCTCTCTCACATCATGATACATCAAATAAGAATGCAGATTGAATAACACATTACAATTCAGAAGACACAGTTTCAAAAATTCCAAACTAAATTGATATATGATTTCAAATGGCTATTTTTCTTAAAATAACATTTTAAACTCAGAGAGTAACTTTAAATGGTACTCTCCATTTTCAAATGAATTTTTGAAATAAAAACACAGCCACATGCAGGCCCACAAAGAAATCAGTGGTTTCTGGGCCACAGGAAAATAAACCTTGACAAAATAAAGGACTTCCTGAAGTCATGCTTTTAAGTACACTGAAGTGCATGCAGGCCTCCTGAATGAGTTAAGGAATAGAGGAAGAAACAAAAGTCTTTTCCCAATAAGCTTACCAATCAGGCCATCTACAACACCCTATGCCAACTACAAGAGTACAGGAGAAAGACTGAGCTGAGATGCTTGATGACATCATACGGTCAGCAGGAAAGAAGCTGCCCCTTTTGGGAAAATCTATGCAAAAGGCACAGTTGACACCTACATGTAAAAATGCTTCTGTACTTGCCCCATACGATGTGGTTTACCCACAGCCCACACCCCCCAAAAAAAATATTAGGAACACAGCCTCTGCACAACTTGGGCTAACGGTGCACAGTCTAGGGGCCCAGTGAAAGAAAGACAAGTTCTGAATTGTACAGACTTATTTGCACTTCAGCCAGTTTAATCAAAACCAATTATTAGTATACGGGACCTGCACAGGCCTAGTCATATGAACAAATTAAGGACCTTGTAGGCCATGACTAGCCTACAACATGAGAGCAGATAAAAGTCAGTGCAAGACTAGAACACACCACATGCCATGGGGCAACAATGGCTGGATAGCCATAAAGGCAGAGGCACCAGTCCTAGTTGATTCTCTCGTGCAAGGAATACATGTTCCAGAAACTCGCCAACAGAGCTGAGCTTCTGTCAGACCAACAGAACATTCACGCTTTGTACTTATATACCCTTCTTATTCAGTTAAGAAAAATGAGTGACAAGTTTTGTCAAGAGATCTGGATCCTAGTAGGCAAAGATGCAAGTCTCAAAGTAGCTTATTTTAGTTTGTCCTTTCATCACAATGGAACAGGGAAGATGTAGAGAACTACAGTGCCTCATACTCTGTGTAGTTTACGAGGAAATGTTGCTCTTGCTGAGGTACGTGACTCATACTTTTTCTCTGGGATGTAATAAATTCAGCTTTGTATGCCAATTCATTATTTGAACATTAATGAGCAGTAAACCATGTGATAAACATGTTAGAGTTTGAAACAGGGAAGTGAAATCTGGCAGCCTACTTGTTCTGTGTGCGCTAGCAGGGTGTAGTCATTACATGTGTGCAAGAGGGACTTACAGGTAGGCCCTGTAGATGCATGGTGAAATAAAACATAACAATCATAAATCATAAATCATAGAATGGCCTGGGTTGAAAAGGACCTCAAGGATCACCTAGTTTCAACCCGCCTGCCGTGGGCAGGGTCACCAACCACTAGACCAGGCTGCCCAGAGCCACATCCAGGCCTGGCCTTGAATGCCTCCAGGGATGGGGCATCCACAACCTCTCTGGGCAACCTGGTCCAGTGCATCACTACCCTCTGAGTGAAAAACTTCCTCCTGATATCTAACCAAAATCTCCCGTCTTAGTTTAAAACCATTCCCCATTGTCCTGTCACTAGATTTATCATAGAGGATCTCTAGGAACAGAAAATTACACATGCTAAAAATACAGTTGAAAGTGTAAGAAACAAAATAAAATTAATAAGAAATAAAAACTGGGTAGATTGTCATATAAAGGACACGATTTGAGACACCCTCATCAAACTGTTTTTCATACTGATTTAAAAATTTTTTTTCTTCCATTCAAGGAGACTTGTCAGTACTCAGTATTCCTCTAAGTAACCCCTAAACTTCACTTCAGAAAATTTGGTGTGAAGGGGCTTTAAAGGCTGTCATTTTGTATTGAAGAAGCAGCAACTGCAAATTCTAGACAGTCTTGGTTTCCCTTTATTTCTGATCATAGGCACTTCAGCCCAGAGGAGAAAATCAGTTCTATTCAACACAGAGTCATAAGACTTGAGCTGAGAGAGGAGGCCAAAAAAGGAAAGATGGAGAGACAAGTGGCCCAACTGTGTGGTCATACCGGCTTGTAAACTCGGAATTATGACCAGAAACGTGACAGGGTTAAGTCCCTTGAAGAGGCAGCTTCCAGTTAAATTGGACTGTTACATTACAGCAGTACAAAATACTAAAATAGCAGATTGAAAAACTGAGCTGTGCTCTTTTACTCTTTCCTCCATATATATTCTTTCCAGCTTATAGACTGTAGATCTGATCTGCGTTTCTTTACATACAGATGTCTTAATCATTAGTGCTAACTGAATAACACATAGTAGTTTTTACAACTCTATATTACCTAAATTATCCCAAAGTAGCTAATTCATTCATTCAGATTACATCCAGAGATAAATTTGCATAAGCTGATTGCAATTAATTGTAAGCAAAGAGCACATGGTTCATGAAATGCAGAATAGACATTCATCTAGCCAACTGTACATATGTGTTTACAAAACTGCTAGTTGACATATTCTGGGTAACTTATGCAGCAGCATGTGAGAAATTAGATCTGTCACAAATCCGTATTCTTGTCTTTTATGTTGCTGATCATTTCTTTGCAAGATATTAAGAAGCTACATTTTGTTTCAGTAAATACATGTCATCTACCTCTTATTCATTTCTTATTCCTTATAGCAGCAGAGACTAAGCTCAAAGTCTGATTCTCAGTCTGGGTTTCAGAATTGTCCATATAACACAAACTGTATCCTAAATTTTCTCACTGATGTAATCATAAAAGACAGAGACAGATCTGAGTAATTTCTCTGGGACAAGTAGGTTTTCCTCAGATAATCTGGAGACAGGCCTACCCTACAACAACCACCTCCAGACTCCTCATTTTAGGTTGTTATGTGACTTAAACAAAGCACTTGGCAGAAGACATGAACCTGAGCTGTTAGAGACCTGTTTCCATTTATTTTTCACTATATCTGCCCTGTCATAAGCAAGAGAACTCATTTTGCTCCACTCTTCCAGGTTTTAGTTCTGGAACAACTTGGAGGGAGGGCAGAGATAGAGGGCCAGCATCTTAGTTTTTTAGGTTACTTGCCATTTCCAGACAGCTCAACATTTGTTAACAGTAAAGTGAGTTAGATAAAGAGGAAACAAGGCATGCATGAGTCAGAAAATAGGTCATACATGAAAACAGCTTGAAGCTATTAATACCTAATGCTGCTATTTAGTGAATAATAAAGAAGCTGATTCTAACCGTTCAGTGAAAACAGTCTTGGCCTCGGTAATTTTCTTAAGTGCTTTCAAAAAAGGGACATAGAGAAATTATTATTTTTCTGGACTGGCTTTTGTACTGATACACATTTCTTCCAATGAAGAGTAAGATCCTTGGTGCTTTGTTGAAATGAAACCAGAAAAATCCTTCATCTTAAGTAAGGGATAAAAGAAACTGAGGGTCACATCACAAACAGTACATGTCAGAAGCAAATTAAAGAACATGAAACACTAGTGCATTAACTCCTTGCACAGCCATCCCTTATCTCCCTTCTAAATAAATTCAAAGTAACTGAACATACAATTCCATACCAGGATGGAAACTAAGATATATTTATGATGATTTTTTTATTTTGGTTTTCGTTCTTTATTTTTTCCCAAGAAAAATGCTAAGTATGCATGTTTAACAATCCAGTGGAACATTTATTTTTCCATTTCAAACAGTTTAGTAATATCATTGTTAGCTTCCAAAATTATATTCACTGACTGAGCACCTACTCATATTTTTCATGTTTTTATCCTTGCTCAGCTGTAGCCTCATGTCAAACTCCTTATTCAAGCCTGCTCTGAGTACAGTCTTATTTATTTTCTGCATGTAATTTTCTATAGTACTTTTCATTATAGCAGCTGGGTACTTCACAGACACTGATAAATGTTTGTTCATAAGGCTCCTGTGTGGTAAAGCAGTAATACCTTCAATTTCACATGTATTGAAATTAGGCAAACAAATTTACTCCTGGCACATCTCAGCTTTGGGAAGGCTGATGACATAATCTTTCTGATGTTACATTATTATATTTTCTCTGTGGAGATGCAAAATGCCAAGTCTTTAAAGAAAGTGAATCATCAACACCCAAATCCAGATTTCATTAAGTCCCTCAGTGGCAGTCAGTGTTTCAGGAGTGATGGAAGCTCAATCAACAGCACTGACCTCTACCACTTGGGCTACTGGAATAACAACCAGCTAGGCTAATCCATTACCTTCAAGGTGAATCTTTAATGAACAGGAATGAAAAGCAAGGGTTTCATGCATCTGTTAGGATGGATATTGTTCTACACAGCCCGAGACCACAGCCCATTTCTCCCTCTCAAATTTATTCACCCCATGCTCTGCAACATACACTCTGTTTCAAGTTTGCTTATAGCCACACTATCTCCACTCCAACTCTCAGTTCATGAGTACCTCTGAATTCCACTCTTCTTCTCCAGTTCAGTCTTCTTCTGGATTTTCTCCTACTTCACTTTCCTGGTTTTTCTCAAACTCTTATACAATATCTGCTTCCTCCTACTAGACCATTCCTTCCTTTTCTTTGTCCATGTTTTGTCTGCCAGTTCACAATAGCATCCTTACAGGGATCTAAAAAGTTTGTACCTTACCAGCCCCTCCAGATCACTTTTCTGTCCCCATTCTGTTCCTTAGCAAGATTTCCTTTACTTATTCCTGTTTCAATCCTACAAGCTTAGTTTTTTGACTGCATATTACTGATGAGACTTCTGCCAAATTCTTTAGAATTAACACGAAGCAACAAGACATTAAAAACAGAAGAGAAACCATTTTTTCTCATGTCCAGTGTTGAAGTCAAATTAGCAAGATGGGGACTGCAGAGATGAACTGTAATGACTGGACTGCTAGTCTCAACAGGTTGTTATCAGCAGCACAAAGTCCAATTGTTGGCCAGCCACTAGTAGCATTCCTGTATAATCAATAGTGAGATGGAAATTTTATAAAAAACAGAGAGAAAGGGACAAATTACATCCTTAGCAAACTAATGAACCATACCGTATTGGCAAGAAGGGTGTGCAAAATGGTAGTCGTGCTGCAAAAGCAAGGCTGCCAATCAGAAGGACCTCACCAGGCTGGAGAAATGGCCCCAAAGGAATTTAAACACTGGCAAATGTAGAGCCATGCAGCTGGGACGCAACTCCCTGTGGAAGCACAGAAGAGGCTGGAAAGCAGCTCCACAGGGTGTTACCCAGAGGCCCTGGCAGACAAGATGAACAGGATTATGCAGTATGTCCTAGCAGCAAGAAGGCCTTATACATCTTGAGTCATACTAACAGAAGCATAGGCAAGAGGCTGAGAGATTATTCCTCTCTCTTTGGCACTTGTGAAACTGCCTCCAGTTTTGGGCTTCTGAGTTCAAGACAATCCTTGACAAACTGGAGTGAGATGATCATGAAGATGAGGTAGTCCTTAGAATAGTAGTCTAAGGCAGGATTTTGTTGCTATCTTCAGCTATGTAAGGGAAGAGTGCAGTGGAGATAGAGACAGACTCTTCTGGGAGAAGCACAACAAAAGTAAAAGAGAGAACTGGCACAAGCTTTAGTGAAGAAAATCATGACTGTGCATTAGGAAACTGTATTTCACAGTAAGAGTGATTCAGCAATATAAGAGGTTGTCCTATATGAATGTGGAATCTCCATAACTGGATATATTCACGACTCAACTGTATAAAGGCCTGAGCAAACTGATCTACCTTTCAGGTTAGCCCTATATTGAGCAGGATGTTGACCAGATATTCTCCAGAGACCTTCCAAACTTATATTAATCTTTGATTCTCATCTCGCAGTAACTTGCCTCAGCCCAAAGCAATAACTGCAGAGAAAGTGCTGTTCAAAAGCCATGCAGTTGTATGGCGAGGCAATCTGATCCATTCTGTCAAAGAAGGATGCTTTTGCAATCAAGTCATTATATAATAGTTGAGAAAGGATCAAGAATGCGTGATAAAGATGAAATTTCATGTAATTTAGCTAACAAATGCAAACTATTTCCCACTGTGAAAAGTATGATGCTTCAAGAGAATGTAGCTTTAATTTGAGCAGATTTTCTGGAAAAACAAAACCAAAAACATCCCAGACTTGACGCTATCAAATATTAAAGCTTCATATTATAAAGGTGGCTAGGCTAGACAATAAAAATAATTGCCTTTTTTTTACAGCAAAATTTTGTCTCTTCTACCTGATACTTAAGAAGTAGAGAAGTAGAGGGTTTTGTTTGTTTTTTTTTTTTCTGCCAAAATGCTGGAAAAACCCTCCCTGGGACTATCATTTAACACTGAAAATATAAGTCAAAGCTGGATAGCATATGTAATCTATAAAGAGGGTAACCTCGGTAGATCTGATAAGAAGAACATTGCTAAATCTGTCTCAAAGTAAACTGGAGTTTTGCTCTTAGGTGTTTAAAATATTCTTTGCAGAATCAATTAGTTTTCTTTTGTTAACAATTTTGATTGCTTAGATCCAGAAGAAGTAATAGTAGCTTACCAGTGTGCAATCGACTTTAGTATTGTTGAAATTCTTAAGCTCCAATGTGCCTTGAAGGTACTCTTAATACCTCTTACAATTATACTGGTTCTTATGTTGTTGCCATCAAAACTTTTAGTTATGTTATTTTATAGAGGTTTCAATCTCTCCATCTTTCTCCATGAATCTAATTGGCCAGCTTTTAGATTATAAAGAACCTGCTGAAGCACCACATCCAGGATTTGAATGCTTTTATCTCTAATTGATAACCTTGTCAATGAAAACTAGGATGATATTTCTCGTTACACAGCAAGACAAAGCTATAAATATTTTTTTACCCATATGTTCTAAATAATCCAAATCATGTAAAACTATTGCAAGGTAAGAACTGTATTACAGCAGCTCATATTTTGGCAACATTCTCATTTTTCCTTGCTTGTGTTTATCAGTTTTGCTACAGGAGGAGTATCATTTTACTCCAGAATGGAAGCAAACAGACAAAGCTGTTCTTTGACATATTAGCTCCCCAAATATATCTAAATCTGGCATATGCACTTAGCCTCAGTATTCTTTGTCACTGCTACAGTTTCCTGAGTACAAGGATTCTGTGATATGTAATTTGAAGCAGGGATCCCATCTCTAGTTCAAGGTGTAACTAATAAGCAAAGTAGGGAACACTCACTTGAATTAATTTTCTTTAGACACTAGTTGATAGAAGTTACTGAGTAATAATTAGAGATATCTTTTGATCAAGATAGCTCAGTACAACAAATGCGTTAAGAATGTTTACCAGCTTTATAAGCTAATAAAATACAGATGACGAGGTATTATATGACATTTTAGTTCTGCCAAAGAACAGATTTTATAGTACTTAAAGGGAAAAATTAAAAATTATTTTTAAAGTTAGCACCTTCTAAAATTTGTCTGTTTACAGACCAACTATAAAGAGGATAAAAAATGTAAACTTTTAAAAACTGGAATATATTTCATAGATTTACAAATGAGTAAATCTTATCTCATAAACCTCAATAACATTTAAGGCTCAAAAAGTAAAGGAAAGGGAAGTAGCAAGAATGCTGCAAGTGTGTGTTTCAATTTAAACTGTACCACGTGTAAAATCAGAAGCGGAGGCTATCTGGAAAGCGTATTATGAGTTTCTCAGTATTTTTATTTAAGATTTGGGGCCTAAATCATATGCTGTTTCTGCTTTCTGCACCCTATCTTCCCAACCATTTGTATTTACTGTGAGCTGAGACATTTCCTGTGCTGCAGTAAATTTCCTTTCCCCTTTCCTCTTAGCTTAAATACTGCACAAAGCAGTGCTTCACAGGTTTGTATGATAGCGAATAATAAAATGACAGAGAGGACTGGAAGTATTTTATTTGTGATTGAATTGGACAAGATTTTCGCTAGAGATCAATGAGACATGGAAAAATATTCAAAGGATAAATAGAAGTTTTCACTAGTAAATCAGTTAAAAGTAGTTTCTCTATCTATACATGATGGTTAGGATGAAAAAAACGTACTCCATGCTCATGTAACTTATGATTGCAGAGTAAAATGCTGGATATCAAATTCAGCTCAGTGCTGCCTAGCTGCTCACAGGAGTGTCATTGTCAAGGGGAGGCGAAGGTTCTCAGTAACTACCCTACACAGATACTGCTGCCCAAGTCCGGGAGAGGTAAGTTTTGAGAACTGGCACTGTTGTGAGAAAGCAGCACGTGGAAACAGAATGTTATATATTCCACTCGTTGCATGACAGACTATACTTTTGAAGCTGTAAAATGATTTTTTACTCACTGGATTTGAAGTCGTTACACACAAGTCTTTTCACTGTTAGCCACTAACAGCTTGCTTAAGAAGTGTTCTTAGCCGCTAACAGCTTGCTTAAGATGCATTCTTAGTTACTTCTGATTTTCAACCATTACTGTTACTTTCTTTTACTAATGGCTTCCATAGAGAGGAAAAAAAAAAAACAGAGGCATCTCTTTCTTACTTATGTACATGCTAGTAGTTGTGTCACTAGTTATGATAGTCACTGCAATGGCTGGAAGATCACTGGTGTTGTTTTGAATATCTATCAAATACAATTTATGTATAAGACATACATATTTAAGCCCCATGTTTTCTAAGGACTACATTTCCTTGTTCTATTGAAAGATTAAAATTAATTGCCCAGATCATTCCCAATTCCAATATTGTTATACCGTGTTGAGGAAGATTAACTTGCAAATTGAATTCTATGGTCTCCCTGTCTCAAAGAGGTGTCACTGTAAGTATGTAATGGGTGAAATATGGCAAGTAGTATCTCACAAGTTGATAGTCTCGCACCAGAAGATCTTTAATCAGATGAGAGAAGAACTCTTCCAGCAACTGGAATCTGAACTTAGCAGAAAAGCTGAAATGTCTTGCTTTGACCAGCATCACATTGATCAGAGTTCCCAATGACCTGTGGTAAACAATGTCCACTTGCAGCTCAATCCAAATAAATAGGAATAATGTAGAATCTCAGGTCTGACTTCTAGTAAATTTTCCAAGCAGAACCCACAATGAAAGCACTGCTTTCAGTAAGAGTGCTTAAGGACAGCATCTCTGCCCTAATCTCAGCTCTTATGCATGAATAAATAACAGAAAACTCCCTGCAGACAAAGCAGGGAGGCTATGATTAGTTTTAGTATGTTGTCGTAAACAACACCAAATTACTTTGTATCGATTTATTAGAAGTGGTTGCATTTCACTTGCAGGACTCTTCTCCTTTGCATTGTTGAGAGTGATGTCTTAGCTCTGGTTAGCCCTTCCTGTTTCCTGGGATTTGATGTTCATTTTGCAATTGCTGAAGGAACTGGTGCCAGCAATTAATGCTTTCCCTATCAGAGCAGATATGGTGAGCAGTGTTTGTTGTTTCAATAGTCTCAGAGCAAGAATGATCAAGGCCACTGACATGGAGTCAATACTCTCTCTCCCTCTCAAGGAATATAGTGCAGTGTCTATCTGAAGGGAGATTACAGGCGTTGACTGCTTTGATTCTTAGAAGTAGGATATGTGGTGGAATTAATTTCACATAATTTTGAACATCAATACATATCTACCTCCATCTCCATTAAATAGATATCTATACTAGAATGAGTCTGTTTGGCTATCCCTATGGTACAGAAAGAGAAACTCACATTTCTGGACCCTGATACACCTGGTCTTTTAGAATCATGTACCTTAGAAAAAGGTTATGTGTTTCTTTACAGTGCCTCTTTCTCTCTGTGTTTCCACAGAGTAAGAAAAGAGTCCATGTGAAGTTTTGATGCTGCTGTCCACATCTTATGCTATTTGAGGTATCCTAGGTGACTATCCTCACTGACAGCTACCTGCTGCTCCAGGAAGTTATAGGTGCACATTAGATCCTGCGTAATATCTACCAGCCCTACCTAATCTTACAGCCTCTCAAATTGCACAAATACATTCCTCAAGGAAAGCTGAAAATACAAAAAAGTTGTTATGTACAAATCCCTCGTGATTGCCATGTGCTCTTCCATGAGATAGAAAAACATGCAGTTATCCTATCTCTTTCTTTATAGGCACCTATTGCTGTAAAATTAACAGGTATATCAGGACAATCTCTGAAAACAGAAACACTGAATGTTGAGGAAACTCTTGTCAAATGTCACACCTCACTGATACTTGAAGAGGACCTGAGAACAGATTGATGCTTTAGAGAAAAACAACTTTATAGTACATAGTATTCCTTCATGTTCTGGAATAACTCATACGTCATTATGAATAAAAAATAAAAATTAAAAAAAAACCCACTAAACTCATGGTCCTTTGATTTTTTGATTCATTCTAACATTCTTTTAATTTTAAAATTTGAAAAAATCCTCATTGTTTAGAATTCAATGTGAGCAGCTATAAAAACTCATAATGAATCAGGTAAAGTAAAAAAAAACACAGGTTGAATAACACTGTTCTTCAAACAGGTTTATGAAATGCAGAAGAGACATATATGATAATGAGGAGTAAAGCTAAATAAATTATTATCTTAATCTAATTCCAGAGCTTGAGGTACTAGAGGAAGTAACTAATGATTTTTCATCTAATATTTCTGCTTGTGTGCTGCCTTTCCCTGGCTCTCTCACTCACTACAAACAAAAAACTCCTTCATCAGGTAGCTGGTAAGAGCCATCTCTTTTCACATGGGTTTCAGTCAGATTTGGAAGCAGCACCAAACAAAGGCTACAGAGAGCCTGAAATACAGACAGAATTTTGTTTGAGAAGTGCAGAGTCAGTGGTATAACACTCAAACATTGCATGCTGGAAGAACAAAAAAGATTCATCTTTGATGTTGTTTATAGGAATTTATGGAGGTAAATTAGCTACTGAATGGCTTCATGGTATTTCCATGAATGAACAAAAGCCTGACCAAAAGGACAAGGAAATAATTTGACCAGAACCCAAACATAATAGTTAAGAACAAAAGAAATCTTTCAGTTAGTTTACTATAGTACCCACGAGTGCAGGATTTCCTATAATAATAATCAACTAGTAAACTGCCTTTAATAAAAACCGCTACTAAAAAAGGAGTTGGAGAAAATAAAATATAGGTAAGATCTGAAGAGAATTAAAAACATTATTAGTGCTATGCCTTCTCCCCCTTACTGGAAGATGCAGACACTGTGAGATAAGGGAAAGGTATTTCAGTTTGGCTCCCTATAAAACCAGCCACAAGGTCAGATATAAAAAAAAGTCAGGCTAAAGACAGCACAGTATGAATTAATTAAACCCATTCTCTTATCTCAGCTTTGGATGACCCATGATTTAGAAAGAATAGTAAGAAAGAGATTGGTGTTGTTATTTTTTTAATTATTATTATTTACAACATTTGTTCTTTTCTCTATGTACTGTTATGTTCTACAGCTGGACGCAGAAGTCTGTCATTATCTTGCAATAAGAAATAAAGTCTTCTGAAATTAAAACACAGTTTGAAAGAAATAAAATATAACTTCAGTATTAATATACATGTGTAAATTAATACATGTTAATAGCATGATTTTCAATGCTTATTAACAAAATGAAATGACATTAAAAATTTTCCCTATTACACGTGAAATATTTTTAGTTTTGTGACTGAATACTTTGAGCATTTTATCTGAGTATATACAAAATATAATTTCAGCTCCAATCTGCAGTGAATATTTATTGTCTGACTTGTATCAGAGAATGCACTATTTTGCATCTCAAATCCAGTGTATAACAGGAGGATGCAATGCAAACGTTCCAGTATTGCAAGCTAAACAGCACAGTTGTTGTACCAAAAGGGCAAATAAGAATTCTCAAGGGGGCTTTTTGAGTCTTCGGTTACATCACTTATTATCACAGCAAGCGAGATATCATAAACTGACCATAATAGATTTAAAATTTTGGTACGGCTTTGGTTTTAGGTTTTTTGCCTTTACCACTCCTACTAGTATGTTACATCAGAAATTCATCATTTTTTTATTTAGACATCTTCAAATCTCCAGCATCTATGTATTTTTTGCCAGATTACACTGCCTCATGTTCTCTTTTGTCCCAGAATCCAATTGACAGATTGAATTCAGGTTGGGTTGGAACCGACAAATGAATAAAGCAAATTGGAAAGTAATGCACTAAAATTTTTGAAAGAACTTGCTCTTGTACCCCATTATTAGATACTGAGATATCTCCCAGACACTGAACACCTATTTAGAATATTTCTAGCATACTATTTATGACTGGAGTACAAGAATAAAGACCTAAAATTTAATTTTGTCAAGGTGATAACTTTCTAAACACAGTCTTTGTGAAATTTAAAAAAGCAAAGCTTTATCGATTTAATTCTAACAGTACTATGCCTGGTAACAGAAGATAATCATAGGGAGGACTTTGGTGCACATTTCCTGTTACCATGTCAAATGTGCTTTACAGAATCAAGGTCAGAAGAGGCCATTAAATCAGTTGTATAACACTGTATACAGATAAACCACCTGCACAACCAAGATCATACATTCACCTTATTTCTGCTGCTTTAAGCACCATAAATTGTATACGTCTAAAATGCATCTTGAAAGGACACACCCATCCTTGACTGGAAATATCGGGAAATAGGGAATACAGTTCTGCCCTTTAATGCTCGCTGCAGTAGCTGAATGTTACTACTACAATGTATGCTATTTTTATTTTGAAGTGTCCCACCTCCATTCACTGCTAGAAAATAAAATAATGCCATTTCCACAGTTCAGTTTTCATTTCCAATTGATTCTTGGTTTTTCTCCCTCCTTAAGTAAAAAGCCCTCACTTTAGCCCATTTCCTGCATGTACGTTTCAGCTTCACAAACTCACTATTCCACTGTTTACACACCTCATTTCCCTTACATGCTTTCTAACAGGGTTTTGCTTTGGATATTCACATTAAAAAAAAAAGAAAAAAGAAAAATAAAAAAACAACCTGAAATCTAGTGCAAAATACACTTTTACACCCACATCACTGTTAAACAATCCAGATACTTAATGTTCAGACATGTATTCATTCCTCCTAGAGGTATTGCCTTTAGTTGCTCTAAAATGCGTTTTGTTTGAATCAGTTCAGGTAAGACACATATTTGTTGGCCTGCCTGGCCTACCCGTTATCTTGTCACTTGTCTTTATTCCACCTGATCCCCAAAACTGATTAATCATTTGCAAAAAGTGCAACCACCATCTGTTTTTTTGGACCAGACTCTGCTACAAGATTCTCTCAGGTTGACTTACACTGTGTTTAATAACCTACACTGCTGTTCCCAGCAACATATTATTTTGTACAAATAAGTCTGGCCTCGGCAGGGAAAGAATAACCTGGTTTTATTTTTGGAGGGTCACTCCATTTGTATCAAACTCACCTGTACTTCCCAAACAAACCAATATGGACAGCATTTAGGAAAAACCATATATAGCTAACTGTTCGCTTTAATTCGCTGAAGCCCATTATAATAAGCAGGTGCAAAATTAAGCTATTAACAGGGCACAAAGATTAACAGTGTGGGTATTGGTGTGTTTGATTATATTTTCTTGGAAGCTACAGTTCTATCAGTTTCTCCCACATATTTCAGAAATTAGGTATATGCTCTCACAATTGTCAATGCATATTAAAACACTTCTATTGAGGGATAAATATAAAATAAATAAAACAATAAATTATATTTAAATTTATAAAAATTTATTTTGAAATGCAGCATGCTAGATTTATGCTTAATATATATCAAAGTTTGATTAGAAGTGCCAGGCACATAGCTCTCATGGCAGCTCATTAAAGTGGTTGCTGACTGAAATACTGTCACTGACTCAGTTCTAACAGTTTGATTAGGAAGGATACTGTGCCTCTGAACTACTTCCTATATAAGTCACTTATCCTGTAAAGGAAACCAGAGGTAGGAAATACTCTTACTAGCAGCTTCTTAGCTGCTGAACAAACAGCCACTTGCACGTTTTCAGTATACTTCTAGACAGTAATTTTAATATATTGCAACAGGGAGATTGTTTGCCACTCCTTAATCAATTGTGATTTCATGTTTTCCCAGGAAATGTTTACACTCATTATCTAATTTGTTTCCCAATTACTTACAGTTTTCAAAATTTACAGCTCACAGGCACAGTAATCTGTGAGTTAGTTTTGTTTTATCCTCTGCTATTTTTATGGTCTCAATATCATGGACGATTCCACAAGATTACACAGTCTTTTACACAAAAATGAAAGTGTAGGGCAGACGTATTTCAATGTTCTGATTTCTCAGCATAGCTGCTTAAAGAAGAAAGAGAAATTCTCTGTAGCACTTACCTGTAGAAGGCTGGAGGAGCAGCTTCCCTCATCCCAAAGCTGCCCTGTTCGTTTTCAAGGTAGTAGGGTACCTGCTGGCTGTGGTGATGGATGAAGGGTGAGAGCTGGGGTGCCGTTTGCAAGAACACCACTGGGCTTGGTGGGACATTGTTCAGAGAGTGAAATCCTGCCAGGCTGCTGGACCCAAAAGATTCAGAAGTAGGGGCATAACTGAGCGTAGTAGAGCCATACACTGGAGCAGTAGTACCAAAATCGTAGGTGGCCCCTTCTGGGTAGTTAAAAACTCCTGTCTTGTTGCTTTCCACGTACATGTCGCCGAGTGATCGTTCCAGGGGAATCTTCAGCTGAGGTCTGCTCAGAGTCTCCAGTTCAGTGCCTTGAATCTGGTGCAGCAGGGTAACTCCAGAGGCTTTGGTGTGAAGGGTCATGGTCATTGCTAATGGCAGTGAGCAAGGAACATATCTGCTTTTACTGTCAACAGCAAGATCAGCAGCTGGCAGTCCACCTAAAAAAAACACCAGAACCTATTCTGAGGCTCAGAAGAAATCATGTTAAAGCAGCATTACACAGGTATTCCTCTGATCTCAGCAAGGAGGAGTATACAAACAAATGCAGGGTGAGCACTGGAAAGGCACATTCTCCCTCTCCCTCTCCCTCTAACTTTTGAGAACTCCTCATCTGCGCTAATATGCGTTACAAGGTGCTGGCTGCAAGCCAGGGGCTCTTGCCTTGTGCCGACGCTGATTTAAACATCACTTCAGAAACAATTAGTTTTGGAGTTACACCAAACAATTGTCCCACTAAATGTTACTTTATTCTTGCTAGTCATTTAATTTTTCACTGCAGGGCAGCCAGCGCTCCACAGCAGCTAACGGGAAAGGACGCTGAAATCAGACCAGGAAGACTAGTCCAGTGGTCAGCCAGTTTACTGCCTTTTATTTCCTCAGCAGGCTCCAATCTATCTGTGCTTATCTCTCCCTGTTTGATTCATTTTCATGTTTGCTAGAAATATGTAATGTGTACATTGTACTGACCCTGGGTAAGACTATGCTGTAACTGAGATATGGCAAAGCAAAATGCGTGTGCAAGCACATCCGTCTGTGTGTGTGTGTAACCAGCCTCCGTCAACAAAACTAGCTAACAGAAATTAAAGAACATAAAATATCTGTGTAGGACAAAAGGTTTATAACAAGCTTTATCAGTAATACCGACCTGAACTAGCTGAAGTGAAAATTTGCATTAAAAAGTGAGGAAAAGATTTAGATTAGCCCATAAATTTCTGTCTGTTTCCGCTTTAGCTTGTAAAATGATGAAGCAAAGCATCCTTTAGACTTTGCCATAGTAAGATCTTAGAAATTGGGAAGAATAATTTCAGTGCATAAAAAATGAATACAGGATTATTTTTTTTCTATTCTCACGAACAAAAGCTCAGCAAGCTTAGATTTTGCAGTCAACTGGAAAATAAAGTACTTGAATGGAATCAGCTTTAAAATAAACTGAAATAACTCTCAAAGTTATCTTTAGGAAAAAAAAAAAAAGGAGGAGAAAGGACATAATGAAAAGGTGTGGCATGCATGCCTCATCTTGCAATCTCATCCCATATAATTTTAACTTTTCACAAACCAGTTCTTCTGAACCAGCTAAATGAAAACCTTCAGAAACTGTCCCAAGTTCTCTAGCATTATTGCTGTGGTCTGCTTAATGTGGTCAGTTAAATAGTTAATGTTGACCCTAAACACATTAATATATGGACTCCAGTTAGCATGATTTGAATACGAGCAAAGCCTACGCTATAGTTAAACAACTCCACAGTTATTCAATTCAATCTTCAAAAAAATGCAAGAAACCAAAAAATTGAATGTACAGGTCACTAATAGCTTCCAGAAAAGTTTGCTATGATCTTTTTTATCTCAGTAATAATATGGTGTTTTAGAACTTCTGTTAAAAAAGCAGTCACCTATATTTGCAAGATTACACTGAAGTAATATATATTTGTACCTCTACAGACATGCAGCTAAGACAGCAGTACACACATAAATACGTACTTGATAGATTTCCTCGCCCTCCCCACCACCCTCCCTACCCTGTTCAAATTTCAGATTGTAGACTTTGATCAAAGAGATAAGCCTGTTTAAATAACACTGGACTAAACACGTTCCCAGTAAAAAATAATAATAATAATAATCAGACAATCATACCCAGAAGTTCAGAAAGTCTTCGAAGAGTTATTCTGAAAACATGCCAGAGAGTGTGAGAGAAAAAAAAAGAGAGTGTGTGACTGTTTGCATAGAGTGGGTGAATGTGCATCTGCAGAGACTCACAAAACAGCAAGCAAGTATAGCTCTCAACAGCTTGTCTGCTGGGCTACACAGTCTCAAATGAATGGCAGTTACGAGTTTAAGGTCGGTCACTCTTATAGATTCATTTTGTGCTTCAGTAATACACAGAAGAAGCATTGTCTCATATTATGCTGCATAATCTGAGAATTAATGTGAACCTGTCTGCTGTATGAAGCGCCCACTTCTTATGTATACTACAAAATAGACTTTAAATTTTTATTTAAAGCATTATCTGATGTGCATGCTATTTCAGAAATACTACATTGACACATAATAAAACACTAAAGCGTAATAGCTGTGCAGAAAAGGGGAGATAGAAGTGTGTGCACACAGAGCTGATTTCTGAGTGTATCCTATGCAATATCAGTGCTCTTCACGTGCAATTTTTTTTAAAATGTCATGAATTATTTTGGGAGGAATGTGTGTTATCACAGAGACAAATATTTAAAATTTCTACCATACAAAAACAACACTGAAACACACTATAGCTTTAAGAAAAATAGCATCATGTCTGCACCACTGCATTTAACCAAAGACCCTATGAACAATTTTCAACAGACCAGTGTGGAAAGTTGCAGTCCTGCCCCTAAAAGGGCTCAGAAATAGATAACTGCAGTATTCATGCAACATATAGCCTGGCACACATCTCAGCAGAAGGAAACATGTCACCACCAAATCTCACGTGCAAGCTAGAAATCTCTGGGATAGCACCCTGTAATATTTGCCTCAATGTTTTTTTTTTTATTATTATTATTATTATTTTGATTTTGCTTTTGGGTAGAGTAAGATCAAGGGTAAAAGAAAGAATAAGGACTGGGGGAGGGATGTGGAGCTGGTTAATAAAGCAAAATTCTAGGAAGAAGGTGAATTTTTGATTTGTGCATACTGCATAAAAGCGTTTTTTTAAATCTGCATATTAGACAAATGTAGACTTTTTTAAAAGAAAAAAAAAAAAACCTGTAAAATGAAACATATTATCAAAAGTGTTTATCTTCCTTGTCCTGCATGGTGATTACTACCCTACTTGCTCCAAAGTAATATACAGAGCTTCATCCCACTTTAGAGATGACATTGAATGTGTTGGCTTGTGGGCTTGGCCAGGAAAGAGGCTTTAGTTTCTAAATCCTGTTTTTGTGCCTAAAGGCCAGGACTTACTCCACTACCCAGTTTAATCTCACTAAACTATTACATGTCACATTTTATACATTTTTAATACAAAATGGAAATATGTACAGGATATAGCAATAAGTATTGTATTTGTAATTTTCACCAGTGGATACCAACAGTCTATTCAAAAACTTGGTTACACTAAATCCCACTAGAGGTATACATTCCATATATGACTTCAAAGAGATGGGTTTTCCTCATACACTCGATATTTAATTTTTAAATCACAGGTAGTAACTGTAGAGTAAATGAAAATAAGAACTGGCTACAATATCTTCATTTCCAGTTCTAGACAGAAGTGCTCAAAAAATACCATGTCAATGGGAAATCCACCTTATATCTTACAGATTTAGGCATTTATCCACTAATGTGTTTTCAGATGCAATCAAGCTCCCATATATGTTTCTCTCACCTTAATGAAGGTCTTATATTTTGGGGGGGGCTATGGAGAACATTTCACAGGAGAAAGTCATCTATCCCGGTCTTTCACATATCCCCATAAAAAACTGAGGGAAACTGGTCCTGCAGACTGAAAAGTTTGTAAGTTTGTGCGAAATATAGGATTGCTGGGGTTTTTTGTTGTTGTTTTTGTTTTTGTTTTTGAGATATGACTGAAGAAATAATGATTTTATTATCTGTACATGAATCATACAATCATATAATCACCAAGGTTGGAAAAGACCTCCAAGATCATCCAGTCCAACTGTCCACCTACCACCAATATTTCCCCACTAACCGATGTCCCTTATTACAACATATAAATATTTCTTGAACACCTCCAAGGATGGTGACTCCACCCTCCCTGGGCAGCCTGTTCCAATACCTCATCACTCTTTCAGAGAAGAAATTTTTCCTAACATCCAACCTGAATCTCCCCTGGCACAACTTGGGGCCATTCTCTCTAGTCTTATCACTAATTATGAGGGAGAGGAGGCCAACATCCACCTCACAACTTCTTTTCAGGTAGCTGTAGAGAGCCATAAAGTCTCCCCTGAGCCTGCTCTTCTCCAGACCAAACAATCCCAATTCCCTCAGCCATTCCTCACAAGATTTGTGCTCCAGACCCCTCACCACTTTGTTGCCCCTCCCTGGACACACTCCAGGGTCTTGATGATATGTATGCAGGGAGGAAATACAGATTAGCAATTACAGAATACTGAAAAACCGGGAGAGTCCACTGTAACTAAGGAGCACTACTGATGTTGGCCTGGAAGGTCAAAACAAAAATTGCTTCTTCCCACCCAGTGATTTTTAGTGAGATGATTGAATACAAAGATGTTTATGAATCAGTGAAGATTTAGACACTCTTTATCAAAGAAATGAGAAATGAACTAATCACATGAAAGTGGCTGACTAAACTCTGTGCTTTCCTTTTTAACATCTCAGTCTATTTTGCTTTTCTTGATAAATCAGAGTTCCACTGCTCAGCTCAGATTTTGTAGTGAGGATTTCACTCTAAATTGCAGTAATAAAATGCTATACCTAGAAATATTAAACGGAAATTGCATTTCTGTGCTTAAAATTATATAATTTAGAGCTGAATAACACTTTAATCTTTTTCTGAAGGCAAATTCTTCCCATTTCAATTCAGAGAAGACCACAGTTTGCTTCTAGTTTTTGCATTGCTGTGTTTTTTTGCAGACAACCAACTATACTGATCAAATTAAACTAGTAGAGTTTGGCTCAACTGGACCACTAGTCCAACACCCTTGCCAGCTAGAAACAGGAGGGTCTTAAACCACATTCAGGGTTCTTAACATAACAGAAAACATGCACGTATTTTCACTTCAAATTTGGAACGTAGTGTAAAAGTAAGTGAAGCAGTCTTCTACAGATTACAAATAAAGGTGCACCAGCAAAATGAACTCATTAACAGAAAAAGAAAAAACAAGCATGAAAAAATATATAGAAAATATTACGCTAACTTATCTAACTAAAAGAAGACCTGGGGATTCCCACTGTTATCATCAATTTTGTACCAACTAAAAGTCCTGAAAGTCAATCAGGTTATGGTAACAGAACAAGTCCAATTTACAGGGAGAAAAAAAGCAAAAGAATTTGAGGAAGAAACAGCCCCAACTGAACAAATTCTTGATTCTGGGAAAGATAAAACAGCTGTTTGAGGGAAAAGGAGATGAAAGTAAAAACTGTATATTTAAGCTATTCAAATAATGGGAATCTTTAAAGTTAGCAAAACTCCTAATCCTGCCTTAGTTGCTGGTGGCTTTTTTCAGTGCTAGCTGTAGTAAGTGTTCCAACAGAAAGTGGTAAACTCAGAACTGAGAAGATATACTATAAATTTTCCATAAATCTGCTGACAGTGAGAGACCATAAACTTCATTGCTTCTGTTCCACAACTATAAAGATAGAAGCTTTTTTTAGATGCTGCAATTAAAGAAGAATCTTTTTGCACATAACAGGAGGAACATTATGTTTTTCCAAGATTCCACTGTAGCATTACAGAGAAATTATGTTGTGTTTAGTCCAGTGAGGAAACTCCTCAAGATAGACAGCTGGAGAACAGCACCATCTACCCCACTGCTTTATAAATCATCTCCAAAGAGGAATAATAAAGCCCTTGATACCACTAGGCATAGCATGAGGTATGTTTTAAAATTCTTTAGGCTCTCTGTAGAGACAAGCTTTTCAATCTGTTATTGTCAGTTTAGAACATCTAAAATTGTTATAAATCAGTATGAGAATGTATACCTTCCCCCTCTCTCTCCCCCTCAAATAATTTACCAAATCCAGCCACGGCACAAAAAATAGTGGACCCAAGGTTCTGAATTCAACATTTACATTTCAGGTTGACTTTACAGTTAAAAGAGGAGTTTCTGTTTTCACATGCCAAATGTATTTAGAGAATTTGAGAGAATTTGCTCTAAATATTTATTATTCCAAACAAGAAGCTGTGGAATACAATCATTCCATATGCATGTTCATTAATTTACGTCATTTAGATATACCTTTAGTTTTGCTGGTACTCTGTGTGAGAGGATCTATTATATATTTCATGTGAAATTATGCAGTCAAAAGAAACACTAGGCTGGAATGCCAACATAGTTTTTGGTGTAGTATTCTAACACATTACATTTTAAGACTTTGCTTACAGATATTTATGATGTAATCAGATTTCACCACTCAGGTAGAAATCTTACATGTCAGTGATGAGCTCAGAGAGAATGACTTGAAAGAATTTGAGCCAACTGGAAAGAAAACAATCCACATTTGGACAATTTTTAAACCCTTGAAAAAATTGCTGATTTTTCAAAGTTAAGATTTATAAAAACTCTCCTAACTGAGCCTGCTCTTTTCTCTCTCAGATGCCAGTACTGACAAGACTGGGCATGAATCTTCACAAAAGAATGGCTGACATGCTACCAGCCAGGTAAGCATACAGACTGAAAGTTTTCCCCTTCATTACCCATCTGCAGAAGAGTAAGAGTCTGGACTTCATTGTACATTATTTTGCCAGTTACAATGCTGAACTTCAGTCCCCAGACCTGCAAACTGAATTTCCTGAAACCAAAATGGGACACCATCTTCCTTTTCAATTCAGCATTAGAAAACATTGTGTAGAAATACCCTTTCTTAAAATCCTAGAAGACATGCTGTAATATAACTAGGTCTTGTATTTCTTCTGTGTTTTTGTGCCTAACAAAAATAGGAGAGGATAGCACTAAATAATTATGCCCAGCTCACACAGGATAAATGACTTACTACATACATAAAATGGGCCAAAATACCTGAGTACTCTGGACAAACTCAAAAGATATTAGCAAATACTGAGGTTTCAGAGAGTTAGCAGATGTTTTCACGCAGACAAAAAAGAAAAAAGAAAAGAAGTAAAAAGACATCTCTGCTTTCTTTAGGAAAATGTTAACCACTTGTGAGCAAAGGTGCTCACTGGTAGGCAAGCAATAATACAATGCTATGATTTAACGTTAAGGACTATACCTTGCTTAATCACAAATGCAGCATTATAACAGGTCATTCCTCATGGATCTAGATTCATTAAAAAAAGAAAAAAACAAAGAAAAAGAAGAATTAGCTCTGAAAAGAAAATGTGGAACTGAGTATCCTGTAGTCATATTAATTTATTGTTTTTATTTCAAAGACAAATTGATAATGAGTGATTGATTACCATGAGTTAGCATTTTGAAAAGAGATTACAAGAAAGACTTTGTAATTCTTCAGAAAGAAGACAGCTTACAAGATTGGGTGAGACATCTTCAAAACAACCAAATATTACCATGTCTGCACTCCCAAAAACAGTCGTAAATGGTTAGTCTCATTTCTGTGGTGATATAAAGTGTGACTGAAAATTTTGTTTATGAGATGCAAAGTATGAAATAATTGAGCACAGAACTGCAGCATTGCTCAGCTAGGTGAGGAAGACAACTAGATAATGCATTTCTAGTTGCCAGAGCAGAGTTTGAGGACACAAGCTCCTTAAAACTAGGAGTAAGATGTCTTGGAGAAGAGATGTAGGTATGATGTAGTTAGAAAGAGAGATTTTTATCTAAATGTAAAAAAAGATCAGTTATACAAGCAAGCCAGCTTCCCCATTCTGACACCATGAGTTTAATAAAAGAAATTACCCTTTTGGTATGAGTTAAGTATGTGTCTTAATTAGAGGACAGCATAGTGAAGCATCTCAGATACCATTATAAATATGTAGCTGTGATATCTGTCTTCCACATTCACAAATTCTTAATTTAGTTTAACCTCCAAGTACCCTGGGGTGATTTCAGGCTAACTGGCATATGCCACTGTACACCCTTACACCATTCTATAGAAGTGTAACTCTTTAAAAAAGTACTATTAGTATAGTACTTTTACTGTTAATTACTTTGTTACTTTTACTACCTTTACTTTTTACAGAACTATTAGTATAAAATATAACAACCAAGTACTGTTCTTGTGATCACTTAAATGTAACAGGTTGTACCTCAGAAAACTATACAGACCAATTTGCAATAATGCAGGAAGAAACATCTAGGTAAACTGTGTACTGAAGACCTCAGACCTGGACAAGGAAGATGTAGAAGTGTTGGAACAGGTCCAGAGGAGGCCATGAAGATGATCAGAGGGCTGAAGCACCTCTCCTTTGAAGACAGGCTGAGGGAGCTGGGCTTGTTTGGCTTGAAGAAGAGAATACACTGGGGAAACCACACTGTGGTTTCCAGTACTTGAAAAGAGCTAGTGAACAGGAGAGAGACCAACTTTTTACTTCATCTGATAGTGATAAGGCAAGTGGGAATGGTTTTACACTAAAAGAGGGAAAATTTAAACTAGATATTAGGGATAAATTTTTCAGTCCAAAGGTGGTGAGGTACTGCCACAGGCTGTCTGGAGAAACTGTGGATGCCACATCTCTGGAGGTGCTGAAGGCCAGGTTGGATGGGAGGTTAGGAGGCAGTCTGATCCAGTGCCTTATTTAGTGAATTGCAACCCTGCCCATTGCAGAAGAGTTGGAACTGGATGATTTTTAAGGTCCCTTCCAACCCAAGCTATTCTATGAATCTATTATTCTATACCATTTTTAGCTAAAAGAAAAAAAAAAAAACGTTTTTTACATGAAAGAACAGACTGTAGACCACAAATAAGCACTCTTCCCCCCCGACTCCTTTTCCCCTTACTTTCCCCGAAGAGATTTCCACTGTTTCAGCAGGTTTTCTTAGTGGATATGAGTTCCATTTGCTAATCAGTCATATTTCATAATTAATTGGCCTCACTCACAGTATTATTTCTCAAGACTCTTTTTCCTGCCAAATTCATGACAATATACTAGGCAGCAACAACAGCCTCTCAGATTTCAGGTTTAAACACGTGTATGCAAATATTCCCGTGCAATTGTACCCATGGGCATGCAAAATTCACATAATGATTTTCTTCTCATGTAAACTATCTCAGGTCTATTATCTCAAAAACTACACTGCAATCACCACCTGAAGACTACTTTATTTTTCTTTTTCTTTTTTTTTTTTTTTTTAATATCTCTTGCTGTGGCTTCAAGTTACACTGTAATGGATACCTAAAACAAGTCCAACTCTATTCTTTCAAAAGATGTTAGCTAACAGAACTGGGAAACAAAAAAACATCTGCTTTGCCATTTTGCTATCTCTGCACTTCAATAGGCCTCAGGCTATTAGACTTCCTGTTACCTTACTCCATTTTCAGTCTGCCAGTACAAGAATGAATTCCAAGGACCCCAAGCATTTGGGCACCTGGTGTATGAAGACAGCTTCACATTGCAAGGCTTGCAACTGCAAGAAAAACTGCAGAAAAAGAATCTCAGGGGAGAAGTTATTGCTACCTACAACTATCTGCCCAGAGAATACAGAGAAGACAAACCCAGATTCTTCTTCAAAGTGCACAGTGACAGGCCAAGACACAACAGGAGACAAGGCATACCATTTTAAATTCCAATTAGATATTAAGAATACATTTTTTTTACCAGGAAAGTGGTCAAATACTAGAAGATGTTGCTCGGAGAGGCTGTGTAGTTGTGTGAGTCTGTGAGTCTGAGACTCAGCTGAAAAGGTCCCTGAGCAAAGACTTCCTTTGAGCCGTTTGGATAAGATGACATCTTGGCTTCCCTTCCAATTTAAATTATTCTGTGAATCTAATACACAGACCTGCAACAAAATCTTTGAACAGAAAATATTAATTAGTTTCTTCATAGTCTACTTCCCTTCCTGTTCTCCACAGATGCTTGATATCAAGATCCCATTTTATGGATTTTCATCAAGATATCTGTGTTTATCAATTGGCTTGCTATTCTCCACAAATTAGGCAGAAACTAAGAAAGTTCCATGGGCAAATACACTCTTCCCCTCAGTTCATTTATTTACTGGCCTGATCAATGTCTTAAGAACCTCAGTTCCCTGAGACCCTCTAATAATGAGAGTAAAGACATAAAAGAAAATTATTGTCCTATCAGTACCTTCTCATCATTTCAGTAAAATGCTCCAGTCTAGACACAAAATACCTTTGTGACATCATTTCATATTAATAGACCTGCCTGTTCCCAGAAGTAAACTGCATATATATGAACATGGAGCATGTACTAAGACTGAGTTTGTAAACTGTTAACCAGCTCTTGTGGTTTGGATAAAATAAAGCCAGCTGCCTATTTTGATGGAGATAAGTGTCTACATCAAAAATGTCAATCTGAAGCATCAGTCTTCAGGCTTAGTTCCCTCTGTCAATGATTTTCCATTTATACAGGGGTTATGTACAGTAAATGTGACCAGAGCATCCAAGTACTTGGAAGATAAAGCCTAACTTCAAGCCAGAAGATTGTGTAGAATCAATCTACATGGCTTAGTTCCTTCACTCTATTTCTTTCTAGTAACAGTACTCAATGATACTGTGTATTAATACCTCACACATTCACATTTGCTTGCTAGAAGCTAACCTTCCAACAGAAGTCCTTGTGGTGAGGCTAGTCCTAACTTCTCAAAAAATTATACTTACTGTGACTGTGAGGCCAAGATAACTTTTGATAAAACAACTGAGCAAAGTCTTGTTGCTTCAATGTCCTATTCTCATCTACAGGAATACCTCAGTTCAGCTACTGTTAGCTTGGCAACTTCAGAGAAATGATTTTCTTTGGATAATCATTACTAGTCTTTCTTCTCTGCTACTGCAAGCAAGGCTACCCTTATTTGTGAATAATCTGCAACTAGCACATTAAGTCTGCTTATCTTCCCTCTACCCAACTGCGCATTATCACAGAACTATTGAATTATTGCCAATGCCACATAATGAAGGTGCCTCAGTTTTCCTCTGGGCCTATTCTCGTAAATCTTAAGTCAAGAAGGAAAAGCCTACAAGGTTACCAGTCATTGAACTAATCAGTGTTATTAAAAAATATTTTGTGTTTTCTCCCTGGTGTCAACAACTGGCTTGTTATTGTCCAGCAACACATCTGAGTGACTCACTCTGTTCATCTATCCAGCATATGCTCTAGAAAAGCAGTCTGTTCATTAAAAACAGTCATGTCCATCAGGGAAGGTACTGACTGCAATCATTCTGTGCAGATCAAATTCAATATACTAAATAGAAAAAGTATTGTAGATGTGCCATGGGTTAGCAATTCATCAGTTCTTTGTAAGCAGGAGCTGTATTTTCTATCCTCTTGTACTTTTAAAAGCTAACAATCAGAATTTCTTAATTCTTACAAAAAAATCAACCCATCTTGATTGCAAGTCTCAGTAACATGCTCCCTCAGCTGATATGGTTCTTTTTAAATAGCAGAAATGTATCATCAATTTAAAAAGATCTAGTTTTGAAACTAAATAACAGCTCCTTCCAAAACAGTTACAATAAAGACATGCAGGCTCAAGAAGATTTTGAAATGAGTCCTTAGAAGATATTTTCTGATACTTCAAGATTTTTAAGTTAAAATAAATAAATGTGATAGAGATGGTATTAAATATGTAATCTTAAGGTTGCAATGTATCTTCCATGATATTATGAATCAGTCACTGTCTTCAGTAGAACTGATCACGATGAGCTAAGTTAAAAATGAGCTTAAGTGCTTTGCTGGATCAGGGCCTAAGTCTCTGATCCTCACACAGACATCATCTCCAACCATCAGAGAAGTCCAAAATTAACAGCCATAGAAGCTGTATGTCATTCTTTGGGAATAACTTGCAAGCTTTCCAAAATTCTGTTTCTGTGATATAAGGTATACTTCTTACTGAAGAGAAAATGTTCAATTTTAAAACTGACTCAACAAGTCTACAGGCATAGTCAGTGCAATCTGAACCTGAAGGTAATGTAAAAGTTCTACAGTAATTCTTGGGAGAACATACGATGACAATCAGAAGGTTCTTGTTAAGTACTATGTACATTTGGAACATAGAATGTTTACTTAATAGCATAGATTTAAATATTCAGCTTTATCCTAGTGACTGAAAATAACACCCTTAAAGAAGAGTTCACTATTTCTTCACAGAATTCAAATAGATCTGTATCTCCTGCCCCCATTATAAGGTTGTATTTATTTATTGCAACTGAAATCTGCTTCTTAAACTCAAAATATAAAATTTTTATTGAGATTCAAACAATTCACCTTTAAGCACAAGAAATCTATATAGAACTAAGGAATTAGCACTAACGGAAATTTGTTCAAAGGATCAGCAATCTGCTCCAGGTGTTCCTGCTTGAGCAAGGGTGTTGGACCTGATGACCTCCAGAGGTCCCTTCTAACCTTAATCATTCTGTGATTTTATGGATAACATAACTGAAGCATCAATATGTTACTGTTGTTGAAGACTTCAGTTCCTGACAAAGCAGTACAGATAATGAACAAATACAAAATCATACAACTTCAGTGTTTTCTAGCCAGCATCAAGCAGAAAATGACATCACAATTATCTGCAGTACACTCAAGGAGATGAGAAATAAAACTCACCCAAAAAATTCAAAAATTGTCTATGAGAAAGAGCTAGGCTTCTGGTTAATGAAAGCTTTCAAAGTTACTTCTATGCTTCTTTAGAAATACAAAAATGCATTGTCATCTGTCAAGCGGAACAAATAGGACCTTGGTGATTCAGTAACAGTTACACTCTCTTGGCAGATACTAGCTTGTTTAAGGGAGGAAAGATCAAAGGACACAACTGGATGTCAGCAGGGAAAAAAAAAAAAGAAAAAAAAGGTCAAAGTTATTTATTATTTCAGCATTCCCCTATCTTTGTTTGTTCTTCTACCATTTTCATTGTTTTGTGCAACAAGATGGAGGTTTTCCTGAAACAGAGTAGTCAATAATTTCATGCAATGTTTTTTTTTTGCAATACAGGCTCTCTTGTAAGTTCAGAAGCCCATCAGAGCAATAGGTTTTCCATTCCTAGGAGTCTGTGAAATACAAAATCCAACAAAGTCATTCAGTACAACAGTCTCAAAGCCACAGAAGAAGCAACTATTCATTAGCAATGAATTAGAAGAAGGGACAGAATCAACAGGAACCACTGGCATTAGAGAAATCCAAGAATATTCTTATTTGATCTGAAACTATAGAAAATCCAGGGTTAGTGTTAACTGGCAGCTAATTTCCATGAAAGTGATGTTACAGCTAAGAAACTTTTAAAAGCTGCACACACTTCTATCAAAGGCTTCTTACAATTGTGGTAAATTAATTTAAAGTTGTTTTGGTTTTTTGTTTATTTTGCCTGAGGGAAATATCAAGAAATCACAGTCCTTACTGTGTGTATAAGTTTTAGGGTTATTCCTAGTATTTCCTAAATTAAATCTTGCCCTAATCAAATCTCAGTAATGCATCATTCACAAAACACAACGGAAAAAGGGCAGATCTCTACTGGGCAAAGACAACTCATGCATAGACTCCCAGTCCATCTTGACATGCTCCAGAATGTGAAAAAAGACTGCTGCCAGAATGATGTCCTGCTCTGGATGATTAACCCATGTCTCACAGATGCTGTAATGCTAATATAGTTATATTACTTTGTAGACCAAGTTACTATCACTGTAGAGGGTAATATAGGAACCAATTCAGGTGGAAATACTGCACAATTCTTCCTATCACACTTCTTGAGTAGAATAGGTATGCTTAGAAAACTTCACAGGAAATAAACATGCTTGGTAGTATAGAGTCTCTACTGTTGATTTTCCATTCCAGAGTACAAATAGTTCTGGCATCACTGGAATTGTATGGACTGGTGACACATTAGAGTCCAAATCCAACATTCAGACACTGCATGTGACACCACAAAGGCTGCATTTCCTCCAAGGAGGGTAGTATTCAGACAGCAATGGCTGGAAAAGACAGTATCAGTGAAGATACTGAAAGAATTTTCCGCAGGGAAGTGCTTATTTTGTAAACTAGAAGTGGATAAAACTCCAGACTTCTCTGACTAGTGAAAATGTGGCATACCTGGATATTTTCTGGCACTGGAATGCAGTTGTACTTTACCTATCGCAGTAGTCTCCTGAATATTCCAATAGGTCCCTGAACACGGTTCAGGCATTAGAAAATTACAGGGACAGTTCCCATTATTTAGTTTGCATCTATCCACAGCTTTGTGGAATATATTATCTTAGATGCAAGATACTCTAGTATACAACTGGTCCATCTGGTAATGAACTTGGATGAACTTGATTTGTGTTTATAACTAAAGCATCTGGCTTTCAAGTGTTTTACAAATACTGATTTGCAACCTGTTTGTTAGGTGCCAAAGTTCAAGAGCAATGCAGACAGTTATAAGCCTGGGCATGCCTCACTCTCAGCAGCTTCTGCATGATTTGAGCAAGCACCATGAGTCACTGAGCACTTCTGACCCAAAGCAGTCAGGGAACATCTGCAAGGCACAAAGGAAACACATCCCTGTTTCAGTGTTCAGTGAATTCAAATTCCTGAAAGACAGCCTGAAAGGCAGTCTGGCTTGCTGGTCAGGGCTTTAAAAAGGAAAGTTTTGCAATACAGTTCAAGTGATTTAGTGGGGAACTGCTGACAAAAGTCTCCTTCCAGGCTGCTAGCTTGGCGACAGATGTCTGCAAAAGCTTTTTAGTTGTTTTCTGAAAGGTGAGTATCATGCTGGTACAGCTCTTGAGTCAGCACAGAGGAAGCTGCAGGAGTACATGGACAGAGTGGGGAAAGGGAGATCATCTTTTTCAGAAGCAGATAGCCCTTATATTAATTTATCTGTACCATAAAAGTACACTCAAAGAGTCATTGCAGCCTTCAAGTATTTAAAAGGGAGCCTATAAACAGGAGGGGAGCCAACTCTTTGAAAGGGTAGATAATAGCAGGACAAGGGGAAATGGTTTTAAGTTGAAGGAGGGAAAATTTAGGTTGGATATCAGGGGGAAGTTCTTTACTATGAGAGTGGAGAGGTGCTGGAACAGGCTGCCCAGAGAGGCTGTGGAAGCCCCATTCCTGGAGGTGTTCAAGGCCAGGTTGGATGAGGCCCTGGGCAGCCTGGTCTAGTATTTGATATGGAGGTTGGTGGCCCTGCCTGTGGTGGGGTGGTTGGAGCTTGATGATCCTTGAGGTCCCTTCTAACCCAAGCCATTCTATGGTTCTGTGATTCTGTGAAAGCAAAAAGGAGGCAAACTGCTAATGGGACACTTGTCCACCACATATTTACATTGGTCATGGTGAAACCGAATCTAATACATCACAAATAATGTATGCATACTATATGGTTAATACATTTTTTATCTGCTCTATTAACCTACACTCTCCTTAACGAATGATTTTTATGTTATGTAAGGATTCAGTGTTTTCAAAAGAAAGAATGTTTGCTGCTAAAGACCAGGAGGAAATATTTTGCTTTTCATGAGTTTTTATGAAGATGTTTCGCTCATTTTTTCCACATTCTATGCAAACAATCAAGCATGATCTTCTGAATATTTGAAATTAGCTAATTTTGGCAGAGAATGATACATTTAATCAGTACTAAGATTATTGAATTCAATTCCATAATGGCACTGTTTATTTTTATTAGAAGAAAAATATTTTTCCATAATATATACTATTCAATTAAGAAAAGGGAAATAGAGTATACTGTTAAATTGAATAACCCAAAATTATAGGCGGAGTGACAGAAAGATCAGAAGTTTTTCATCCACAATTTTAAGAAGATAGAATCATAGAATCATAGAGTCATAGAATGGCTTGGGTTGGAAGGGACCCCAAGGATCATCAAGTTCCAACTCCCCCCTGCCACAGGCAGGGCCTTCAACCTCCAGATCCGGTACTAGACCAGGTTGCCCAGGGCCCCATCCTACCTGGTCTTGAACACCTCCAGGGACAGAGCATCCACAGCCTCTCTGGGCAGCCTATTCCAGCACCCCACCACCCTCTCTGTGAAGAACTTCCCTCTGACATCCAATCTAAACCTCTGCTCCTTGACCTTGAAACCATTCCCCCTTGTCCTATCACTGTCTACCCCTGTAAAAAGTTGATTCCCCTCCTTTTTATAATCCCCTTTTAAATACTGGAAGGCTGAAATGAGGTCTCCTCACAGTCTTCTCTTCTCCAGGCTGAACAAGCCCAGCTCCCTCAATCTGTCTTCCTAAGGGAGGTGCTCCAGCCCTCTGATCTTCATGGCTCTCCACTGGATCCTCTCCAACAGCTCCACATCTTCCCTGTATTGGGGGCCCCCGACCTGGCTGCAGTACTCCAGGATAGGTACATTATAATTTTTTTTCTTTAGAAATAGAAGCAGCTTCATATAGGTATTAAAGAGTATTGGAGACAAAATATTATGGCCAATGAACAACAATTTTCATTAAAATAGCAGCAATTCCTGTGTGCCTAGGTGTATGCTTTTCAGAGAATGACTGAATATGAATAAATCAAATTAAAAAAATATTCTTTACCATATTAGTACTGTCATGGAAAACCTGCATCTGTTATTGAAGCAGAAAAAAATTTGTGCTTGCTTTCCACCAGCACGTGGTTACTGCTCATTATCTAAAAGAGGTCCAAAGATTTAGTGTGAATTAAAGTCTGCAAAATCTCCTCATCCAGAAAGTACATGCACTGCACCCATGACTGCTGTACCCATCACCAGCAGTCACTGCAAATATTTTAGTATTCTAAAAGGCAAAATAAATATTACAAAGCATTACCGTAATAACAGATTGTGCACTTAAGTGTACCACAATAAAAATTCACATATTTAGTCCTCAAATATAAAAAACTGCCAGTGTCTCTTCTCATGTAGTCTGAGCCTCAACACATAGCACACATCAACAAAACATTTGAAAGTGAATAGAGAAGTTACTGTTTTCATACAAAATTTTATCCCGCGATAGTCACAGTTTGAGTCTGAACACAAACTAGTTTGTATTTTACCTATGTTCCACCGAACCACTTTTTTCTTACAGTGCTTCAGAGAGTGATCCATTGAATGTCTATGTATGGTTCTGGAATGCGTTTACAAATAACATAAAAGAAAATCATATAAGAAAAATAAAAGCTCAATTACAAACCTACTTCTCCTGAGCAGCAAAACAGATCTGTACACTGAGCACATGCTGTTTCTTTTATCTGAAGTATCCAAACTGCAGTAAGCCACCCCTGATAAAACAGAATGGACTTCAGATAAACTTAAAAAGTAACTGACAAATTTGCATGACTGTGTCCTCACTTAAATCAATGAGTGCATAATCCCTGTAAAATCAATATGATTACTCATAAATACATTTTTACTGATGCTAATTAAGATTTTTTGTTTGTTTTAAAAAATAATCTACTTTATGATATCTTACTTAATCTTTACTTTATGATAACCTTGAAACATTGAGTCTGAGGAAAGCAGGAATTCTGAGAAAATACAGGAGCATTCAATATTATTTTATTTCATTTTTTACTTAAATAGGTTAAAAAAAATTAAATCTGGAGCTGCTTGCTTAAAAAAAATACAACAGTATATATAGCTACTAAGAGTAACAAATAATGCAGGGCCTGAAGCTCAGTTAACATACCACGAAAACCGTGAAAACATCCACATCCCTTTCATTCCTCTAATATCTCATATTTTTTAGAATTTATAAAATCTCCTAAAATGCTAATCTTGCAATAGGATTTCCAAGTCAATACATCTGGTCTACACAGGGCAGATAAGAGGACATGAGTCATTTACCTAATATTTTAGATCAGTTGTTTAGTAGCTTCATGTCACCAGTTTTCTCTTTCCTAAGCCAAAGCAGGTTCATCAACACAACTTTTCTGATTGAAACTACAGCACCACCGTCTGAAGTGGTGGTGCTGTCTGAAGCACTTGGTGAAGTCTGAAGCATTTTCTGAAGTTCCTTGTGTTGCTTAAAAACATGACTCAGAAAGAAGCAATCAGGAGAGAATACAGTGATAAACAATCCCAGTGTGAAATTTTAGATACTGCAATCGCATCTCAAAGAGCACAGTATACACATAGTATTAA
>JACDJE010000039.1:513876-600729 GCA_016647715.1 Pavo muticus | reverse complement strand
AAAAAAACAGCCTCCAGAAGAGGTTACTGTCTTCAAATCAGAAATTGACAGAACAACATTTATTTTGACTATAATTGAGGCGTGATCATCTCACAGCAGCTGAAGTCCTGAAAACACTACCAAAGCTATCCTCTCTTCCAGATGAGTGGGAGATGCGTATCTTCAGGTAAAACTTGTGAATCTATGCAATCATTGTTTTTTTTTTGTTTTTTTTTTTTTGGCTTTACTCTATCAGTGTGTTATACAGACGAGTTCTGAAGCAAAAGGTAAGCAGAGCCAATCCATAGTCCAGGCTGGCTTCATCCATACTACTTAAGAGTGATAAGTGAGCAAATTTTCATTACCATTGTTTTATTGGCTTGTAGACTTGCAAAAGTTTATGTTCTTCCCTGAGTATAATATCACGTCAAGTTAGTACTCCTTGCTCTGGGGCCTACAGAAGTACATTCAGACTTCTGAAAAAAATACTGTGCAATCCACATGCTAAACAATCTGCTATATTTACATTTAACAACCTTCTTTTCGAGTGCAATTCTGTAGTCTAAATATATCCACTCCATGTCATTTGAGACTGTCTAGACTATACAAGGCACTGTGTGAGACTGTTAAATATAACCTAGTAGTTAGAGAAGACCCATAACCTCTGGGGCAGCTATGCGTAGGCAACCAGCAGCTATATATGAGGAGCCATTGATAGACACAAATATATACACATACATACATACTTATATATGAGATGTCTTCATTAGGGGATGAAAGCTGTAACATTTCTACTTGTGCTCTTATGAAAAAAACAGCAAAAGATGAGTCAGAATAATTTGCTAGTATAGCTTACATTTAAAAAAAAGAGGCAAAAGTATTTTTTATCATAGAAATCAACTCACTTTAGAAAATGCTCTAGCAGAATGATGAAAAGACATTCCTTTATCTTTTTCTAAAAAATGCTTTGCCTTTGTATTTTGTGTTTATACTTTCATTTGAAGTGTAGCCTATGTGTTCTGAAACTGACTTAGATAGTGTAGGTTGTTTCCATGTGGTATTAAAGTCTTTCTTCTAGCATATGCTTTATTACCATTCCTATATGGAACTCAAAATATAATTTCAAATATATTTTATTTATTTAACTCCTACTCCATATCAATTAAAAACAGTAAAAGACAGCTTTTAAAAACATGAATTGATCAAAGTACCTATTCATCTTTTTAAAAAGTATCATTTAAGTATTTTTTTAAATGCTTTGTTTCAGATATCCATTATTACCTTTCCAGATGGAATTTTTTCTTCTTGTACTATTGATATACTTTACTTTCAAAAATAACAAATTTTGATAGAGTTTAAATTGAAATTTGGTATAGAGCTCTCTCCTGTGGCCTTTTCATTTCATGAATCAAAGGCAGAATTGAAGCATTAATTTTGATTTTCCAAGTTATTGTCAATGTTTTGCATTAAATTATTCACTTTGATTCATATATCCTTTGGAGATTTACTGATTATCTGCAAGAGACCAAAAGATATGATATTCAAGGTCCCCAAAATGAACACAAATATAGTGTTACTAGAACCAAGGAGGTTCAAGTCTACTAATCTTATGTAATTTTAACTCAATATGTAAAGAATTGTGAACATGGGATATACACGGGTAATTTTTGTGGAAAAGTAACACGGTACGTAGTCCAAAATGGATATCTAAATTTGAATCTTTAACTCTGTAATTTTGCCCAAAAGCAGAACTCATTGCAAGATCTATGAATATCCATTCTGGTTCTGATCCAGGATCCCTATAGCCCTGTATCCAGTCTTCAGCACTGCTGGCTACAAATGGGCATTCTTTGAAGAGAAAGAACAGGACAAGTGTATGTGACATTCCTCTTCTGTATTCCCCCAGCTTCTATTTTCTGTTCACAAGATTTGCTGAGTCTAATCCAATTATCTACTCAATAACACTCAATGGAACTCTCTTGCAAGTAATTTTCTGTCTCTCTTCAATGTGCCTAAACTATTAGCATCCATAACAGCTTTTATCAAAGAATTTCACAAATCTCCCCTTTGTGAGAAGTTGCCTTCTTTTACATGTTCTGAACCTTCTTTCTTGATGCTTCACTGTGTGGTCTTCTCCTTTTGGAAAAAAATCTCAATCCTCCTCCATTCCCTTCATTAGATCCAAAACTGGAATTCAAAAAGACTCATCAAATCAACTCCTAAAACCCCTGAAGGAACTTAAAGTTATTAAGAATCTCCCTAATTTGTCTGGATTTAGTTGTTTTTCTCTTTTTGGCACAGCACAGAAGCTGCCCTCATTTGGAAGCTGGATGCCCAGTTTCATGACTGAGGCAGGTTGAGATATGAAAAAGAGGTAGAATAGAATTAAAATCCTCTGCGGAAAAATTGGAAGGAGTGCTCTGAATATGCCTAACACATGTAGCTGAACTGAAAAAGAAGCCTTAACTTAAGTTGGCTATTTACTTTAAGAGATGAAAGTACGAGTAGAAAGAAGAGTGTAGCCCTGTGATTAGAATATTCACTTGGGAAAAGAACTCACAGTTTGGTTCTCCTCCCAGAACAATTTGTGCTTTATTCAAAGTCTGTTTTTCTGTTTTCATATAGAACTCGTGAAATATATTTCAGATGAACACTGTAATGTACAGCCTCCAAAAGAAAGGAAGACTGACAATTTCACTTGGCATCAGTTTGAACTCTAATAGTTTCATGCAAATTGCATGTGCTATCGATGACCCATAACACCAAGACATAAAAGCAGGCTCAGAGTTCTGCTGTGCACAGAGTATGCAGGCATCTTTTGCAGACACCAAGGCAAACTTTTTGCCTGTGAAAGAGACTGAATAAAATGTTCGTTGGATCGTTAGATCAAAATCATCAAATACAAGAGATTATTGCTTCTGACCTCCTTCTGTGGATACACCATTTCTTGAGAAAATATTTAAGTGTGAGGTCAAAGAAACAGAGTTTCTACATTCTCATTAGAGTCCTGGATGACAATATTACTAACGCATGCAATTCTTCCATTCAGAACAAAGGAAGGCAATCACAAAGTGCTCTCATATTTTCTTGAGAGATGGGTTAAGGTATTACACTGATATGAACTACAGTGTTCCAACAGAAAAACGGAAACTATTTTTCAGCAGAATATTTCTCATCACTAATGACTAGCTTCCTGCCAAAACTACCAGGATAATTTTAATATTTTGGTAAGTAACAAAGGAATTCTGAAATAAATCTGCCACATCACTCAGAGTTTAGCTTATTTTTATACTTGTTGATGTAATTGCAGACTTTGTTTGATACATTGTAAAAGCAATAGCGCAGTCCTATAGTACAATGAAAAAGAATGTTTAGGTTGCTCTTCGTTTGTTTACTTATGTTCACTGAAGTACACTGCAGTAATTCATCAAAAAAAAAAAAAAACCATCCATGAGTCTTCTGTGTCTGACATGTCCAGAATTTTTCACTTCCTTATGTCCCAACCGTATATACATCCTATAAGCATGTAATAATCCACCCAATCTCACACTGCAATCTATATGCTAGTACTGTTGAGAACCACTGTTCCAAAAACTGTTTATAAACACTAAATGTCAGCAGTGTCTTTCTTTATAAGACATGGAGAAGTTGCCGGGTTTTCCCAACACATGCCAATTTAGTAATAGAACTGTCGAAAACTTAGAAAAGAGATAATGGTTTCTAGCTTCTTGATTTAACTGTGCGGCTTTTCATCATTGAATATCATCGATTAGTAAAATGTATAGCTCAAAACCACATCTATGTACAAGAAAATTTCATTGGACAAAACTACTGACAAATTAAAGAAATGTAACCTGAAATAAAACAACTTTTGACAACTGGAAACTATGCAATTAACATCCCTGCCAGCCAGCTATGCAATCTTATCCTTGTTGCTCCAAAGTTGTAAATATATAGGGGAATGGTTTATGTTAAGCAGAAATGAAAGCGTAGAAGAAGATACCATTGTATTATAATCCAGAAATCTAACAGCATTTCACTGGAGGACCTGCAACAGAACCAGATGCAACTGCACAGAGAAGTAGTAGGATTAGTAAAAATGGTTTGTAAGTCACTCTAAGTAGTTTAATAAATAAATAATATTTTCCCCTAAGACATATTTTCCAATTGTGCAATTTTATTCTTGTGGCTACTTAGCAACAGCAGTCATCTTCCATACAAGAATTCTCTTGGTACATTGAACGAGCCCCAGGCAAGCTACTATATGCAATATTCTTTTTTCTTATTTTTTATTTGGTAAAAAAAAGTACTGAGTTCAGAATAACTCCTCATTGTATGACAATTGATGCAAAGTATCTTTTTCTTGTAACCAGACAATTTTTTTTCTATTACTAATCAAAAATAGCTTCTCTCTATGACAAAAAAAAAAAAAAAATCTAAAAATCTGTAAATCATTGACATCAGTTCACTGGCACACCCTTCTGCTACATCAAGAGCCACAGTGCAGTTCAACAGCTCTGCAAACATTTCACATACCATTTTCTATAATCCTAGTTGGAATAAGTGATTCAACATCAAAATTGTCAATTACTCACCTTCCTTAATGTGTCTAAGGATACCAACAGCAAGAGTACTTTGGGAAAAAAAAGAAATGTTTAGAAAAATTAACATAGACAGAACCATACTATTTCATCATCAAAATGTATTTCTTGCAACACCAAATCCATGACTTGTTTATTATAATTTAAGTAGCATTGTGGTTACTCAAAGGTGTTGATCATGAGATGCTAGATTTCTCGAACCTTGTTGAACTACAGAGGGGAGTCAGCAGAACTGCCACCTTGGACTTCCAGAAGGCAGATTTTAACCTCTTTAGGACCATGGTTGAGAGGGTCCCTTGGGAGATAGTTTTGGAGAGCCCAGGAAGGCTGAGAATACTTTAAGGAAGTTATTTTAAAGGTGCAGGAACTGACCATCCTGGAAGACGAGCCGATGGGCAAGGAGGCCAGACTGGCTGAACAGAGGCCTTTGGCTGGAACTCACGAACAAAAGGAAAGTTTATTGTCTCTGAAAGAGTGGGCAAGCTACTTATGATGATTATAGGTACGTAGTGAAGCTGTGCAGGGAGAAAATTAGAAAAGCCAAAGCCCAGCTAGAACTGAACTTGGCCACTAAGGTAAAGGATAAAAATAAATATTTCTATAAATACATCAACAGCAAGAGGAGGGCGAGGGAGAATCTCCATCCTTTGTTGGACACCGAGGGCAACATGGTGACCAAGGATCAGGATAAGGTTGAGGTACTTAATGCCTTCTTTGCCCCAGTCTTTAATAGTAAGACTTGTTACTCCCTGGGAACACAGCCCCCTCCGCTGGTAGGTAGGGATGGGGAACAGAATAGGCCCTGCATGATCCACAATGAAATGGTTTTGGACCTGCTCCGAAAGCTGGATGCTCACAAGACCATGGGGCCAGATGGATTGCACCCTAGAGTGCTGAGGGAGTTGGCAGATGTGGTTGCCAAACCACTCTCCATCATTCTTCGGCACTCCTGGCTAACCGGGGATGTCCCAATGGATTGGAGACTGGCAAATGTGACAGCCATCTTCAAAAAGGGCCGGAAAGATGATCCTGGTAGCTACAGACCTATCAGTCTCACCGTGGTGCCAGGGAAGGTTATGGAATGGATAATCTCGGGAGCCATCATGGACCAGTTAAAGGTCAAGCAGGGGACCAGGCCCAGTCAGCGTGGGTTTAAAATGGTACATCCCATTTGACAAACCTGATTTCATTCTATGACAAGGTGGATGAGGTAGATGAAGGTAAGGCTGTCGATGTGGTCTGGACTTCACTAAAGCCTTTGACACTGTCCCCCACAGCATTCTTGTGGAGAAGCTGGCTGCCCATGATTTGGATGGGCGTACACTCCGCTGGGTGAAACACTGGCTGGATGGCTGGGCCCAAAGAGTTGTGGTCAATGGAGCTAAATCTAGATGGTGGCCAGTCGTGAGCGGTGTCCCCCAGGGTTCAGTACTGGGGCCACTTCTATTTAACATCTTTATTAATGACTTTGATGAGGGGATTGAGTGCACCCTCAGTAAATTTGCAGACGACACCAAGTTGGGAGGGAGTGTTGATCTGCCAGAGGGGAGAAAGGCACTACAGAGGGACCTGGGTAGACTGGATCGATGGGCCAAGGTTAACTGAATGAGTTTCAATAGGTCAAGTGTCTAGGGGAGACCTTATTGCTCTCTTCCAATGCCTGAAAGGTGCTTACAACGAGAGCGGGGTTGGTCTCTTCTCACTGATAACAGGTGACAGGACAAGGGGAAATAGCCTTAAGTTGCACCAGGGTGAGTTTACGTTGGATATCAGGAAACACTTCCTTACAGAAAGGGTTGTTAAGCACTGGAATAGGCTCCCCGGGGAGGTGGTTGAGTCACCATCCCTGGATGTGTTTAAAAACCGCTTGGATGTGGTGCTCAGGGACATGATTTAGCGGAGAGTTGTTGGAGTAGTTCAGTTAGGTCGTGGTTGGACTTGATGATCTTTAAGGTCCTTTCCAACCTGAGCTATTCTATTCTATTCTATTCTGTTCTGTTCTATGTGTTAATTAACATCTGGTTGCAGTGTTAAGCTTCATCTGTTCTCTTTTCCTCTCTTACCCCATTGGTAGATTGGTTGGAATATTCATATCCACTATAGTAAAAAATGTCCTTTAAATTTGATTCTCTGATTAATACAAAAAGGAGCACAGAAAAAAAAAAAAGATGCAATCCTACTTTGTAAAAGCTGTGAATCCAGGTCAGCAAAATCTTTAAGCTTAAAATTCTATGAAAATAATTCAAAGTTATCAAGACTTGAAAAATTGTTAAGTTAGGTCTTGCACTCTTATACTTTTTTCCTCATTTCAAGTAAGATTTGTCTTCTTTTTCAACTTTTCAACATCCTTTTAAAAACACAGATAAAGGAAACAGTTTTCTATACTAGTGTACTTAGAGTACTCTTCTCCATTCTTCATGCTCTTTCCCTGTTTTAATGTACAAGGATTACATCAGCTCTTTTTTTCACACAATACTGCACAGGCATTTACAACCAGATTTAATAAACTTTGCAACAAGTATGTCTGTCCCTATTTTAAGATTAGTTGATAAATAAATTAATCATATTCTTCCCTTCCTGATCTAAACTCATAATGCTCCAAAGCATTTACACATTTTCATTCTGAAGGCAATACTTCAAGTGTTACTGTCAAGATGCTATATCAGTGACTAGGAAAGAATGAATTGAAACATGCAAAAATTGGCCCAGAATTAATTCTTTCAGCAATGCCCCTGCAATCTGCATATAAACGACAAGGAAAACACATAGGAAACAGTCCATTTTTTTTTTTAGTTGATTCATCACAATATCCTTGAAGACAGTAGTAGTTTGGCTTCAAAACAACTAGAATGTTTTAAGACTTTAAAAATGAAAACTAGGAAACAACTGTGAAGTGAGTGGTGTTGGTTAGAAAAGTAAGTTAGATTGAACTTGAATAAAGATCATTCTCTGGACATAAACTGCAAGAGTAAGGAATGTGTATGAAAGCAGATAAAAGTTTGCACTCAACTGAAAATACATCACAACAAATACCATTTGAAATAAGAGTTCTGGGAGGAAAAAAAAGAGGAAATATAGTTGTCCATTTAAAATAACTGTAGGACCATTGTTTTCATATTAAAAACAAAACCAACAAATAAACAGAAAAAAACTAAGCATGCTCATTAAGCCAAATTAGAATAAAGTAATTTTACTAGGGTGTGGAGTAGAGAAGATCACCCATGCAAAGTCTTTGTTGAAATGACTGCAGAATATAACAGCTATTTCAGTAAGATTTCCAAATGTAAACAAATTCACAGAAAATATAACAACAGAATGCTCTCGGTGATCCACTGTAGGAAAGTAATGAAGCAGAAAGTGCTACACCGTGGAGCAGTGGGATTATAAATAAAAAAGCAGTAAGTGGAATTATTTCAAATAGGAAAATGGGCAACTATCCAAGTTAGGAATAAGCAGGTGTAGTTTACCCGCATTGTGCTTACTTTTGATTTCACCACTGGAAAAGCCATCTTGGAGGATTTAATATTAGGATACACTTATTAGTGTATTGCAGGAAATCTGAATGTTGTAAGGATGGATTTTAAGACCAGTAAAAGGACAGAAATTGTTCTAAAAAGTAAGAAATCATTTCAGGACTTAGCTATCAAATTCTAACTGCTATTGCTCTGCTAGTTTTATATTCAGAAGTGAAATGTTTGGACAGCGGATGTTAACCTCTATTTGGACAGAGCAGGGAGGAGTTAAGTGATAGAAACACTAAACGCTTGTTAACTAGAAGTCTGGTTTGTAAAAGGAGCTTCCTACATACTGATTAAATAAATGTCCTAAGAATTCCAATCTGAATCAAGAGCAAATTTGCAGCAAAATAATCTTAGTGAATACATTGTAAAATGTACCCTTTTCCAGTGCTTCCAAAAGAGAAAGCAAAGATTAACAAGCATTAAAAGTATAGACTTCACAGAGGAGAGTATTCAGCCAACATATGTGGAAAATGCCAGAAGTTGAGATGAAAAAAGGAATGGAGATTAAGGATCTGTACAAATTCAAAGCTGTTGAATAATGCAGTGAAATCAGGAAGATTTATGTTTTCTGCATTAGATAAATGTTGTTTTGAAATTAACTGAAGTCTGTGCTTTTTTCCACTCCATACTCTCAGATACTGGGTTTTGGCATATACTTGTTCAACGACAATGTTGAATTAATATCATGTATAATATCAATCAGAAGAATATTTTTTCAACAAACACCATTTGTAATTTCCTCTCTCATAGGAAAAATATCTGAGTTCTAGAGCACAGAATATTAATAGGTATTGTTAGCAACAATGTCATCCTTATGGATTAGAGGTAAATCCCATAGCCATCCGTGGCTCTTAAGAGAAAACAAATTGGCATGGGTGTACTAAACTAACTTGCCTCTGACAGATTACGTCTCCTAGGTAGAAACTGCCATGGGAGTCTCTGGAACTCCCATCCTTTGAAACAAGACACCAGTTTCATCCTTACCTTAACGAACTTAAATGCTGTTCACAAAGGTTGGCAACAAATAACAGGTACTCCACTTTGTCCTTCTGAAAGACACATTCACTGGTAACTGCATATTAACACCTTTTCCACAAATCAGCAGTTTTTATTTGCAATGCTCTAACACTTCAGATTGCTTTAAGAATGGTATGATGAGGCTTACATAGAGAGAGGTTGAACAAAAATGATCAGAGATCTGAAACATCTCTCCTACAAAGAGCTGAGAGAGCTAGGTTGTTTACTCTGAAGAAGAGAAGGCTCTGAAGAGACCTTGTATTGGCTTTCAATACTTAAAATAGATTTATAAGAGAGATGGAGAGAGGCTATTTACAAGGCCCTTTGTTGGTAGGACAAGGGGTAATGGTTTTAAACTGAAATAGGGTAGATTTACATAAAGATGAAATGCTTAGGTGGTAAGACACCAAAATATTTTGCCCAGAGCAGCTATGGACACTGAATCCCTGGAAGTGTTCAAGGCCAGGCTGGATGGGACTTTGTACAACCTGGTCTAGTGGCAGGTGTCCCTGCTCATGGTAAGGGAATTGGAAGTAGATGATCTTTAACATCCCTTCCAACTCAAACCATTCTATGATCTATGAACCTGGCAACACAACTTGCTTCTCTTGCAACCATGTTTTGGGACAGTATATTTTTCTTCATTTCAAAACTAGACAGTTCAGTCATCTTCTTCACTACCAATCACTAAACCTTGGCATTCAGCTGTTCCTTATCCTACATGTCTTCCATGCCAATCGTTGTTCACACTGCCAGTAATACACTGGAAGAGTAATACTACCACTAACTCAGAAATCCTCTGAGCTGCAGACCTCTGAATACTGGGAGAATATTCTTGGGTATACATTATAACAAAGAGTCTATTCTTATGTCCTTTAACTACACATCCACTTCTATCACTGCTGGAGGAAGGACATTGGGCTACATAAATATTTGGCCTGAGGCAGGGTAGTTGTCCTCTTGTTCTTGGAGTTCACTTGAATCAAACAGTGTTTGCTTAACTAACTTCTGTTTCAGACATAAAATCAAACGTCTTAGATCTCATGTATTCTAGGACATGGAGGTATACGTAGACTGTAGCTACTTAAGTAGCTTAGAAATGTTCTACATTCACTGTTGAAAATCTGTGGAACAGTGTTTCTAAAATGTCAAGTACATGGGCAAGATTTAGCAAGCATATTTGATATATTTTTAACTAGTTGATCAATAAAAGAGATCTCAAACTGGAGAGAGATGTGCCATGAGTCTCTACAACATCCGCAGAATTCAGGCTTGCAGATATGTCCTTGTAACCTTTGTTTTCCTTGGAACATGGGAAGTGTCTTCCCTCTAGTTTCTTATTTTATTGAAAACAGACCTGTTCCCACAAGGTTCTGAGCCGTTATCTAGAGGGAATCCTCTGTAAGGAAATGTAAAGGAATCTTACCAGAAAGTTTTAAAGTTGTCAGTTACTTCCAAGTGACTATTACCAGGAGTTAAAATGTTTAACAAAGCTTGCATATACTCATAAAGGTCAGAAACAACATCCCAAAAGAAAAAGCATTGCTCAGTAACACAGACTCAGCTTCTGAGGGCCCTGCTAAATCCAGTCTTTACTCAGTAACTCATTTCCACAGCTACAGGTGACAGGCAGCCCATAGTGACCTGTGGTCATAATGACATTCTCACTTTCAAGAGGACAGAAGACATAACCGCTTCATGTTTGCAAACAGTGCTGAACACTATGATTAAAATTAAACAAGGGCAAGTGCTAAGTTAAGAAAAGTGAAATCAGGGGCATAACAATACACAACTATATGAGCTCTTGGGCATAGGAAAGCAAAATGACAACCCACCTTAAGAGTTTCCTTTCTGCAGCTAACAGGACAGACACAGATCCAAACAGGGGTCTGCTCACCCTTGAACAGGAGCACAAACTCTAAAACAATGTACCCATTCCCCAGAAGCCTGTACAAAATTCACACTTGTGCTTTGGGACTTATCTAATAGATAAGTTTTAATGTCATATTCACTACTGTGATGGATGTTTGCCCATCGTTTTAAAGTGTCTGTGACCCGACCCATATTTTATTTTCTTCTTACCTAGTCACTGTCCTAGCTATCTCTTCCCATCTCTGTCTTTTCCATTGCTGTTTTTCCCAAGTTTTCAACAGTTTATGTTCTTCACATCCCCAACAAAAAAAGAAAGAAAAAAAAAAGCCCAAACAGTTAAGAAAAAAAAACACAACAGTAGGAATCTGAGGGAGCAAAGGATAAGCTAGTAGAAAAGATACATCTTCTCCCTGGAAAATGGGAATCAAATTTAACTCTTACACGAAAGTAAAGAAGCAGGATTGAACTAAGAAAACTAGCTGGCCATAGATTTTCCCACTCTGTGGATAAATCCCCTGGGGTCATAGCCACACATAGCAAGTTTTCCACCAGCCCACAAATTCTCACAAGACAAACCCCCACAGACTCCTACCTATTACTCAGGGATTCCTAATAGATTATGCTAAAACCATGATTGTACATGCATTATTTGCACTGCTTTTCAAGCATCAGTACAACAGCTGGGGAAACAGAACTGAAAAATACCCATCTGTCTATCTGTGCAGAATATCTAAGTTGATATGCATGAATGGCTTAGAGTTGCTTAGACAAAATATTTTCACATGTAACATGTCAAATTTATGAAAAAAGATGGCAGTACTGTGCACCAGGAGGTACTGAAGTGTTCAGATCAACACTTAATGAATAGTCTCTAGGCAGTACTGGTAATATTGAGATGAAAGCTGATGGGATTATAGTCACTATTTAGTTACTAAAGCTTAGCAAAGGAAATAGAGAATCATATTTTATATTTCTGTATTTAAAGTTGATCAAGAGTCATTTGAAAAAAAAAAAAAGCTAAATAGGAATCAGCTTACCTTTTAGTGACATAATTCCATTCCATGTTTTTCTGACCTTCTTTGCCTAACTGTCCATCTGACGCTTTTCCAGGTTTTTCTCTTTTATATGTAATCATAATCCTTTACGAACTGTAGTAAAATCTCAGATATTCTTGCAGCAATAAAATGATGTCACTAAAAAGAATTTTCTAAGAATATACAAGAGGCAAAGAAAAGGCTCACACTTAGTATTATGTTAACACTTACTTTCTTGCAAGATGGAAAAAAAAGGAAGGAGATTCGCTGTCTCTGCATGTTACAAGAACAGTACAGAAAAACAACATTTCCTTTTCCTCTTAAAAACCATCCTTTCTAAACTAAGGATCAAAGGAAAACCAAAGAAAAGTTTCTTGGAAATAAGGTAGCTAGGAAACTCTTATTATACTTTTATGCACATAGATATACTTCTTAAAAGAGCTCCCTAGAAGTTAATTAGTTTTGATCCTTTCTTTTTCCCTTTGCCATTTTCCACATGCAAGATGCCATTTCACCAGATGATAACGTCCAAGATAACACCAGGTACTAAAGTAAATTAACTTTCCCCTGCATTTTGAACCATTTTTAATCTCTGAGCTGATTAGTTTAATTAAATTAATGCTATACTGTCTGAATAACACAGATAATACATAATGCTAAGAAAGGTGTGCCACTGACCTGGAGACAGATGAAAAATATAAATTCCTATAAACAAGTTGAGGAACATGACTTCAATGGTGACGTTTCCTGAATGTTCCCAATATTCTACTCAGAATCAGGAAGAGAGGAAGAGAATCAAGATTTAATGTCTTCTTCAGAATATGACAGAAAGGATTCCTCCAAAAAAGGAGTCCTTTGCTAAAGAAAACAGGAACCAAGCTGCTAGTCCATAAGACTGAGGAGATTACAAGTAAACAAAATGAGATGGGAGGATACAAATAAGAAAAAGCAAGAAATGACCAATGGGGGAAAAGTGATCACATATAAATATACATACAAATTAACACCTCTGTTAAAGATGAAGATAAGAAAATTCAGTGCTGTCAAGTTTCAGAGAATGAAAGGCAAAATGCCCCATCCCTGGATGCATTCAAGGCCATGCTGGATGAGGCTCTGGGCAGCCTGGCCCAGTGGTTGGTGACCCTGGTGACCCTAGCAGGGGGGTTGAAACTTGATGATCATTGTGGTCCTTTACAACCCAGGCCATTCTATGATTCTATGATAAAACAAGTTGTGATTTTCAATAGAGTGGCAAGAGAACAAGAAAACTGGTACGTATTCTTGTACACGAATGCTGGAAGGCCTAAGAAATATGATGGCAGAAATGCAATCTCTAGCTGTAAATGAAGACGCAGACATCCTGGCCACATCAAGGAATTAGTTAAATGTTTGTAACGTGAGCATGCAAAATAAATACATAGAAAAAGCATGGTAACCAATGATGGAGTAAACTTTTATGTTAAAATGAGCATAATAAAAACGAGTAAGTGAGCCCTATAGTAGTAGCACTGATTCTATAAGCACTGAACTATCAGACCTAAGTGAGAAGCATTGAGTGTGAGTCTACAAACAGAAATGAAGACACTGTGATATGTCTAGAAACTTGAGACCACATGGAGAAAATGCAATAATAGTGGCAGCAACAATATCATTTCCAGAATCAATGCCTCTGCAGAGGTATGAAATTCTGAATACCCACCACTAATATGCAAATGTTAAAACACTCTACATCTGTATTTATTTAGGTAAATCCTATCAAGTACAAGTGTTCAGATAACCACAAATCTTTCTAATAAACCTGATCAGAATTACAGAATCATAGAATATCTCCAGTCAGAAGAGACACAAAATGATCACTGAGTCTAACCCCCTGGCTCCACATAGCACCACCCAATATTTAAACCCTAAGTCTGAGAGTGGATTCCAAACGATCCTTGAATTCCAGCAGCTTGGGGACATGCCCACCATGCTCTGGTGCAGAACCTTTCCCTAACCCCCACCTGACCCTGCCCTGGCACAGCTCCGTGCTGTTCCCTCAGACCCTGTTGCTGTCACCAAAGAGCACGTGGTGAGGAGCTGCAGCCACCATGAGGGCTCCCCTCAGGTCCTCTGCTCTGGGCTGAACCAACCCAGGGACCTCAGCCACTCCTCATACACTTTCCCCTCCAGACACTTCACCATTTTGTAGCCCTTCTTCAGATGCTCTCCAGTAGTTTTATGTCCTTCTACGTCCCAGTGCTTGAGGTGAGGCCACACAGCACAGAGCAGAGGGAAGAACCCCTTCCCTTGCCCTGTGGCAGTGCTGGGCCTGATGCACCCCAAGGTGCATCCTTCTGGCTGCCAAAGCTCACTGCTGGCTCATGTTCACCTTGCCTTCAGCCAGAACCTCCAGATCCCTTTCCATGGGGCTGCTCTCCAGCTTCTTGTCCCCAACTCTGTACATATATCCAGGTGCAGAATCTGGCACTTGCTCTAGTTAAACTTCGTGCAGTGATTACCCAGCCCTCTAATTTGTCAAGAAATATTTACTTTAAGTGCACCGAACATTCTGCAGTAGTGATACACATGAAGGAGTTCTGCACTGCTGTGTACTGTAATTTTTATAACTTCATGTATTTGTTTGGCTCTTATAAAACATTGTTATTTGATTTGAGACACATTATACAACTGCATCCTAAGAAAGTCTGGCAACGTTGTCAATAATTAAGGTTGTGCAATAGATCTTGTTTTATTTTCAGCTCCTTGTAACAGTTTGGGCTAAATATATATATTTTTTTATTGCTGTGAATTGCTGTGCTGTGCACAGGCTAATTTTTCCCATGGATGACCCACAACATTCTTAAAAACAGTACTAAGGGAAATGAATCATTTTGCCTGCATTAAAAAATTTAGTGGCCCTTTACTGACCATTTTCATCCACATCTATACTTTTAAGCAGAGATTAAGGACACAACAGAACCTGACCCGTATGTCAGAAGGATCTTCAACTTATCTGAGAATTTCAACTTCATTTTGGCCAAAATAAGTAATTCTTATCAGCTATAACATCTCAATTTTACAGGAAAACAATTCTAGAATTCCATATACATTTTAATATCATCTAACTTTGTATCAACTTTCAGCTCAATTGTTCTACCACCTCTTTTTAGCTTAAACAGTACTTTACTGGAAGATCATGCTCCTTGATTTACAGCATTGTGTCATATCCTTCTTACTCCTTCCAAGCTTTCCTTTCAAAATACTGGTTATACATTTTGTGCTCATTCTCTACTTCAGGTTAATTTCCTGGCAATCTTGATAACCATAGATACTATAGATACTAGCTATGATTATATACAGCATTCCAAAAGTAGCCATATAGAGACTTCTACAACTGCATAAGTATTTCCCTTTATCACAGAATATAAAAATCACTTAAGCAGAAAGGGCTCACCAGAGGTTTAGTACAACTCCGCTGCTTGAGCAGTCATCCAGAGCATGTTGCTCTGCATTGTGTTCAGGCAGATTTTCAACATCTCCACAGGTTGAGACTCCACAACCTCTCCAGCCAGCCTTTTCCAGTGATTGACCATCATCACAGTAAAAATAAAATTTGCTTACGTTTCAAATTACTGTTCAAATTTCTTCTGATGAAATCCAGAATATCATTGGCTGCTTCCAGGCTGCAAGCACACACTGCTGCCTTCTCAGCAGGGCTACTCTCAAGGATTTCTTCTCCCAGTTTCTATACATATCTGAGATTACCTCAACCCAAGTGCTAAATCTTGTACTTTGCTTTGTTGAACCGCATTAGGTTCACAAGGACCTACCTTTCAAGTTTATCAAGGTCCCTCTGGATGGCATCCCTTCCTTCTGCTGTATCAAACTTGCCAAGAGTGCACTCAATCCCAGCATCTATGTCATAAAGATGTTAAAGAATACTGAATCCCAAGATGAAACACTGGGGTCATCGCCAGACTCCACCTGGACATAGAGCCATTGACTACAACCTTTCCAACCAATTCTTTATCCACCGAATAGTCCATGCTTCAAATACATATATTTCCAATTTAGAGATAAGGATGTGGTGGAGGACTATGTCAAAGGCCTTGCAGAAGTCCAGGTAGATGAGTTCTATTGCCTTTCCTTTGTCCACCAATGCCATCACCCCATCACAGAAGGCCACCAGATTGGTAAGGCATAAGCTTTCCCTGGTGAAACTATGCTGGTTGTCTCAGATCACCCACTCATCCCTCATGTGCCTTAACATGTCTTCCGGGAGGATCTGTCCCATGATCTTCCTAGGCACAGGGGTGAGGCTCACTGGCCTGTAGTTCCCCAGGTTGTCTTTCCTCCCTTTCTTGTAAATGGGAGTAATGTTTCCTTTTTTCTAGTCTCTGAGGACTTTTCAAACATGATGGAGCATCGCTCGGCAGCCACATCAGCCAGCTCCCTTAGTACCATGGGATACATGTCATCTTGCCTTGTGGACCTGTGCACATTCAGTCTCATGAGTTGGTCTTGGAATTGCTCCACCCTAGCAGTGAGGGGGGAATATCCACTGAAACACCTGAACATCTTACCTCATTTACAGCCATGTTAATAGTATCAGTTCATAACCATCTATTTAACAACTAATACATCGAGATCTGTCTACATGAACCCAAACATGTCTAAGTATGCTCAAGTATATATACAGGTTCACTTCAGTTTCTTCCAGGTGCGGAGATCTCAGTTCACATGGACAAGTGACAATATTTCTTACTAAAGCTTTCAGTTTATACCATTAAAATTCAGTTTTACAGATCAGTAAAATGCACAGATCAGTTTCTACAGACTTTCTGCTTTGAGGGACAAGTGACAATATTTCTTACTAAAGCTTTCAGTTTATACCATTAAAATTCAGTTTTACAGATCAGTAAAATGCGCAGATCAGTTTCTACAGACTTTCTGCTTTGAGGGACTTAATCACCTCCAATTTAGTTAATTTTTTTTTTATCGTGCTTACCCTGAAATGTTTCACTTAATACTGATCAAACTGATCAGAGATGGCCTTTGTCTGGAAATTCTATTATCAAAGAATTAATCAGATTAATGTGGCACAATCTACTTTTGGCAGATCAATATTTCATTTTCCCTTTACTGCCTAGTTTTTAATCTCTTTTTTCCTTCAAAATGCGTCCTAAATCTTGGCATATAATAGAAGTCAGACTGTAGTAAACCACTCATCATTTTGATTTTCAAATAGTAGATAATGTCTTTGGTAGTATTTAATCTTTTATAACTTGACAGATGACAAAAATATTGGGTTTGGAATCTCAAGAATAATTTCTCTCAAATAATTTCATCATCCTAATTTAAATACACTCAACACTAAATTTTGATTTCACCTTTGGTCATTTCCATATCCAAACACCTATCATTTTCAGCTATCCTGCCTGTATCATAAATCGTTACTGAAAATCCAGGCAAAGAAGGGGTCTCTTAGTCATATCCGATCTATTTCCAGCAATGTCTTCACCTTCAAAATACTTAAACCATGTTTGATTTACAGAGGAGATGAGAACTTATAGATACTAGCTATGATTTAGGTTTATATTTGAAAACACAAAGAGCTTTACAACACTAGGTACTGAGAAAAGTAAGTTCTTAAAAGCTTCTAAATTTTGCTAATAGAGAGTACCCAATATTTATGTCATCTATAACCTCTAAAATAAAAATAATACTGTCCTTCTGGCCTCAGAAATTTTGTAATGATGTCTTATATTAAACCACCAAAAGACTAATGAGGAAATTAATTATTAAAATATTTTCTTAGCAACATTCAAAATAAGAATTTTACCATGTATTACATAATGGTGTTGAAATGTGGAATAGTTGTTCAAGCGTAATGCAAACTGTATCCTGTGTCTAAAGAAGAGATATTATATGAGGGCTGTTCCAAAAGTAACTCCTCCTATTTTAAGGTGTTAGCCCTCAGTGTCAGAGGAGGATGTTGGTGGTACGGCAGCAGAGGTTGAACCTTCTCACCAATGTTTCATTAAATGCTATTGCTATGCAACAGATGGCACCTAAGGAGCAGCCTGGCAAAATGGTTTATGACTGTCTGACACAGAAGTGCGTATGAAGAAAAGGTGTGCCACTGAATTCCTCCATGAGGAAAAAAATGCACCCACTGACATTCATTGACATATACTCAGCGTTGATGGAGACCAAACAGTGGAGTGGATGTGAGTACAGTAAGGTGGTGAATGGTGCATTTCAACACTGGTAACAGCAAGAAAGACAAGCCACGTTCCAGGTGGCCATGCAGATTTTTAGAAATGTGGTATACAGACTCTTGTTCATCACTGGTGAAAATGCACAGCTAATGGTGTTGACTATGTTGAAAAAAAAAGTGCTCTGTAACTGATAATTTTCTCTATCAAATAGTGTTATTGAGCTCTTTATATCTGTTACAATTTCCATAGTAATAAATAGGAGGCATTACTTTCAGAACAACCTACATAGAGATATCACACAATTATGTAGTGACGATTCTATGATGTACTGTGTATAGACAATAAAGCTGAATTGAGAATGAAATAGTAGTTCTTATGAATTTTGCAGACTTTATACTTTTCCTTTATGTTCAGTATTTACCTAGTGAAAACAACACTGCAAACGTAATAAAAGTGTCTCTCTCATTAGCAGTAAGGCACCAAGTATATGCATACTTTCCATTTGATTTCCTAAAATTCAGTTTTACAGCTGAGAGAATAATTTAATGTAAAAGGAGAAAACATATTTTTTCCCTGGCAACATTCTAGAACATGTGCCAACAGACATTGTCTGACACAGTATGAAGAGTTGTGATACCTGCCATTAACTACTAAGTAGATGACAAAATAATCTTTCCCTATTCTCTTACAAAAACACTATTCCAAAAATAATTGTAAAGAGGAAAGAGGAAGGCAAACAATGTTTATAGAATAACCACAAAAAACATCCTGTTCTCTTTTAAACATCTTCAAGATTTCCTCTTGACTTGTAGTGGAGAGGAAAAAAAAAAAAAAGAAAGGAAGAATGAAAAATACAGTCTTTGGGAGTTTATTTCCAACAACTACTCTTCTAGTTTCCTTTTTCTCTTCCTGGGTCAAATCAGAAGGAAAAAAAATGCCTCCAAAAACACTAAGAATCTTACAGTCCAGATCTCCAGGAAAGTATACAACCATACTGTGCTCAGATACATACAGTAACCAATGATGGAATATATTAACTTTTAGATAAATTGTGGTAACTTAAAGTCAACTCTTCAAAAGGATATCATTTCAGACATAACGGCAATTAATGGAATCTGTCTAGTAGAGGATCTTTAAAAAGTAATTTCCATTCAAACTCCAGAGTTAAATTGTGGCACAGAACATAAGTTGTACTGATTGCCTTCAGAGTAAAATGACATACACAGCCATCACAGGTCAGAGTTTGCACAGTAGAACTCCCTTTTATGCAAAATCAGGCCATATATTTTCTACATTGATCAAATAGAAACTCTTCCTAATCTTAGATAATGGCTTCATGTCAAAACCCTTCCATAGCCATTTCTTCAGTCATTCTTGTAACAGTCTAGGACTACTCATAGGATTAATAGGTTAATAAAGAAACATGCAGACTAAAAGTAAACCCATATGTGTGTGTTAGACTAAATAATGTGGTGTGCAACTACGATCTATCTTGAACTGCCTGTCTTGAACCTGCAATGCCATGGTCAGTGCCTTTCAATGCATTATGAGAGCCACTGTCTTCAATGGGACTTTAAGTTGCTCACTTGCATCAGGGCACAAGGTGGGATTTAGACAATGTAGTTTCTCTTCATATTGCTTACAGGATTCTTGACTTTCCAGTTTCTCGTATCTCCTTCCTAAATCCAAATCAACCCCGCTAGTTGGACTAGAAAAACTTTTTTCAGTTTATGTGGTACAGCACGATTCAATGGGGTCAGCTCTAATGTAGGGATGACACAATAACTGTGAGAATCACTGAAAGCAGGGCAGGAAGTTCAAGTCAGGATTGCTGTCAGACTCTTCATAATGTGAAACCACTGTCTTCCTTGTTTTCCTGCAATATCAATATTCACAGACCTTGCATGTAGTCTTTGTGGTTGTAGTCCATTCATTGTTTAACAATTTTTTTTTTAAAGAAAAATTATATTCTTTTTAGCAACTAATAATTATTTTTATTATTTTTAAAATACAAACTTAAATCAAAACCCCTCCACAGCTGAAATGATTTACATGTACATGTGAAAGGCACACAAGTCTGCCAAGATATCTCAGAAACAAAACAAAATTCTGAAAACCTCTGTGTAATTGACACACAGGTGTATACAGAAAAAAAATATTAAATGTGTTTACAAACCATACTTATTCTCGGGCTACACTGAAGACAGGAATAATGTGTGCATTTAATTCTATATTTTTTGGAAGCGGGAAATAAAGAAAATATTATTTTAAGAGCCTTTTCTCACATCGTATAATATAATATTTTGCAATAGTTAGTAAAGTAATACAGTTTAGTAGAATAGGCAATCAGAAATTATGATGAAAAAGTTATTAGATACTATGGTTCAGGATTGAATTTGTGCAATCTCAAATAACCACTTCTAGGAAAACATTTTGGTGTTTAATAAAACTTTGACCTGAGCTTACTTCCCACAGTTCATCTGTCTAATCAATTATTAGTTCACCAGAGGCTAACACATAAACAAAACCAAACATTATATGTGTGAATTTACTGATGCCTCTCTCGCACTCATGCTGCATGAATTATTACATACCTATATTATCAACTTTTGAAAAACTCATACTTCTCATACATTTCCTTGTAGCTTGTGTATGTATGAATTATGAGAGCAGGAGAAAATCCCCCCACTGCGAAAACAGTGTAAAGATGCACGTATTTTTTTTTACTTACACATCTTTATATGTGAGCTGTATCTGGGAAACAACATTCCCATCTCTCATTTAATTCCATACAGCAAGTTCTCTCTCCTTAGCAAAATAAATTGTATTATTGGCATAAGATTCATTGTTTCCTGGGTCTGAGCCCCATGTACCCATTCTCTTTGTCAGATAAGATGGGTATACACAAAACATACGAGAAATCCAATGACCCTTCTAAAGCTAATCAATACATGTATATACACAGACAAATTATCCTGCTGAATTTTTTTAAAATACAAAACACTTAGAATTCTGAACAACAACAGATCTGAAAAAACAACAGCTCTCTGTACTGACTACTAAACCCACAGAGATTATAATACATATACCTATAGCACCCCCTGGCCTCCAGAAGTAAGGGATTTTTTTTTTTTTAAATTGAGAATACATTTCTTACAGTGAATTCTTTTTGAGCAAAATGAAATCGTGGTGAATTTCCATTATATGACTCTCTTGTCTCTCTAAAGGAACTCTGCAAAGCAGTTTCTCTGGAGATTGCAGTCCATAATATGCCTCTGTACAAAATGTAAGAGTCTTTCTTCCTCCAATCCAGACACAACAATTCTACCATACAGAGATGACTATTTTTACACATTCCTACTTCCACTTGACATTGCAATAACTATGCGAAGCACAAATTAATAATCTGTAGATCTCTCTAATGCAAAATATTTAGTGTTCATGATGATAGAAAGAATAGTAGGATAGAAAACCTAAATGTTTTGCCAAGTAAATTTCATTTCCAATTCAAACAGTGAGACTACAGAAAGCACTGCTATTTTCCATTAGTGAAAGATGTTGCTAAGGGGACCCAGATAAGTGAACAAGCAAGGGAAAAGAGGGAAAAAAAAAAGGGGGGGGGTTGGGCGGAGAGGGAAGGGAAGGGAAAGATAGTCTGGAATAAAATCGCAATGTGCATTAAGGGTGCTTTCACCTTAAGAGGAGTTTGGCCCAGAAGCTGTTTTTCAAACAACTCTAAATATTTTTTTTTAAGTAGACAGTCTTTTAAAGATAAAAAAAAAGACATATTGTTAAAACATTCAAAGAAAAGTCTGTGAATAAAATAGCTGTGCCCAGTTATAGACATCAATATTTCATACTACTACACTATCAACATGAAGGTTTCAAAAAGTCTAGCAACATTCATCAATTAAGGCATTTCCCAGTCATCTGATGGAATCTTTGCCTGAGTTAGAAACAGCACCACCATGGAGAAGGCTTTCAGGTGTCCCAGCAGAAGTTACCAACAGAGTCAGAATCAGAATGAGTGGGCAGTGGGTTAGGAGTGATAAAGAACAAGCATAATCTGTGCGTATGAAAAAGACTCAGGAAAATTTATTTCTTCTGAGTCCTTTGCTGCAGTCAGGTAATTGATCTTCCTCCTATACACTGCCCATTTGTATAAATTAGTGTTTCTGAATAGATTTATTTTTGAAGATCATCTCCTCCTTGAAAACAACCTAGAGAGTTGCATCTTTTCCAATAGTTAATTATCTCCTCCTTTGACATTCGCACCTTTTCCCCAGGTTTCTGTCCTGACTATGTTTTCACCTACTTTCTCTCCTTCCCAAATAAAACATTTTTTTTTCACTCAGTACAAATAGCACAAGTATTATAGTATCTCCGAACTCCATAGTGAGGAGGTGTTTCTTCCACCTCTCTGTTTTTGTACTCTCATTGTTTTTAATTTTTCAGCTATGGCGGTTTTACTTAGAAATATAAGAAAACACAAGAAGACAGCATGCATAACGTTTGCCAGATTATATTTTATAATCACTCCAGCTCTTCATACCAATAAGTTTCCAATCACCTTTGAAAGAAACAAGCTGTTGCGGAGTGAACTAACTCATTTGAGTATATTATGAAACCTTCCTTCTCTGCCCATACAAAGAATAATCTGAAAAAGCTCACGTGTTTGTGGATCCAAATGTCTTCACTGTTTGCAATACTGTTCAAAGCAAAAGCAAAATAAACCTTCAGATCTGAAAGGAAAGTCAGGGGAACCAAACAGTGTCTCTACAATATGAACATCTTGATGTATGACATTATTTCTATGTTCTTTATAAACATTAATATTAATATAAATGCACATGTATATATATATATATGAACATATTCATCACAGAGAAAAGCCTAAGTATTTTGCAGCATTGGTTTGGACTGAGAAAATGAAGCAGTTCTCCAAAAAGACAAACAAAGAAATGGAAGAAAACAAAACAAAACAAAACAAAATTATCAAAGTTTCCTGATCCATTCAAGGCTGCAAAAAATGTCACATGCTCTTCAACATCTGAGCAGTCTGAAAATGTCACTACGCCGGCTTTGCTTCTCCTCCCTGATCAAGGCAATGTGTACAAACCTTCCTGTGCTCCAGTTTGTTGCACAGATGATGGAGCTGGTAGCTGCATGCTCTAGGGAGAACTCCACATAGTTTCTACATCAGTAGACCCTGGCAGTGGGAGGTGTGAGGACCTTCCATGAAGGAAATTGGGAGCAGCACACATACATGGAGCTACCACATGGGACAGACAATGAAGCTTTGGTCAGCAGCATCACCAGCTCAGAAGTTGCAGAAAGAATGAGGGACAGAGAAGAGGCTAAAGCATGGGGAAAGAAGAGAGAGTAAAACATGAAACAAATGGTGACAGTGAGAAGAAAATGAGAAAGGAAAAACTGATGATGATTAGTCAGAGTAGAATTCATCGGCAAAGGGACTAAACATTAAGAGTTTCCTCCTGAACCAGGTAGTATAACTGCAACCGTATATTGGAGAGGAAACATGGAAAAACACAACCAATGATGTTTCAGCCTGAGCGCTACAGCTTGCTACAACAGAACTAAATATGCCTTCCAGTCTATGCCCAGGCAGAGTGCATACTGCCTGGGCGTATTGACAGTAATGCTTGCAGTAGTTCAGCTGAGCTAAATTCCTCTTTCACTGTCCCCTACCTTCAGGGGAAAGAACAGTACCAAGATAATGTTTCTTTAGGCGGCCTTACTTTAAGTTCCCTTTACTAGCACTTGCCATGTTCTGCAGAACAAAGGGGCATGCCAGCAGGCTTCACTGGAGTGGAGGAGGCCCATGCAGGTTCATTAGTCTGTGCATTATGTTACCATGTAAAATGACCCACAGGTCAAGCACAGAACAAAACATCACACATTGGCAAGGGAGGTTTCTTCTCCTCACAGACTGAAACATCTGGATCAACTAAGAGAACAAATGTATTGGTTCAAATACATATCAACAACAGAACTGAAAATTTTTCTGTTCTCATTCCCAAGCAAAAATGAGGAAAATTGCTGAAACCAAACAACCATCTTCTTTCATAACATTTTTTTATTTTAAATAATGACTCTCAGAACTGGCTAATATCTTCTACAGTTAGTAGGCAGTTGGGAAAGATGACTTATTTTGCCATTTCAATCTAACAGCCATGCTAAGATGAAGAGAGCAGCTCTGTTTTGAGGAAGGGAAGGAAGAAGAAGAGATGAGGAAGTAAGAGGAAAGAGAGGAAGAACAAAAGGAGAAAGAGAAGGAAAATAAGCTGTCATCAAGAAGAAAATAATGTCATTGTTCTCATTTACAAAATGGTGCTAAGGTTCACAGCTTAAAGTTCATGAGGGTCAATGATTTTATAAGAATCTATTATCTCTAAAAATGCAGAACAGTGAATGCATTTGGTATTAGTTCTTCATTTCAGCCATAGCATTTTTTCACATCCCCAGTGACAGCTTTTTTGGATAGCAGCCTCAAGAGTTTCACGAAAGGAAAGGGAACAGATCAGAAAAACATTATCAATCATTGTATCCAGAGGTTTGTATCCAAAGGTTTTAACTCCATTACTGTAACTCAGAATTTATACCAGAAATAAGAAAGAAAAACATTGGTCTTAATAACTTCATTCCTAATATTCTTTTCATGCACATATTCCCTCAAAATTACAGACATTTTCTACATGCAGTAGGCTGCTTAACAAGACATGGAAAGCAAATGCAATATCAAGAATAGTAATGCTGATAAGGTAAGTAATTATTCAGAGCTAAAAACTGTTAGGAGAGATGGAAAAGACTGAGAAAGGAAGGTTTGAGAAGAGAGAAGCCCAGAAAGGAAATTGAGTAAGAGAGAGGTGGGTTGTGTAGACGAGGTTAGGAAATAATATAAAAAGAAGAATGAGTGATAAGAAAGTGAAAAACAAAATGAAAGTGGTCATAAAAAAGTAACAGAGACTATGGCCTAGATCCAGAGAAGCCCTTGTGTTCTTAACTTCAAGTATGTTACTAAATATATAAGAATAGTACAAATAAAGTTGACAATATACTTAGCAAGACAGATCAGTTAAAAAAAAAATCATGGAAAGACGAGTAACAAATCAAAGAGCAATAATATCTCAAGGAAGAACATGCAGAGAAGGACTTGGGGGTCCTGATGGATGAAAAACTGAACATGAACCAGCAGTGTGCTCTTGCAGCTCGGAAAACAAATGGTATCCTGGGCTCCATCAGAATAAGGGTGGCCAGCAGGGACAGGGAGGTGACTGTCCCTCTCTACTCTGCCCTTGTGGGGCCCCATCTGGAGCACTGCATCCAGATCTGGGGCCCCAATACAGGAAAGAGAGGGAGCTGTTGGAGAGGATCCAGAGGAGGGCCACAAAGACGATCAGAGGGTTGGAGCACCTCCCCTACAAAGACAGGCTGAGGGAGTTGGTCTTGTTAAGACTGGAGAAGAGAAGGCTGCGGAGGTGACCTCACTGCAGCCTTCCAGTACCTAAAGGGAGCCTACAAACAGGAGGGGAGCCAATTCTTTACAAGGGTAGATAGTGGCAGGACAAGGGGAAATGGTTTTAAGTTGAGGGAAGGAAGATTTAAGTTGGATATCAGGGGGAAGTTCTTCACCAAGAGAGTGGTGAGGTGCTGGAACAGGCTGCCCAGAGAGGTTGTAGATGCCCCATCGCTGGAGGTGATCAGAGCCAGGTTGGATGGGGCCCTGGGCAGCCTGATCTAGTATTAGATATGGAGGTTGGCGGCACTGCCTGCAGCAGGGTGGTTGAAGCTCGATGATCCTTGAGGTCCCTTCCAACCCAACCCATTCTATGATTCTATGAAGAAAAAAAAGGGTCAGAAAAAGACTAGAGTGAAGCTAAATAGAATATGAGCCATTCTTGTCACAGGGTGCTTTCTTACAAGGAATATGTGCTATCCCTATTAATGAATCTTTGGATATACTACAGATTATGCACAATAATTTCTCAAACAAAAAATTGCTGGATCCAACATAAGGATATCACTTGACAAAAGAAGCAGAGATAGTTGTACAACAGAAAAGTTTACAATCATAAAAATACAACCGATAACAATTTTACTGTAACAATGTGTAAATATTCAAGTCCAAACTAGTTATATACGCATACACCCTTTATTCTTCTTAGAAGTAATAGTTTCACGGATATGAAAGCTACAAGGACTAAAACCATTTGAGAGCAAGCATTTGCCTAGAAAATATGAATGGAATGTGAAAACTTCTAAAGTATACTTCATGATCTGTTGGGAAGATACAATTCAACAAAATACTATGCCTCAATATATAAACACACACTAACTATATAGGCTGTTGAAATATCTGTCTGAACATTGAAGTGTTGGTAAAAGATGTTGCAGAAAAATCAACAAAGAGAAAAATAAGAAGTCATCAGGACCAGCTGGTGAGTTTTAAAGGAATTCAAGAGTGTAATCCTCAGTACTAAAGGACAGGAAAAAGACAAAATAGGTGGCCAAATCTTAAAAGGGTATGGGAAAGTGGAGGAAGAGAGAGGTAAATTTAAGTTAGCTGAGAGTAGGTGGCAAGACACCTACACTGGGTGATTTAACAGGACCTGCTACAAAGAACACAATAAGAGCATCCTTGAATACAAAATTTGAAAAGTCATTGTGGAAAATTCTCTTAAAGTATGTTAATTCTACAGTCAATATAAATGTGAAAAGAAACTAAATTTATTTGGATCCTCCTAAGTATATCAAGAAGCTTTGTCTCTCAGGGCTCTCACGGAAACTGAGATGCCTCAGAAAGGCACCATGGGGCTAAATAACTGGCTAAAAGGTAGGGCACAAAAGCCAATAGTAACAGTTAGGTTTTTTTAGTGCAGAAGTCTTTCTGTTAATGCCTCTGTTGTTTAATATTCTCATAAGTGACCTGAAAAATAAGGGGGTGAATAGTGATATAACTAGGTTTGCTGATGATATGAAGGGTAGTAAGGGTGAAGATCATCTGCAATGAATTGAAAAAGGATTTCACAATGTTAAGTGAGTGATAAAATGGCAGCTAGAGTTCTGTAAAGATCTTAAGGTTTAAGAGTATATTAAACAAATAATGGCTAAAAATTATAGTTACTTGGCTTAAAAAAATAAAAATAAAAATAAAAAACCCACTTCCAATAAAAACAACATTGAATAGAAACACAGGAAAGACAGTTGTCATTGCAAACAATTTCAGCATGGAATTACAAGACTCTCAGTTGCTAGAGAAGTGAAGCTCTAGATCAGCCTGTCGATGAGACGAAAAACAGCCTAGCTGGGCATTGAGATAAACATGGATAAGTACTGTGAACAAATTACACAATCTGGTTGCTATGACAGCTCAGCACTGGGTTAGCTGCCTGATCTAGGCTGGATTCTATGAGTGAAACTAAAGCCAAAACTTACCAGCACAAAGCAGATGCACTGTAACTTTTGTCCATGCAAAAGTAAGTCCTCATGCATTACCTATTCTGAAACAAGTTTCTCCTATCCTCCTTAGATTAAGAGAATTGAGTTGATGTGTTTGTGGGAAGCCTGAGTGTAGCTAACAGCATCTCAGTCGTGTTAGCCTATGTTGGAGTTAACTAACAATAACTCAAGCCTTCTATCAGCAGAGGAATAATTAGATTTTAAGACATTTTCAAGAAGGAAAGAATGTATCCAATATGTCTGTTTTTTCCCTTTGATAATGTTTCAATGACTGCAGAGGTGGATTTAAGTGTAGAAATGGAGGTGCTCATATGAAGGTCCACTGTTTTCCAAGCAGTATTTTGATCTACAAGAGCAGACCTAGATCTAAGACAAATAAGTGACAGTTAACTAGTACAGAGAAGGTAATTAGTTAATTAAAATAAGCTGTGTCTATTACTATATTTCTTCATAGCAGTAGTGATGCTTTGAAGTAATTTCACCCAGTAGCACATTGGTTAGCTTTGCAGAGCAGCTGGAATGTGCATAGAACACTTTTCTCCTCTCCTTTTTAAAATTTGCAGGTAAACTAAACTGGAACCTCTGCTCCAAAGGTGTCCTAAATGCATCCCAGCCCATCAGGGACACAGTAGGCTCTGGACCCAGGAATGACTCATTGGACACTTCACCTCTCTACGGTTTGTCACCGTAGGAAAACACGATCTGTGCCTAAAACATAGAGACAGTCCTGAGGAGTGATATGCCACTGGGGACAGCAAGCCCTTGCTGTCCCTCCAGAGCACTGTCAGACATTCACAGAAGCAGTCACCAGTGGCTGGAAACCTGGCAGGAAGTCCACACCAGGAGAGCATGGTCCTACCCTACCCTGATATCTAAATGGGAGGGCAGAAAATAGTCTGCCTGTTATTTTACAGTTGGCTGAAGGGTTGTGTAACATCAGACAGCTTATACTGGCTCACATCATAATACATACATTTCCCAAGCATAGTAATTTTGCCTTGAGCATAATTAGTTGTCCAATGTTTTGTCTAGTTCTCAATCACTGAAGTTACTAAAGATCAAATTTTCTTGATGGTTTGTCTTACTTGCCATAGTTTAATCCCCTTAAGGAAGAAGCGTTAGTAACTTGTGCTTTTTCCTCCTCCTCAACAAAAAAAAAAAGAAAGAAAGAAAGAAAGCATAACTGACTCACCACCTAATTCGTAAAGTTTTCTGAGTCTTATGAGCCTCTTTTGACTCAGCTTTCTTTAGCTTTCTGTGTTTTATTTTTAAAGGTATTTTTACAAGCATGCCTTTCACGTTGCTAGGTTTCAAGAGAAAAGAAATAAAGGAAGAAAACAAATCAATATATTTTTTTAAAGACAAACCTTTGCCAAAAGTCCAAAATGAAGTATAAAGTAATATTCTTCTATTATGTTACAACCTTCCCAACATATTATTTTTTCCTAATTCCACTTTTCTATTGCATACAAAACCATGCCAGTGAGCAACAGCGAATAGTTTCAGAGAAAGATGACTCCAAAAAAATGAGGTGTTGAAGAAATAACTATGAACTCATATATCATATAATTACAAAATTTCATTTAAGTGGTGCCACTGATGCTCTCCCCTATGTGCATGTACATATATATATTTGTATGCACACATGCAAGTCTGCATGTACCCAGGGAACCAAGAGAATCAGAAACAACACTGAAATGCAAGGGCACAACAATATATACAATAGATAAGGAAAAGAAGCAAAATCACTTGAAATGAATTCTGTTTAAACTGCAGAAAAAGTGTAGGTTGACAAAACAGAGCAATCAGATGGACTGTGGCAGAAATATTATTGCTCCTCACCCTTGTGAATTGTGCCATCAGCTCTCTAACGACCATGCAAAATCAGGTCTTCAGGGCCACATTCATATCCAAAAGATTCAGGCAAGACATCAATGTCAATAGAGTAAGGAACTTCTTGACACAGCCAGAGATACAGTACAAGTAGAAACTGAATGATTTCTTTGGATGATGGGAACACAGCTTCGCACTGGTTTTGGACATATTTGTATACTGGGCAAGAGTACAGTCTGAGATTTATGGCATTTTGGAAGGAATTAGCATGTTGTTGATTTATAGCAACAGAGCAAGACAAGCCCACAAATATCATTTCAGTCCATTACCACAAACCTGGTGACACTAATAAAATGAGACCCAGCTATGAAATGCTTCTTGCTTTATCACTGCAAAACCAAATCTCTGTGATTTTATTTGTAAAGACACATTCATTTTTTCATATCTTCATCTGAAGAACACATAACTCAAAACTATAAGAAGTCTCACGGAAGATACCCACAGGACTTCAGAGAATAAACAAAATCCGAAGAAGATCATTGTTCTGTTTTGATTTGGATTTTAAATCAAGGGCTTTGAAGAAAATTGCCAGAATTCAAACCCAACCAATTCTGGCCTCACAGTGTTTATGTTTAGCTGTCACAGTGGATATAAACAATAAAGCAAACATTTAAGACACACCACGAGCTATCTCGACAGATCTAACCTGATAGTTCATACAGAAAAACCTGCTTTGTGATTGTGAGCCAAAAACATCATGAATGAAAGCTATTTAGAACTGAATAGACACAACACTAATAGCTGTACATAGAAATCTCAATGGTCTTTAAAAAAAAAAGTGAAACATTATCTGCATAATTTCAGACTTACTTCTTTGTAGATTATTCATCTCTATGCAAGATTTTAGGTTAATGCAGCACAAGATAAATAATATTTTTATTATATGTAGGAGTTAGCATCAGTACAATTATTAAAATTTGCACATTAATAAAAATAGAAGAAAAAAAAACCCACAAGGTTATTTTCCAAAACAAAGATTATTTTCCCTTTTAAAGATTACCCAATTTTCATCATTTAGACTCTAGAATGTATTTAAAATATATTGATAAAAGTACATCATTTTAACCATTAATCTGTTTTCTGCAGTAAGTAATGGTAACAATAGTAATTATTGGGAAAGAAAATAACAGAGAGAACCCAAATTATAGAACTAGGAAATTACAAATGAAATTATGTTGTTAAACTTATATTCCTATGCAAAAAAGGACTTTTTTGAAATCAAAAGGGTCTTCAGATTCCACAAGTTATAATATACAAATCCTAGCCACCAAACACATATATATAGTGGACCTCAGCAAATTGTTCAATATCATTTAATTATTTAAAAATCTTCTCAGTCTAGTTATCAGCATAAACTGAATGTTGCCAGAATAAGCTATTACAAATATTGGCTCCTTGGAATGTGTTCTTATGTACTTGGGGCTTTGTTTTCATTGAAATTAATAACATGGCATATTTTATTCTTGCAGAAGTCAAATGCTCATATCTATCTAAAAAGCATTGTATCAATCTCTATCTTACTCACCTGCAGCGTTGCCCTCCAAAAAAGGAAGAAAAATATTAATTTGATGACAGAAGATGTATTCATAGTTTAAACTCTGCCTTCTTCAGGAAAATTACTGTGTATAAATGTCAGTTATACTGTTTAGCCAGAAATGGAAAAGCCCTCCTGAATCACTCAATGCAATCTCTACTACCAAGCTTTCACCACACATACCCATCTCACTGGGATCCTCATAAACAGGGATCTGTCTCAACCTGTTTGTTAACCTTGGAGGTGAGCCCTTCTACATTTTCAGCTCCAATCTGAACTTATTCAATGCAACACTCCTTTGGTTTTGTGTCAGCAACAGCTTTCAAGGTAAGTATTTATGTCTCATGAAGATAAATAGTTTTTAATCAAAACCATCATCTACCTCTTTATGGCAGAAATATTAAAAATCACCTTTTCTAAACACAGGTCTGGTTACTACCTTCTGGCATTTTTATTTAAAATTTACACTCATACATTAGTGTGAGAGATATTAAATGAACTCTTTACACATTAATGTTTGGCAAGTGCATTTTACATTTGTATATATATGCAAATATGTACTATTTTTCAAATATTTTCTTTCCAGTTTTCACCATTCTCTTACTTACATTTATTGCCAAATCATCTCATGTTTCCTTTTACCCCTCATAAGGCTTGTAGAGTACAACTTCTTATGCAGTATATAGAACTGGGGTTTAAATTTCTCCGTAGCCTCTGAAGGTCACCATGATACTTATTTCCTCATCTCCTTCCACACACCTTTGCAAGCTCCCTGAGCTTCTAGAGATCCTGCAGTAAGATTCAAATATAGCAGCAAGATGTCCATTGTCATCCATATCATAATGCTCATAGCCTCTGTCCCTTCACTTTCTATTTATGCTTTTCCTGCCATACTCTCTTTAATTTTACTCTTAATTTTTTCATTCTCTTTCTGTTAATGTCTCTTTCCACTCCATGCCACCCGTTGATACCTAAAGACACAAAGCTCAAAAAAGAAACGCGATAAGAAATGGCTGCAAGAAATTTGAATAGCCACAAGGAAGAGGTAAAAAGAAATCCTGTTCGATGTTGGTAGTCCCTTGCCAATACATGACATTTCAGAGAGCTTGCATGAGAAGGTGCCAAGACACATATAGCTACGACTTTGGATGAATGACTAGTGACTGAACCAAGACAACAAAATGACAAGGTCCAAAATATGGGAGTGTCATTTTAAGATTAAAATTGATGTGAGACTTCTGATATCTCCTAAAATTAACAGTGCTATTTAGTCCTCCATGCTGCAGGGTTTTTGTTTGTTTTTTTTCCAAGAATCAAGAAATCACTGTGGCTGGGAGGGACATCTACAGTCCCCTTAACCGGGTGCAACTCCTGCTTAGAGCAGCGTCACTTGCAGCAGGTTGCTCAAGGCCACGTACTGTTGTGTCCTGATGTATGCAAGGGTGGAGATACCACAACCTCCCTGAGTAACCTGTGCCACTGTTTGACTACCCTCACAGTTTTCTCACATGCCCTCACATATTTTCTGATGCTACCTTCAAGAAACAAAGACAGTTGGGCAAAAGTGAAAGTGATGAATAAACAAGTAAAATAAAAGAAAAAAAATATATGATAATAGAGATTCTCTAATTTAATTATTTAAATTAACAAAAAGTAATTTCTCTGGTCACCACAGAAATCAGCACATCTCTTAAACTCACACACACAACTCTGGGAATCATTGTGAAGTTAAGTGCATGTTTGTGTTGTACAAAGTCTTGAAACAAAGGCAAATACATGAAATTAAATTAGAACTTTCTTTACCATCTAATAAATAAATATTTTTAAAAGCAGTACAACTACTCTCCTTTCCTGCCTATACAATATTTTATCAACAACCCAACAATTTAAACTTTTAAACAAAAATGTCTTAAGGTTGGCTCCTAATTCCATTCCGCTTGTATTATGAAAGAAGCAGTTTCTAATTTTTTCAGTTTCTCAGTCAGGTATTTACATATGGATGCTGCTGTGATTCTGACACTGCTGGGCAAGGAGTGTTTAAATAGCTGCAATTCAACCAGCACATAACTTGGAACACGTAATTTTCTTTCAGCCCTTGTGACGAGGGGAGGACCTACACTGAAAAGCTAACATACCCCACCCCTCCTTCTTGTACCTCAGTGTAAACAATAAGTAAAATTTCTGTATACTGCATGGATTTTTAGAAGGAAATTAAAAGAGAACTGAGAAAGGTTTCAGATAGATACATATTCTATGTAATACCTGATCATTAGCATACATGCAAATGGAGAAAATAAAAAATATGCAATAATGGCCTCTGAACCTACGAGTGAACAATCTGGGGTCTGAGTCAGAGGCCATGAAGGGAAATCAGGAGATCTCAGCTTAGTCCACAAGGTCTTTTCCACAAACACTTGTTCTCAAGTTTAATAAGAAAATAAAAAAGGTAAATTAGGCAAAAACTCTGCTCATTAGTAATTATTAGGCAAATTTTACCTATAAAGTTCAGACACTATTAAAAAACTGAAAGACAACACTAACTCTATACTAACTGGTATACTCTATACCAGAAACAGCCTCTGCAATGAAAAGAATACAACAAATCTCAATGAACACATGATTTAAGTATCATACAGGATAATTACAATCTGACATATGCTGAGATCGAAATACAGTATTCCACTTCATTCATAAGCTCCCAGAAACAATACGCTGCCCTGTGTACATGACTGCCCATTAACAGAATTAAATCCTTTCACCATTAAGTATTAGCCAACTGGCTAGAACCTGACCATGCAGTTTAAGAACACTCTTTTACTATTTTCCTTCAATCAAACTGATTGTTTTTGGCTGGGGGTTTAGGGGGTGTCATATCTATCCTTCAGAACTGCAGCACAGGATTGTTGACACTATCTATAGCATGTGTTAAACGAAATACTATTATACTTGAAATATTCCCTATTGAACTCAAAATGAACTTCAGACAATGCTTGGAAAGCATTTATTTTGTTTTCAGTTGTTTTTCTAGGCTTCTCAGCTGCACTGCAGGATACAGGAAAAAAGGAACATAGTAAGAAAAAGTAATGTTAGAAGAAGAAAAAAAGTCAAAACAACTTCTAAGCATTTCCATAGTCACCACTATGTGTTCCCAGCAAAGTTTTGGGTAAAAGCAGCATTTAAAAGTGGGTGTGAGGGACAGAAACTAGCAAAAGCTAGGAGTTTTTTGTCACTTACATTTATCCCAGAAGGTTGTTGCCATTACTTCGGCAGTGCTCTCACTGGCTGGAAGGATCACGTGACCCAGGGAACTAAAATAGAAAAGTCTCAGCAGCAAGGAAACTGAACCAGAAGTACATTTGCAAGAAAACACGTATCACAGGAGTAATAACACACCCTTAGCAGTGAAAGGTGATAAATTTAGATGGAAATCTTTCCTGTATTGAAAATACACTGCCTTGTGCCGTACAGGCTGGCACCAGTCCCCCGTTCAACACACGGGAAGTGTTTTCTGCAATAAATCTCAGTCCATGTCTGTACGTAACTAAACCCAGTAACTGCTCTAATAAATCTCAACAAGTTGTCAGACGTTTAAGAGAAAATCTAATCTATTACATTTAAAAATAAACATCCACTGCTGAAACATTTTCATCATCAGAGATCTTTATGGTTGTTTGTGTCTAGAAGGAAAGCATTCTTTTTAAAAAGCATATGCTCTTCAAGTAGTTAGAAAAGCTGTAAACACACTGGAAGATTGCTTTCGATTCTTTTACAAGTAATGCTGTTGCAGAGCTATACACTATGAAATCATGCACTGTAAACCTGCAAATTCTAAATTAAGAGAAGGCTCAAAGAACCCAAGGCAAAGGCTGCACAGATGAATTTGCGACCAAATATACCATATACAGTGCTATAATATTGCCTGATTTTGAGGTTGCTATTTATTTCTCTGTATCAGAAGATTGCTCTTCCGGTTTTGTAAAGCTTCTAGAAATAGTTCCAGCACAATAATGTTGTTGTGCTGGAATACACATTACCTTGGTAACAGTTAACATTGTCACCATTTACTAGTTTATCAGATTTACTAGTAATCAGATTGATCTAGTTCTATGTTTTATATTAAGTCAAGCATTTAGTAGTTTCTAATTAATGTCAGGATAGTTTTACTGAAGGAAACTTTACTGAAAGATGCAAACAGCAGTATGAAGGGGACAGTGATCGAGGGAAAAAAAAAAAGAAATATGCTGTTCAGATTAACAAAACAAGGATGGGAAATAACTTGTTGTCCTACTCAAATTCAGTCTTGCAAATATAAGCCAAATGTTTAAATGTTTGCCCTTTGAATGCAATGGCTTACAATGGCTTTGCACAGAGTCGCATGATGGACACGATGATTGAGGTTGGAAGGGACCTCTGGAGATTATCCAGTCCCACCTTCTTCCTCAGAATCCCCTACAGCACATTACCCAGGACTGTGTCTAGATGACTTTTAAAGATTTCCAGGGAAGAAGCCTTTCTGGGCAACCTATCTTGACGCTCAGACACCCAGTTGTTTTTTTTAATAAAACAATACAGAACACAATGCAAAGCTGTTCACAGTAGACTCCCACTGTGCAATAAAAGTTGAAATAAGATGAAGAGAAGCCAGTAAACCAGATTATTCTCATTTTATTGAAATAATACCAAGGTAATTCTTCTTAATACTAAAATCTTAATTTTCCCCCCAGAATTGTACTTCCGTATCAACATACACATACATATACTTCCTTGTGGACAAGAAGCTGAACACGAGTCAGAAGAGCGTGCTTGCAGCCCAGAAGGCCAACTATATCCCAGGCTGCATTAAAGGAGGAGTGGCCCGCAGGGAGAAGGAGGTGATTGTCCCCCTCTACTAAGCTCTTGTGAGGCCCCATCTGGAGTACTGCGCCCAGGCCTGGGGTCCCCAGCACAACAAAGATGCAGAGCTCTTGGAACGGGTCCAGAGGAAGGCCACTAAGATGATCAGAGGCCTGGAGCACCTCTCCTATGGAATAAGATTGAGGGAACTGGGCTTGCCCAAGTGCACTCATCAAATAAGAAATTTGCATTTCAGTACTCAATTGAATATTTATTTACTCAAATACCACCCCATACAGACCTATTATTTTATAAAATTTCTACTGACAGTGTGATAGAGACAAACACGTTTGACAATCTCATACTATACCTAACGTGATGGTACATTCTGATTTTCCAAATATCAGTTAATAGTTAAAGAATACTATTAAAACAGTGTGCAGAACAGTTTTACCAATTTAAATTGCTTGGACGATATATCTGCTTTCTACCTTCTTTCTCCCTAACCAAGTTCTTGAGCCAGGAGAAAACAAGTAATGTTTTTCAAGTTGTGTGTTTACTTACCGTCCAGAGGTGTGACTAGCTTGAAGTCATTTCATGAGTCTCTTTATAAATTAATAGAATAATTAACAAGCAAAACAGCAAGGCCAGTAGATTATTCCATATTTATTTTTAAACACATTATTTTGACCACTTTCTGTTCATAATACTAATATATCCTCAAACAAATTTCCTTCACGAGCGCCAAATTTAAATATTTCTGCCATCACCAAGTTTCAATAGTTTTTAAAGGAACCCTTTTCAGCAAAAATTATGGAAAATTTCAGGAGAAATGTGCAGAAATTGATTAATAATAAGTTCATCCTTCCTTATCCACTTTGGTCATTTTAAAAATAACAACACAGAACTACTGCACATTTTAGTTCTAACTGGCCTACAAAACAGGACTAAATTATATCACTATTTAAATCTCTCTCTCTTCTGTATGACTGTAATCCAGATCGATTTGAACAAACTCTAGTAATCCTAGTGCAAAAATTTGGTTTTTAAGAGCCTAAAGATAAGCCTTTGAAACAGATGGCTCCCTAATTTCTTTAAACTCACCCACATATCCCTGCAAATTTACTAGTTTCTAGTGATAAATCTGGTCAAAGTGCTAACATACACATTACACACAAGCTGTTCTCCTGGAAAACATTATCCTCATGTAAAATATTTAAGCACATTTAGTGAACATCTATAATTGAAGATATCAAGTAGCAGTACAAAGGATCATATCCCCTCCCCTCCTAGAAAAATAAAATCCAATCAGTTTTATTTGAGTAATAATAATAAAAATTCTTCCTACTCTTGAGATGACGGCTTCTACGAAAGAGTTCTTTTCTCCTTGTTTAAAATTCATTCTCAGTTCTCATCCCTACCAAATAAAACAATCCCTTAAAAAACCCATAAACACAGATTTTGTGCTGCAAGTGAGAAGAGCATGGAAATATGAGGCATTTCCTGATCTGTTTATATAATATTTCACAAATCCGAGACAAAAACTTTGCCACCAGCTTTCAGATAATATTCTCAATAGATTAGCCAGTTTATGAAGTCCTTACATCCCCTAAGAGAAATAGGGAAAAGATGAAAAACCTAGGGTTATACAGTTTTATATGACACCTGCCATCCCAGGTACTAATATGTCACAACTACATCTACTCTACCAAATACTGCAAAGATTTTAAGATCTAAAAGTCATATTATTTTTGAAGATTGATACATAAGCATTTTCAATTAAAACAAATTAAGTAAAAGACATTCATGCCATTTTATTTAAATGAGACTTAACTTTGGGTTATTTTGATACAATGCAATTCCATGAGATATTTTGCTAGACCAATAAAGCAAATTCTGTCTGTTTAAAAAAAAGAAGTCCTCATCAACTTCTTCTCTGTCACCTAATATTACTAATCAATTTAAATCCTGTGCAACTGGAATTTAGCCTTTAATAGAAAACAAAAATTTTGTTCAGAAAAATATAACCAGAAGAGTATGAACCAAAAAACTGCACAACTAAGAGTCTAGTCAGTGCTCAGGAGCACTGAAACTTCTTTCACAGAAAATCTCATGCTGAAGCAGATGTTTTTTTTCCAATAAAACATATTTGTTATCAAATTAGGTTCACCATCAATCAAAAATGTAATTTGGGCCTCACATTTTCCATACACTGTTCAGTAACAAACTCATTGGCATCATTATCACCATCTGCTCAATAAAGGTTGGGATGTATATGAACAAATTAATTCCTAGAAACATAATGTTAGAAGTGGTTTAAATCAAAACGTTAAACAAATTAATTTTCTTGTAACAGCTGTAGAGCATCAAGGTAGACAAAGACCATTTAAGGCAGTGGACAGATTCCTTTTATCTGCAGTGGCTTTATAACAAACCCAAGAGTATTCGGAAACTCTTTGTACATACATAGTTTTTTTTCCTCCTAACATTAAGTTCATGAGCACCTAACAGCAAATAAAAAATATGTATTGGCTTTACCAAAGGCATCTGAGCTAGGTGAATCTGAATGATTTATACTGTATGGATTTAACATCCAAAGTGTCCTACTATATAATTTTTTTCACTACAGCCAGACTTCACTGCAAACCAGAATCAACTTCATTGTTTCTCACAGGAACATAATTAGGCACAAACTGTGCAAACTTTTCCTAGCATTAAATTGATGACCCAGAAAATGCAATCTTATTTGATTGAGTGAATCTAGAAATTCTTTTACTATTTCCATTTTATAATGGAAAAATCCCAGCAGCCTACCTGGTTGAAAGATGCAAGTGACTATTATTTATTTATTGGGGTACTTCCACATCTGAATATGCAATCAGGCACAGATGGAATAAATCTGGTTTTCATAAAGCTACAAGCATATAACCTTTTGAAGTGATACAGGGAGAGAAAGTCTACAGAGTTTAGCAAGCAAAATGTTTTGCTGGAAATATACATCACAGAGCTGAGTTAGAGCTTCATTAATATTCATAAAACAACTGATATTGAGTGCTTTTATTTCTATGAGGTATTAAAAATAAATCTGAGTAAGTGATAAATAAAAAAGAAATCTGCACTCCATTGCATGAGTCAAGACTTGTTTAAAAATTGTATATGAAGAAGATCCATATTCATTAAATTTAATACTATTATTGTGTACACGTATTCTTTCTAAGACTAAGATCTATCTGGAGTGAAGAAGCATTGTTAGCCTCCTGACAAAACTAGATGTGTAATGAGTGACAGGCTAGTAGTAATAAAGCAAGGAGGCCTTTTCAACTGTTTCAATACCTACATGGTAGTATGAGCCATCTCTAATCAAAAGAAATTTTCAGAGCTCAGACATTCACTGGTAAATACAGTGAAGGAATTGGCAGACACTGAAGAACACAGCAGATTATTACAGGTCTATATGTACGGCTGGAGAGCGTGTATAAACACACAAATCTTGGAAGAAGAGAAAATGTAAGGAGAGAAGCAAAGGAGATACAAAGTTCACAGGGATTTATTAACAGCCTACTGCTTTCTGGCGATCATTATATTTGTTATATTGTTGCCTGTGGAAGGCTGAGTTTTCCTGATGGTCACTACAGCCATGTAGACATATTTGAAGTATTATTCAGGTAAAGCATTGATCAAATTGCATACACAGTGACAAAAACATTCAACACAAATTACAAAATCTGCTTCATTACAAGTACACTGTATACTGCCATGACTGTGTGTGGTCCAGCAATTTAAAATTACTTATCAGCAGGGTCTGCAATCCCAGATTTCAGTACAGTACAGACGTATCCTAAGCAAGCTACTCACTCACGCAGATTATCCATCTTTAGTGAAGAACTTGAAGAGTTTCATAAAAAGATGCCACAGAAAACACAATATATATGACTGTAATTTTTAAGATTGATCAGAGATCCTAAACAAAACCAATTTGTAAAGACTATGCGAAGACTAACACTGGTAGGGGTCAGCTCTTCATCTTTTACCTTAGGAAATTTCTTCCTCAGACATATAGCAGTAAAATGTGAATACCTGTTGTTATTAGATTGTTTATTTTTTGTCCCTCACTATACATTTTTCATCTAATTTTCTAATAAGAAAGGAAGAAAGAAAAAAGTCATCTGTTCCTAGGATTCAAGAACACAACATTTCAGCCCAAAAAGAGAGTGGCTTGCCAAGTGATAAGAAAATGATAAACACATTTTATAAGAGATTTAATAATATCTTAATTTAAGCAGGCATCAGAATTCCCAGTTAATTCATACAAAGCCAGTGAATAAACAATGGAAAACTAAATCCGCTATCACATAATCTTTTTCAGTTGAAACTTAAATAAAGATCAAAATGGATTACCCCTGCCTTCTTACATTAGTAGCAAAATTTAATAACAGAGATAATTTAAATGTTGTGGGTAATTCCTGAAATGAACAAAAGCTTAGAGAAGTCAAGGGAAGACAGTAATTATTTCTTTTTATGGTTTGCTGTGATATGGAAATTAATAAAAACAAAAAGAAAGAAAGATCAAAAGGGATGGAAAAGGAATGGATTACAAGCTTGGTAGGAGAAGTTATGAGAAAAAAATAGAAAAGAAATTCCCCTTCTCTCCTTTGCTCTCACTTTTCATAGAATCATAGAACCACTAAGGTTGGAAAAAGCCTCTAAGCTGATCTAGTCCAACCATCCATCTGCCACCAGTATTGCCCACTAAACCATGTTCTTTAGTACAATATCTAAATTCTTCTTGAACACCTCCCTGGGCAGCCCATTCCAGCACCTGACCATTCTTTCACGTAAGTTTTTCTTAATATCCAACCTGAACCTCCCCTGGTACAGCTAGAGGCCATTCCCTCTATTTCTATCACTAGTTATCCAGGAGAAGAAGCTGACCCCCACTTCACCACAACCTCCCTTCAGGCAGTTGTAGAGAATGATAAGGTCTCCCATGAGCCTCCTCTTCTGCAGACTGAACAATCACAGTTCCTTCAGCTGCTCTTCATAAGACTTGTGCTCCAGAACCCTCACCAGCTTCATTGCTCTTCTCTGGACACGCTCCAGGGCCTCGATGTCTTTCTTGTAGTGAGGGGCCCAAAACTGAACATAGTACTCAAGGTGTGGCCTCATCAGGTACAAATAAGTACAGAGGAAGAATCACTTCCTTGCTCCTGCTAGCTGCACTCTTTCTGATACAAGCCAAGATGCCATACGCCTTTTTGGCCACCTGGACACCCTGCCGCCTCATGTTCAGCCTAGCATTGACCAGCACCCCCAGGTCTATTTCCTTTACACAGTCTTCCAGCCACTCTGCCTCAAGTCTTTCCAACTTTTCATTTAATTATAAACACACGAAAGTGCTGAAGAGTGTGAGAAAAAACTATTAACAGATTGTCAAAAACATTTTGTTTGACAGAAAGGAAGTGGCTAGTGTCAAATACTTGAAAAAGAAAGTCTTATTGTTTAAATAAATACAAAGAGATGTAAAATTATAGTTCATCTTCTATTAAAAAAAAATATTTTATCATGAAAAAACACAATTTTTAAAAATTATTTTTCATAATGTTTTTTTACTTTTTAATGGGGAAGAAAATTGTGGAATCGGGCTTAATTTTATAAATATTTCTTGAGCAACCCCATTAGATTTTTTTTCCAAGAATGTCATGTACCAACTAGCTAATACTGGGAACAGTGGGACTGCAAATCAGGCACAGAAAGAAAATGTTTCATACTAAAGCATGCATGTCATCAACTTGAAAAATGTACACTAAGATGATCTTTGCCAAAGTCATCTCAGTCAGTCACTGACTGGTACTGACCCTCAACATGAGTTTCCCTGCCCTCACAGTCAGGGCAAGGTGGGCATAGTGGCTAGGAACCTGGCAGGTTGGACTTCTGGCCTCACCCACCTGGGACATTCAGTCATCCTTGCTAAGATTTAGTTTTCAACAGCAACCATACTTCTTCCCATTGGCACTAAGGTGTGTACTGCCTCTTCTACTCCATATCCATATAATTTCAGCCCTATTACAGAGGTTGCTCCGAAAGTAATGCCTCCTATTTATTTCCATGGAAAACACAAGAGATACCAAGTGTACAATAACACTTTTTGATAGAGCAAATTCTCATGTACAAAACAATATTTTTCAACAGTCACCGCTATACATTTTTGCCAGTAATGAACACAAGCTTGCATACGCACTCGTAAAAATGTGCACCAGGAGAGGTGACCCACTGTTTCACATCTGCTGTGACGGCATTGTCTTTGCAACACACCACTCATCACCTCACTGTGCTCACATCCACTGTTTGGTCTCCAGAAATGTCCAGCAAGCACTGAGGAAAGTCAGTGGGTGCTATTTTTTTCCACATGGAGTAATTCAATGGCACACCATTTCTTCATATACACTTCCATGTCAGATACCATTTTGTCACACTGCCCCTTTGATGCCATCTGCCAGATAGCAATAAATCTTAACATAATATTATCAGGAAGGTTCAACCTCTACTGCCATACCACTAACATCCACCTTTGACTGTGGGCCAACAGAATAAAATAGGAGGCACTACATTCAGAGCAGCCCTCATATTTCTGTGTTATGGAAGTAGGGTGCTCAATAAGAAAGGAGAGTCTGCACACAAAGAATAGTAAGAGGACTGAAGGAGAAAAATGTGGTACTGAGATTTTCAGTGGAGGAACTGAGTAAAAAGTAAAAAAGGAAAGCTCTTCTCCTTCTCTTGATTCTCATCTCCTTCCAAAACTTTTTTTACATTTGTTTTAATTCAACATTTTAGATTTGTTGAATCTAAATTTGACCAGAAGACCCCTTGTTGTTGCCTCTCACTGATTACTGATGGCTCTTGTTAAGAATGGGATGAGCTCTGATGCACCTGGCACAGACGCTATAGTACACAGACTAATTCCACAAACTGTGAGACCAATCAACCAAAAAAATTCAATCTCATTCCTGAAAGCAGAAATTCCTTTTACTACTATGAGTAAAACATTAACAGAGAAAATATATAGTATCAGCCAGAAACACAGCTGAGGGAACAACTTTCTTCCTAAATGGGATGAAGTTAAATGAGCATAAGTAGTCAGGAACCAGTAGACAACTACAGTCTTGAATCTTCAAACAGCATTGCCAGCTTCACCTGCTCCCCATCTGTTCAGTAACACAGGCAACCATGAACATAAATAAAGCTTGAAGTCTCTACCTCTGTCTTCCAAAGGCCCAGTGCTCTGTGTACTGGATATCAAACAATATCTATACTTTTGGGGTACAAGTGGAAAAAGGAAAGCTAAATGCACAAGAGATTAAGTTTCTATACAGCTGATCCAAGACTGCAGAATAAACTCCTAAGAAAGAGTATGTTCTCATTGCTCAAGTCAGTCTCTGTCACGTTTGGATCTTACTGGCAGCCAGATGATTCCATGAAAGTTTTCTACCATATCCATCCTCTTGGCAGACTGAAGTTATGTAACTTATTTTCCCTCTGACTGCCAATTGCTGATCTTACTCCACACACATCTTAGGGCCTGGTTCCCAGGAAAGTAGGTCTCCAGTTGGATAACAGTGATGTTCCGTGCTACTGCAACCCTCAAATATGAGTCACCTACAGAAGTAGTGCCGGGGAGCAAATTCTGCCTGCTGTTTAGAGAAATAAAGGCCATCAGGCAGTAGACAGGGGAGTCTGTGCTGAATCAACAACTGTCCAGCAGAAAGTTTCCAATGCCATATAGATATCTAGGTAAGAGCAGGAGAAGGCAAGCACCCACAGCATTTCTCCCTATACTTACTCAATATTCAACTGTTTTCATGTACGGAGACTTTGTGAGCCAGATGAAGCCTGTAAACCACATGTAAATGAGTATGCAATCACAAAGGTTATTCAAGAAAAGGGAACAGGAATCCAAAGACTTCCTCCTCTCAGCTCTCTCAATTTAATATGCTGCATTTTCAGTAAACACATTCTTGAGAAAAAGCTACAAAAAGCCAAAAACTAACAGAGAAATATGGAATATAAATAAAACAGAGATCTTCTGTCCTGTTCTTATTCCCAGTTTCAGAACAATGTAGCACAAACTATCAGTAAATTTATTCTTAAAAGCACAGTTTTTAATTTAATATATCTGTAAATCTTTCTGTTAACTAGAGAGAAAAATATGACACTCTGAAATATGTAAGATGGAAAATAACAAAAGGAAATGGCTTTAATTTTCAATCCTACTCTTTTTAAATAAATAAATAAATAAAAACTCTTCCCACAGTAAAAAAAATTATAAGTTTGAGAAAACATATTATGAGGCCTCAAAAAAATAAACAGGAACATATTGATAAATTTATGGGGACATGCAAACCAACTTCTAAACTTGTGCACTATTTAAGCAGTAGGAAGCAGTCACTATGAAGAACAGATGAATGGTTCTGTAACATACAAGCCAAGAACATTCTTTGAACTTTGTGTCCGAAGTAGGCATTGCTCCTGGAAAAGGAAGCAATCCTTGTTCTTCATTTGTACTTCTGTGTCTGAAATAAAGGTGAATCGAAGAAAAATGGTGTAATAAGCTTATTAAGTAAAGTACTAATAGGTTAATAAGTTAATAGGAAAAGGAAAGTATTAAGGCAAAGAGGGAGAGGCTGAGGTATCATGCAGGCCAAAGATTTCAGTAAAGACCAAGATGAATGCATCTTATAGTCAGATTATATAACTGTGTCCTTATGCCCCATTTGCTTTCTTTCAAGCATATTTCTTACCTCAAACTGCTATTTCAAACAAATACATTCCTCCTGTTCCCAACTTTTTTCCCCCCAATCTGCCAATCCTAAATATTGGAAAAAGCAAGGTCTTGGTTCACATAAAGGCATGACCTTCGTTTGGAGTGATGGGTTTTTTTGATTTTTGGTTGTTTTTTTTTTGCCTTCTGAGCAAAATTTTCCAGCTTTTGTCTGCATTTATGAGGAACAGAGGAACAGAAGATTGTCTTAAGCAAACAAGAAACATAATACAATCATATGACTCTGTTTTTGGTGCTATTTTTTTAATTAAAAAAATCTCCATATTGTTCAACTTGCAATAAAATCATGTGGTAGTTCCTCATGCAGCATTCTTCATGTCTGCCCCTTGCCAGAAGTCTTATCTACCTTCAAGTCAGTGTACCTCTCAGTCACTTGTCTCAGGTTTGATCCCAAAGTGCATTCCTTAAGCCCCTAGTCCACTCGCTGTTCTCTTCATTGCCTTTCCAACACCAACTTTTTGTTTCCTTCCACTGCATACCCTTGCTCGGTTTTACTCCAGAGTTAGCAGCATGGGGAACAGACTTCTCATCCCACATCTCCCCTGGCCTGAGCAGTCTCATCCCCTCTCCAAGGCCTCTCAGGAAGAGGAAGCAAAGCTAATCCAGCAAGTATTTGTTCCCTGCTTCTGTCACCCCTACATCTGCCCAAGTCCTCCCTTCACAACCCTTCCAAACCTCCCCCAAACAGCATTCACACCTCTAGCAGCTCATCCAGGCCAGGCCAGGCCCTGTGTAACCATGATGTCCACCATTTGTTTTTTCATTTCTGGGCCACAGAGAGAGCAAGTCAATCCACACTTTGCTGCTTAGGCTTAAGTCCCAAAGGAGAGGACATGTTAAGACTGTTCCCAAAGTGAACATAACATAGTGATTTCTGCATTACATTGAGAACAAGGAAGTCCTTCATGGGAGGGACTCTCTTGAAGCACAAAACATCATCCAGTTGAAAAATCTCCTAAGTGCACCATACTGTCTAGTACTACAGCCTGGATAAAATTACGGATTAATTTAATCTTTCATTATTATTAATTTTATTTTAATTAAAGGATTTAATAATAATTCACAATTCAGAGTTAGACTTCACAACAGCAAGGATGTCCAAATCCATACTGACACACATGCCTGAGCAACATGAAGGATAAGAGTGTTGCTTACAGTGATCAAAAAAGGAAGTAAAGGTGATGTATGGAGAAGAGGAAAAGGACATATTAAAAGAGTTATGTTTTAGCTCTGTTTATTTGGAGTTGATGGCCAGTCATTAATGATAAATGTGCCAAGATTTTGGATTAAGGAGAAAGAGCCGAAGTAGAAAAAATTCGGTGTTTTAGGCTCCTCCCCTTCCTTCCACTCCCTTTGAGAACACCAGAAAAGAGTGACAGAGGAAAGAATTAATTGCATAGAGAGGAACCTGCAGGTGAGCGCTAAAAAAAGTTGAACGCTTTAGAGGAAAATCTATAGGTTATTGCCAGGATTAAGGAGTTTTGTTGGTTTTTTTTTTTTTGTCACAGTGAACTGGAGAAGATAATATTGATAATTAAGAAGAAAAGAATAGCTCAGGAGAAAAAGCAGAATGATGCATTTCATAACAGATAAGAAAGAAAGAATTTTCAAATCCATTAGTAATTGAGGATAATGTTAATTAGCAACTATTAGAGATAGCTTGTATCCAAGTCACAGCTTCAGCTAGCAAAATAAATCTTTGGCTTGTTAATCTTGCATCAGGGCAGCTTGAAAAGTCTTTTTTGGCACTTCACTGAAACTCCTCACCATTACTTCTGCTCATCACACCGATCTGATCACACCTGTTCATCAGAGATGGGGACATAAACCTGGAGGATTTAAAAACTAGTTATCATACATAGATTTTGATCGCTTCACAGACGTTAGTACTTTCAGATTACTGAAAGCAAATGCAAAGAACTAGGTCATCTGTGATGAAACAGGGAACTTGATCCCATAAATCACAGAATCTTAGAATACTCCAAGTTGGATAGGATCCACAAGGATCAGTCACTGAGTCCAACTCCTGACTCCACACAGGACCACCCAAAACTCAAACCCTACATCTGAGAGTGCTGGGCCTGATGCACCTTGAAAACTAAAAAGAGTAAAACAATGACTCTGACAAAGTTCAAGACACTCTGAATGACTTCAGTCATTAGACATATTTAAATGCCTGGTATTAAGCGGTACAGCATGAAGACACTAGATCTGCTTCTGGCCTTCTATCTACAGTGATGGATAATGACTCTCTATCCAATATCCAGCATAAGAGTTGGGGCTGCAGTAATCAGCCATATTGATCTCAAAACTAGTACTGGATCTCAGCTTCCCCAAGGCTTTAGAAACACTTTTTTTCCAGGACTGCAGGCTCTTTGGTCCTCTGGCTGGAGGTAAGTGGAAATTTTATAACATCTGTACAAGAGTACAGACAATGAATCCCACAGTAAATTCTGAGAATTATCTTGTGGAGAAGGGCTGCCAATCTTTTTAAAAAGTTATGAATATCTAGGGAGATACCAGAGGAAAGGATAAAAGGGAGTAAAGTACTCCTGTCCAAAAGAAAAAGAAAAAAAGCCAGAGAGTGTTTCTGGTAATCTTCCTGTAAGTTTATCTTTATCGTTCTACAAGGAATGGAACAAATACTAAAAAAGTATTTACTGGCTAGCAATGAGTTTGTGTGAGTCAAACAGTATGAACTTAGAAAAAGCTTGACAGAAATCCATTTATTTAAAAAAAAAAAAATAGTGAGAGAAGTGAATATATCAGCATGTGACAGTATGAAAGACGTTTGATGTCTTATAAAAATCATAACTTAAAAAATTAATTAATTAATTAATTAATCTGATCTGCGATCAGATGTCGCAGTTTTCCCACTGTGTATTCATGTTCCTCTTTGGACCCTCAAACCATGCACTAACCCCTTGAAATACCACTTGCTTGCTGGCAAAAATATCTCAAATTCTTCAGCCTTTGGTCTAGAAATGATTCAGCACAGCTTGCCCATGGTTACCACCTGCTTACCACAAACTGTGGATGTTTCCAGGAGAAAACAACGGGATGGCGGGGGGGGGGAAGGAAATCAGGATAGCGTCCTGTTCTACCTCTGGAGTAGACTGTGTGTGTCTGACAGCACTGGCTGTGCACAGGGAGCCACAGCAGAGGGAGGAACTGGCCACTTAAACATTATTAGAATGCCTTGTTGAGGACCTCTACTGGATCAACTACATAAAGTCTACTGGAAGTCCATCCTACTAAGACACCTAAAAGAAATTAGCTAACCTAAAAACAGTTGAATTGAGAGGCAGATGGCAAAGAGAAGCTGTCACTGCATGCATTAGCATGCTCCTCTTCAGCTCAGGCATTGCTTCTCTTCTGGATGTTGAGCTTGTGAGAGGAAGGATGTGATCTTTTCAAACACATAGCAAGAAACTGGAGAAACGTGTTAACTTGCAGGCATCTACAGTGAGAGGGTACTCTCTTCAGGACTTTGGGACATCAAGATATCACATTAATTTTGGGGGACCCTTTTTGCTCTAAAGATCTTGACAGAAGAAGAGTCTCTACTAGAAGAAATAAAAGCAGAAACATGCTGGCACGTGTGACCTACAAGGAAAGGTATAACACCTCACAAAATCTATTTTGGCTAAGTGAGTGTTAAGACTGCTTCAGTGGTCAGGAATTTAAAAGGTGCCAAGGAAGAAGAAAATACATTTAATGTGGTGGGAAGAATAATAAGGGGTGGGGTTAAATTAAAAAAAAAAGATAGGAATAATCCTTGTGAATAAATGAATAAGTCCCAACTCTGAAGAAGTCTTCCAAATCAGTCATAAGATAATGTCTTTGGGTTTCTAAATCCAGAGCATGTCAAACACTTAAAAACAATCAAATCTATGGAAAATATGCCCAAAGATACCAAAAATCTGAAATAGATGGTCATCTCTTAATTTCTTTTGTTTGTTCAAAAAAGTTCGGCGTTACTCCTTAACCAAATGTAGAAACCATAGCATAGGAACCTATTTTTATGATGAATCTGATTTAAAAAAAAAATCATTTAAATACATTAATTACAAATAAATAAATAGTGTCTAATCCTGTTACTACCAGGATTAGACTATAACTCTCTCTGTAGAGCAGTTTTGCTGCTTCTAGGACCTTGAGTTCTAAATCTGAAAGCTCCCACAGCCTCTACATAACCATTAACAATCTTCCTCTTATCTGATTGCTAAGAAATAGTCATCCTGGGCTCTGTCTTCTGTCCTGAATTTAAAAATAGACTCTTTTACACAAATTCTGTCTGAATATTCTGCCATGTGCTGTATGACAGCCCCAGTTTGTTAGTCCTTTATGCCAGAGAGAGAAAAGGCTGCTCCTTTGAATGATTTACTACTCTCTTTGTATTTTCACTGACACAATAATTACTTTCTCTGCATTTTTTTTAAGAGTCTTTTTATGCAACTCCCCCATATCCATCAAGCTTAACGAGCACAGGCAAATGCTTTTAAGTGCTCTTTTCCAAGGACTGAGACACAGATGTCTTTTTGGTAATGTTGCATGCCATTGACCTCAATGCAAATTCTATGCCTTCCACTGGTGCACCATTTAGACATAATTTGCTAAGTAAGGGTTGGGGCTTTTTCTTGGTATTTCTTTTTTCATGGGGAGGGGGTTGATTTCTTAGAATCTAGGTTCAATTCCCAGCCTTCACTTAGAGAGTTTATCTTAATGTTGTTGCACTTTTCAGCAATCAATTTATATGCAAAGATATAGCCACTTTTCAAATTATAAAAGATACTAACCAGCAAAGAGAGAAACATTCATTTAATCACTTTTCAGAGTTGAATCTTTCTGAGTTTTCTGATTCAAGCATAATCTACCTTCCCTTGCTAGATTCTCTTCGTCATACTATCAGTATTTTGCAGAAAAAATCTGAGAGAACAGAGTAGAAAACCAAGTGAGATGTGCGTTATGGTTGCACCAAATTCTGTAATGCTGCCCTCTGTTTGAATAAAGCTTACACAGAATAAACTGGCATGTTTGGGATTTTATCCTATTCAGTTTCTTCTAATTTTCTACACATACTTTTTGCTACTTCTTAAAACCCAATATTAACTCTGTTTTTGAAGGAGTAACCTTGTTCTTTCTCTTCCCACAGGATAACAGTGATATTTACTATTTTTTATTTCATTTTATGCCCCTCATTAATTGCCCAAAAACTTGCATCCCAAAATAACTCCTGAAAGAAGGTCAAAAGAAAGACCTGAATTAAAAATACAAATTCTTTTCAAACTTCTGGTAAAAAACGCAATGTTGGGAAACTGCTTTGGTTTTTTATAGCAGGACAGCAATATAACTGATTCCTTAGTTTAGAGAGCTGGTCTATTTCTTCTAGTGTCTTATCTCTGGCACTAGTGAGAAGCAGATGCAGTATTCCCTGAAATGGATCTGCTTTTTCTGTTTACTAACCCTGAGTGGATTTCTTTTCCACGTATTTATCAACTTGCCCTTGAATACATGTAAACTATCACACCTGAATTACACACAGCATCATCTGACAGGAATTTCCTGTCTGCTGCATGAAAAATGTCTCTTTTTTTGTTTGTTTTTAACTTGGCTTCTATTAGTTTCCTTGCATTGAAAGACAACAGACAATGCTGCTCACAACTTTGCAGATTTATCTAATGCCCCCAGATCATCAATCTATTTTCATAGCAAAGAGTTCTAGCCTATATGCCTCAGAGCATGAGCAGAATTGATGAATGTGTAAGCCTTAAAGACAATGCTAACAAAGTTATTCCCTCCAGGTGCATAATTCTATATTGTTAACATAAATGCTGTTAACAAGTGATGTTTTTGTTGGTTTTTTTTTAATAGTCAGGCCTTCTTATTCCACAGTGTCTTTTGTTTAGAACATAGACAAAAGACAGATTTTCATTTCTGTATTCACTTTACATTAAGGGAAACCAAGCTACAAAGTTGTAAGTTATATAGTTAAATCAAATGCACAAGCAGAAGACAGAGAATATTTGGCTAGGTAACCAAAGCATCCCACCTATTCACAAGAGCACTAATTTGCTGTATTCAGCACTGATGGATTCTTGGATGGATAATTAATGTCAAGAAAAATGCAAACAAATCAGCATCCAGAGGACTGTAAAGATATTAGAGTATTTAAATAGAAGACAAGGTGAAAAGATGAAGAAGATTATACTGATTGGTTTTATCTTCTCTGAAGAAGTGGAGGCTGGGGGCAAACACGATGATGATCTTACCACAGGTTACAGTGCTGCTACAAGGAGGACAGTAATCAACAAGTTTACATGGCCACCAGGAGAAACAAGATTTGCAAGATGGGTTAGACATTGCAGAAAGTTTCCTAATAAGTCAGAGCAAGCAAATGCCAAATAATCTATCTAAAGTGATCTGGAATCTTCTCCCCAGAGAGTTTTTAATGTCTTCTAGGGTGGCATGCTTGATCCTTCCCCAGTCTATACAGACAAGTGAATTTCCAGAATCCCTCTTCATCCCATCAATGGTTTCCCATTGATATAACATGTGGCTTTAATGGGACACAGCTGCCTAAAAGCATTTTATGAGTTCTGTTAACTAGCCAAAAGGCCAATATATGGACCTGCAAACAGCAGAAATAGCACACAAGAGCTATTGTTCCTTGTCATATGGTTTTATTTGTATGTTATTTGGTTTGAAAAAAATAAATCTTGCCTATTCAGTTTTTGCTGATTCAGTCTGTTTAAGACATACACAATGGGAAAAACGTAATTGAAGCTCTTATTCTGAATTCAAAATTTCCAAACTGCTAAGCGCATCAAGGGGCTCTCGTGACAATACAAACAGAATTTGTTCTTAGGAATACGCCTAACTGCAGTTTTGTTCCAATTAAAACATATTTTTGGCTTGTTTTTTGTGGTTTTATTTTGCTGTTGTCATTTTTTGTTTTGTTGTTTTTTGTCTCTGCTTACTATAACAATTGCTATGACCTAATGGGAGCTCAAGCTTTAGCATATTCTCCAATGTTATAACCATTATGCTTCTTCATAAACTATAAAATCACACACCTTCTGTTTTCTCGTGGCAGAATTTGCTCTGATTTTGCAAGCAGGAGTATATGATCATGGACTGCTGCATCTAAAGAAAGCAAGATTCATTGTTAAATCCTTCTTGTGACAACTCGGCAACAATGTGTGAACAAGGCTTTGCCTCATTAGACACTAACAGATGATTACAGAAAAGTATCACACTGGTGCTCTTTAATTTGATGATGTTACTTTAATCTTGGTATTCCTGATTCCTGTCAGCTTCTCATATAATTAGTGAAGAGAGGTAGGTCCCAAACTACAGACTAAGCCCTTTCCATTGAGCAGAAAAACAGATACCATTTCTAATAGGCACCTAAGTAAAATGCTTTAATTTATAAGCATGAACCTTCTCCTTTGGGTACAGTCTGCCAGTGCCAGGTTAAAAATATTATGGGAAAATTTTGCTCTACCAGGGCCTCCTTTAAAGTAGGGAAAATTTTCTAATAGAAACAGAAGCAAACTGCCCAGTAAAATAACATAAGAATAGAAGTCTAGGTTAACATCTGCAAAAACTTAGTTACACTGTTTAATTCTTCCAAACAGATTCAAGAATTAAATAAAACTATCTATATACCTGTCAATATTGTAAGAAAAAAAATCACAGTTTAAAGTGCTTTAATTAAATCTTGATCATGCAGTTAAAAACTACTCATCAGATATCGTGATAATAATTCAAATTCACTCAGTAGCTATAGCGCAGTTCTTAAACACCTTTACAGTAACCGTATAATAACAGCCCAATTCATGCTTTAATGCCAGTTTCCTATCATCTTCTCTGCATGCATACTATATACTATACCATTACTTGTCTGTCATGAACAAAACTGACCATTTTCCTCTAAGATTAGAATTAAAAAAACATTTTTAAATTTGCAAACTCAGGCACTTGCAGTTAAAAGAATGTCAAAGCTAAAACCAATTGCTTTTATTGCTTCCATTTGTACATCTGCATTGCCGCTTCACTGCATGCATCTTAATATCAATACCTTGATTCCAGCTGATTAGCTCTATTTTTTTAATTATCAATTTTTATAATTTGTTCTAAAATCTGACATACTGCTCAAGTCAGGATAAGAGGCTTTTTGTCACCTTCTCCCTTATACCTGTTTTAAACGTAGGTTACATAGGTGTCAAGCAGCATGATATATATGTTTAAACCCTTTGCTGTTGATCTTACAGCTTTGAAAGAACCAGGACACGAACTTGCACAGACTATTCAATTCCCCACTTTTGTGTATGTGTTAGGCAATGAGAAATATTATGAGGATGAAGACAAGTCCAAAATTAAGGCTGTACAAGCTATTTTATCTCTGCAATCTAGTTGCTGAGATATTGATCTGCAAAATAGCTAATGTATTTTTAAAAAGATTTTGTGTGGAAGTTTCTTGGTTTGAAACATAAACACTCTTCTTTTGTCAAAAATTAAATTTTATATGCTGCCTTCTGACATTCTCAATTCCTGTGGAAAACTAAGAACCATGGATCCATCACAAAAACCTTCTCTGTCCCTTCTCTGACAGCCACTCTTATGCTGGTTCTTCCTCAAACATAATTTTTCCTGTTTTGACTTTCTTATGTAGTTCTGATCCTTACTGCTTAGCTTTCTGACCACATAAACACTAGAAGAGACATCTTTTCCACCTTTCTTGTTTCTCCCACAGAAAACACCTGCTTGGGTTTCACAGTCTGTCTGCCAGTTCCATTTATTCTGTGCAGGCTTTGAAAAGCAGTCTCCTCACTTTTCCTCTGGCCATCTATCTCTTCACACCTTTCCTCATACTAATCTCCTTGTCCCTCCCATCCTGACTGCTAAATCATGCTCTTCTTACCTCCCCTGTATCCCTTAAGTATCTCATGATATTCTACAATCAGGTTCTATGTCCCAGTCTATTGCTTGGATCCCTGGACCAAGGTCAGGCTCTCCTCCATTATTCTTTCCAACTTTCGGCAGCTTCTTCCTAAATAATACGTAGGTAATGAAGAGAGGGAGCCCCTGCTCTTCATACAGATGAGCCAACGAAGCGAGCAGTGCTCCAGGAGCTTCAGTTACAACAGAGGTCTGCCTGGGCATGCAAAGATAAACGCTAGGGAATAAGGCTGAAAGCATCCAGCAAATGTGAACATTTTTGTACCTTGTGATCTTGAAACAGATCACCACTTTGCTGGATTTGGCCTGATTGCACAGAGATAAGTCACCCTTTATCCTGTGGCCACTTCTCTTCCAAGTGTCAAGTTTTCACTCAAAGTAGAGACATACTCAAGCAATAAAGCTTTTCTTCAGCAAGGGCCAAGCAAGACTTGAAAAGACTTTTGGCAGCCCACACAGCATATGTGCAAAACTCCATTAGAATCCACCTTTTTTAGACTAATACAAAGCCTATGCTGACTATCTCCCCACTAATGAGATCATAAAACTCTGACCTGAAGATCAACTGTCCCACAGCTACGCTTGGAGTTCCACACAGAAGAGATTATCTTCACTCTGGAAAACTATTTGTACAGTCTCACTGAAAAAAAATAAGAAGAGGAGGATGGGGATGGAACTACTTCCAATTCATTTTAAATGAATTACTTTTGATAGAATTATGCTGAGACCTGCTTCAGTCATGTAGACCAAAATAAGAAGTCAGATTTCAACACAGACAGTATATTTTGACTACATAATAAGCATCTGCAAACAAAGTCCACAGCAGGATGTGTCAGGCAACTTTAATCATAGGTGGGGCTGATACAACCACTTTATCATAGGGAAACACACTACATATGCAGGGAGATCTGCCATAAAATAACCTCCTTCCCGTTATTACCCTGCAGATCCAGTAGCTCCATTACTTCAAGCCACTTGAATTTTGGCAGCCTGGTGACTAACAGCCAGAAGCACAATTTCAAGCTGATGACAAAACACGAACCTCACAAAACAACTCATAACGGCTTTTCCAGCTTGTGATTTTCAATGGGCAAAATTAACAGCAGTTATGCACTTGCCGCTACGTTAAATGGTTTAAGTCATCAGCAATTTCTGGAAATTTCTCCAAACCTAAAGCCTGTAGCTAACAGAAATTTTCTTGAACTGGCACTGATACACTCAATAAACAGACTTTTAATCTACCTAACAGTTACCATGCACTACCAAGGGGGGAATGTCTCGAATGTACTTCCCCAACCCAGTGCACATCCTGTAGGACTGCTACAGTGCCAGTGGTATTTCTGCACTGTGAAACTTCACAGGGAGATTATTGCAATACATTTTGTTTGGAGTACAGTAGAGAAGCTGTCACTGCTTCTTTGAGAGAAGTCACTCTACATCTCACTAATTATTGCTCCAGAAGCCAGTTTTGTCAAAAGCAGGCTCAGACAGTCCTGCTCTCATAATCTAGAACACAAATGCACAATAGGTGCAGCACAGAGAAACGTACACCAACACACTGTACTTATAAATATAGGCATGCAATTAAGTCACGACAAATATTAATCAAAACAGAAACAACAGCAAAAAAAAAATAGATTACCTACTTTGATAGATTCATACTTGCAGTCTTCTCATTTTAAAGCAAAAAGACAGGAGAGAGAATATTAAAATTTCTTGCCCATTTGGGTGGCTTCTTTGCACATGTTCCTGAATTTTCAGCTATGATGAGATCCGCTCATTGGCAGTCACCAAGAGGCTGATATGACCATGAAATGAGGAAACACAGGGATGAAAAATAAGGTGCTAGCACCACCATTTGCTGAGGGCTGGAAAAACTAGCAGAAACTTTAAGGGACTATGAAGACCTATTTCTATAATGCAAGCTGCTTTTAACTCATTTACCATTGCTGCTATAAGAGATGCTTGAACAAAACATGCTCTCAGCATTAATTATTTGCCAGGAAAATCTTAATGAAGTCCAGATGATGATTTTTATTCCCAGCACCATAAATTTTTATGTGTAAAAACAATTTCATACAATGCTTGTGGTTTTTTAGTTATTTGAGTTAAACACATTTTTTTACTGAGAGTTAACCATATACTGGCAATGAACATACAGCAGCTGGCAGAGGTGGACTGAAATAGCTTAAGAGAATTACCGTGCCCCTGGAAATCTCATGTTTTCGTACTGCTCCCCAGTGCTAAGGAGTTGGGGTCCTGTCAAGGGCCCATGGCTGGCCCTTCCACTGCTGCATGGTGCTCCCATGTCTGCCTCCCGCTTCCTGGAGCAGCCTATGGCTGCTGCTTCTCAGTGAGGAGAGGCCTTCGAAGCAGAAAACTAGCACAAATCTTGGTTAAACAATTTGAGGCGGGGGGGCGGGAGGGGACACAACAGTCTGATTTTGAAGGATACTTGTAAAGAAACAGATTGCGACACCTGCATTGCAAAGTGCATACTTGATTAACAGACTTGATGTAGACTCTTAAAATCTAATTTGCTTCTGTGTTCTCTGCTGTCTGCTAGTTTAATTTTGCTCCTATTGAGCAACAGACTTGCTTATGACAAGCATCAATTCATGGCAAAGGATGCATTAAATCTTTTGATTTTTCTCTTTTTTTCCAAGGAAAAACTATCCTGTGGGGGGGGGAAATGCTTTAATGTGGGACAAAAGTAGCTTTGCATTTACTAGTTTGTAGAAAATTTATGGAAGCATTTCTATTGCAGTAATATGTTGATAAAGTTTTCTCTTATAAAGACATTACTGCTGGCCCAAACAACCTAGTAAATATTCCTTTAACAAAGTTTTTTAAAGTCCTGTATAGTTCTTTACTAGGGTTCCTCCTTTACTTATTAAAAAATTCAATTCAAATAAAATAAAAGATTAAATAAAATAAAAATAATGGAAAATCTGGGAAACAGGCTGCCCAGTGAGGTTGTGAATGCCCCTTCCCTGGAAGCATTCAAGGCCAGGCTGGATGGGGCTGTGAGCAACCTAGTCTAGAGAGAGGTGTCCCTGCCTATAGCAGGGGGTTGGAACTAGATGATCCTAAAGGTCCCTTCCAACCCAAACCATTCTATGATTCTATGATTCTAACATTAAAATAAACAATAAAAAATAATAAATAAATAACAGATTTTCTGTAGATTTAGATGTGTGAAGAAGTTAAAGAGCAAGAAACAGTTACCCCATCTCATAGCTATATTATTTGATGTCAGCTCAGTGCAGGGTAGGTTCGGAGGGGTGTGAGGAAGAAAAATTGAAAAATATCTTCTAATGCTTTTCAACTCTTTTCTGAAAACTGTTTAGACTCATTCACCATCCCAAGTTTTCTGTTGCAAATCTGTAGCTGAATTTCTTGTTCTGGCACATCTTTCAACAAAAACACTCCTCTGTCATCCAAAAGCTTCCCAAACCTGATTCCTAGAGCTGGTGGATGGGCTGAGGCACAGGTAACAGTGTGGACTCTAGTTCCTCACAGTCTGAAGGCTCTTTACAATTTCTCACTATGATAGTGAGTTAAAAAGCATCATTTAGATTTACTTCTGTAATGTACAGAACTGAAACATGAGAGCACAGCAGGTGACACAGAACAAAGATGAGAAAAGACTGCTATGAGCAGTGGCCTCCTATTGGGCTGGTGTCATACCACATGATCCTACAGAAATTAACAGAAACCACTTGCATGCGCACAAGTTGAGGCCTTCGCCTCAAAAGAACAGAAGAAACTTGTTCATATATAGTAGACAATGAAAAAATCAAGAGAGCACAAATCAGGGTTTTTTTTAAGCTAGTTTTTTGGGTAGTTTCAAGTATTTTCAGTTATTTCATATGTTTCCTCCAGCTTGTGCAATTCTGTAGAACCAAAATGGATTTCAAGCCATTGCCTTCTTTTCCTCCACCATTTTGACTCCCTCAGATTTCTCTGTACTGTGTAACCAATTTTCTTGCTCTGCTTTTTCATGCATGATCTCCCCAAGTTGTCAAACCATGAAGCCATGGGCCAATGCTACAAAGCAGCCAGAAATACTTCCTGAAGTCGGGCCTAAAATGCTTGTTTTTCTTCCCTTTGTATGTCAGCCACTGTCACAGTTACGCACACATGCTCAAGAGGAATTCAAAAGTCAGGCTAAAAAATCATTAGGATTTTATGCATTGTAGTTGCTTGTTCTGTCTCATTGCAGGATTTTTGCAGAACATCACACGCTCCCAAGCCTCTGTGATTGCTGAGGGAGGTATAACTGCAATTGGGACAATACAGTAGTCCAAGGAATCTAATTCTTGGAGAAGGACCAGAGCATCCAAGTCTTCTCTTCACAGTGGTGTGTGAAGAGTCCTTATGAGACTAGAGCCAGGGCTCCAACAGCCAGCTCCTCTCTCCACATCCCTTTGGTGATGTTAAGGGCAAAGAAAGGAAAGGAAGGAAGGAAGGTGAAACAAAATCACAAAGGCATTTTTGGACAGTGGAAAACTGGGGTAGAGAAAACTGCCAAAGAAATGTCATATGCATTCCCTCCAGGGAGGTAGGAAGGGAGAGCTTAATGTTATGGGGCAAAACTGAGGGCTTCTCATGGCCCAACATGCTACCAGCCTCACTCCTGTCAAACCAATTATGAGCAGTGCATATCTCCTTAGATAAAACCACAGCTGTACATATACTATTATCCTAGTGCTACACGCTGCTAATGTATGTATATATACTCACATATGCATGCAGAGCACATTGTCACCATATCATCTAGGGAAAATATCATCTTGTTTATAACTGCAGGCTGCAAAGCAATCATCTCTTCTACAGCAATGCTGACATTACTGAGGATTCTGCTCACAAACAGGCACATAAACCAAGAACATTTCTGTTAGTCTCCAGTCTTGTAAGGAAACACAAGTAGAAAATAAAACAAGAAAAAAAAAATCAGAATTTAACAAATGACAACAAACATAGAATCATAAAGGTTAGAAAAGACCTCTAAGATCATCCAGTTCAACTGCCAACCTACCACCAGTGTTGCCCGGTAAACCGTGTTTTTTAGTCCGCATCTACATGGTTCTTGAACACCCCCAGGGACAGTGACTCCACCACCTCCCTGGGCAACCTCTGCCAATGCTTCAGTACTCTTTCAGAGAAGAAGATTTTCGTAATATCCAACCTAATAACCAAACATTCATCATCAAGCTGCTGCAGCTGGTGCCATGTGAACTCAGCAATTAAAGAATTAGCAGATGTTTTCAGTATCGTATTTATTTATGAGAATTATGCAAGCAGACATATTCAGCATTATTACTGTTTTGTTTGGTTTCTTTTTTTGTATAACACTTTCATACTGCAGCAATTTAAATTCTTCTGTGAATCCACGCATGACATTTCCTTCTCAGTTGAAAGATCATTATAATCTGTATTAAAGACAGAGCTAGTCTTTAGTCCTTTAAGATCTTAGTCAAAGTGAGCCAGTGGGCTCTACTTTCATTTGAAAGAGAGAACAAGGATGTAAAAGCTCTCATCTTTAAAAAAAAAAAAAAGCTAGAGCAGATAACAGATGTCAGAAATATGGAATGCAAGAGTACAAAAGGAGCAGCCAAAGTCATCAGCAGCAATGCAGGGGAAACAGTAACTACATTTATTAGTTGAAAGTTACCCTACAACTGTCCCCCTTCTGCAGCCCCCAGTATTGGCTATTTCCATATGTAAATACAAGGTATCAGAGTATATCAGTCTGCTTTGCTATTGTAGGCCACGTAAACATGCTTTCTAGGCCATCTCTCTATAGAAAGTTCAAAATCTTTTCAAATGCAGATACACAAAAAGCAGTGAAAGGTCCATTCTACAATCATACATAAGTCTCTACATGAAATAGTTGCCTATCTTAGGAATAGTCTCCATATTCCTCTTCTTTCCCTCCTGTCTGTTGCATTCAGGCAGCTTAACTGTTGGGAAGAGTTGTTTAACTGAAGTAAAAATAAACAACATCATTGTTGTGATTTAACCCTGCAAGCAGCTAAACACCGCACAGTCATTCTCTTGCTTTCCCTAAGTGGAGTGAAGGAGAGAACTGGAAATAAAACAGAGTTGGGGCTGAGATAAAAACTATTTACTAAAACAGAGAAGGAAAAAGGAAACAAAAAGGAAAATGGAAGCATGCAGTGGCAATGCAATTACTTGCCACCTGTTGATCAACATGCAGCTAACATAACAACTACCTGCTGACTGATGCCCTACAAGGCAGCATCTCACCTCCTGCCAGCCAACACCCTGCATCCTGCAAGTAGCAGCTGCCCCCTTGCCAACTCTCCACAGCTTTGAGGCCTTCCTCATGGTGTCACACAGTATGGAATTACTCTGTGCCTAAGTCAGGCACCTGTCCTGGCTCCACACTGTCCCTGCTGCCATGCCATCATGACAGTGGCTCTTTCCTGCAGAGCAGACCAGCCTGATCTGGCCCCATCTGCACTCCCATCACTCAGCAACAACCAAACATTGGTCTGCTATTAACACTGTCTCACTTGAAATCAGGACAATCTTAAAATGGTTAAAAAATACCGTTTTATTTAAGCCAAGATTTTGGCTGCCAAGATACCCAAAGAAACCCTGGTGAACAACTACCATGACTAGCAGCTGGCCTATGGCAGGAGGGTTGGAACTTGATCCTTGAAGTCCCTTCCAACCCAAGCCATTCTATGATTCTATGGCAAGGAAAGTTGATATTAATATTTCCACCATAAAATTTCATTAAAGATTTTGTAATTGATGAGCAATATGTGCTTGTATGAAAATAGCATATTTCATTCCAAGTCAACAAAAAAACTTGTCTGCCCAGGTCACTTGGATTGTATACTGACTGACTGGGTTTTCAATAGCCAACCTTTATGAGATTGGCTGATAGTTGGTCAAACTGCTAAAAGTAATTGTGCATTACTTGGCCCCAGAAGAAAAATGTTAATTGGTCAGCACAGCGCATCATATGTTATTTCAGTTCAATATCCTTTTTGGTGTTTTCTATTTTTGTTGCTGTTGCTTTACTTTACAAAGTAAAGTTTCTTTACTTTGATGTTTAGTTGAATTACTAACAATGAAAATAAAGTCAATTTAAAATAGTAATTGCATTTGGAAAATTTATACCAAAGATATAAATAGATGTCAGTGCTACGGTCTATTTCTAGGATGGATTAAAGACTGCAGGCTACTGAAAAAATATATATATATTCTATTGGTATCTTACCTGTCTTTATTAATGCCCAGATTCTCTTGGCGGAAGAAGTATCAAAGCAAAAATTGCTCTGAGGTTCTTTCCCATATAGTCAGCTCGTACATTGTTTTATGCACTGGTATTCATCTTCTTACACTACTTTTCACACTATTAGCACGTTTCCCTGCTTCACAATAGCTCTTCACACAAGCCTGGTCAGGAAAATACATCTACAGTAAGAATCCACTTTAGTTTCCTGGTGGTATTTAGTAAGAGGCTACACACAATGTAATATGTTACAGAAATTACACTTGAAAATTTAAAGGATTTTGTACTTCACTTATTTTGGACTCTCCCGAGCAGAGGAAAGAACATTTAAAGGCAGTTAAACAAGAAATCCCACAGCAGCGAAACTATGTAACTTACTGCCAGAATATAATTACCTTCATTTTCAATTTGACAGCTTGTTTTGTGGCTCTTTCAAAAGCTGAAGTATTACTCTGTCATGGGTAAGACTTTAAAAACAACTATAAATAAAACACTGAGCTCTAGCTTCTAACTACAAGGCTGAGGATAGAAACAATACAGCAAAATATTGCTATAGCTACCTACTTATACCATTGAAAAGATTACCAACTTTAGACAGATTTCTAAGATGCAATTATGTACTTCCGGATGGAAGAAGAACTTAGGTTCTCTTCGAGCATGAAGAGACACATCTGTCCCACTGCTACTTCTGTTGCATCTTATTCCACCACAGATTTTTCCAGCCTAACAACCACTTTGATAAACAAGCCTCTCCTTTTCTGGCCTACAAATATCCTTTTTTACCAATCCTTTTGCAAGCTGCTATTATTCCTCTGCTAACAGTATGTTAAGGAGAAACATGATTTGACCATTATAAATGAATTAACTTCAGTGTGGTGGCTGAAAACAGGCACCAAAAATTTACTGCAATATGTCATTATTTCACACGTGTGCTTTATCCAGATGCCAGTAACGATAAAATGATAAAAGACCATAGAACTGATTTAATGAGTGAATTGCATATATCTGAACTAGCGACGGCACAGAAAGTAGTAACTGCTGCCTTACCTTATTTGATGAGCAAACACCAGTCTCATAAGGAATGACCATCACACACCTAGATGTGTATGAGGAACCTACATCACATCCACATGGAGACTTCTGTAATTCAGGCAGTTTTCTACACTAACATCATGTCATCACTTTGCAGTCCGGTCCCATTCCTTGTTTGGGTCCCTTCCATGGCAGACCTCTACACCACCAGCATCAACTACCCTTGGCCACCCCACAGGGCTTGCCAGAGAAACCAGTCCTCACTTACCTCATCATTTTGGATTCTTACAGGATCTTACAATTCTTCTTTACTAAAAGACATACTTTGGGGTGAAAATGTAAACTCTTCTTCCAACTGAACGTTTTGGGCCTTTTGCTTCATTTTCAAAGCTCATATATATTAAAAATTACAATTGTTTTCTATTTGGAAGAGTGAAAACCAACAGAGCTACCTGGAAAGCTCCCAATATACTCTGAAATAATCAGGAGATTTTAATACTTTACTCCCGGCTCCCACTGCCAGTGACAAGCATGTTACTCCATTGAGAACTATGTCCCAGACATGGCCTAGTCTGCTGGGCTCCTGCTCTCCTGATATCTCTACATCTCCTCACATCCTGGGATTTCTTACCACAACCCATGGCTAAGCACCAAGGCAGCACTCGGGGGAGGCAGCAATCACCTCTTGCTGTGCTGATTTTCTTAACCAGTTGCCCCACTCTGCTGCAGTTTCTCCATCTGTTAGGTTGGAAGCAGTGGGCCAGCATCTCCGATCAAACACTTTGAAGTCCTGTCACAGGAAGTACTACATCAGAGAACAGTCTTATTATTAAATAATACTTTTATTTAAATGACAAGCAATTACTGTTTATTTTACTGCAATTTAATATACTCCAATTATTATCTAGTAATCTAGAGCTTAATCATTTACTAAGAAATGTGCTTATCAGAAATAATTTGGCATTTTTATTTTGTTATCATGGTCAGTATTACAATTATTTTGTGAGCACCACAGTGTGTATTTTCTGATCATAATAGTTTTGTACTCTGACACTGTTCCTTACAATGTTAACTCTGTTTACACAAAGGACTTGGTGTAGACCTGAACTTGTGGTCCATAGGACAGGCGCTAATCAGGGGCAGTACCACAGTTGACAGTAGTAAGAGTCGCTCTCCCAGCAGGTTCTCAAGTAGTAATCAAGGTGCTTACATGGAAAACAACGGCAAGTGTCCCACCAGGTCCCTTGTAAACCTCTGTTCTTCTCCAAGAACACTCCTTCAGCTTCCCAAAGCACAAGAAGAAATGACAGTCTTGGGCATCTTATCCACTGTTGCATTTTTTCACATGCGCTTTTACAAAAGTAATGTGAAGGTTACCATGAGAAGATTTTTTCTGTTTGACATGGAATAACAAGATCACTAACCTGTGCCCACCAAGAAACAGCAGAGTGGTAAAACCAACAGAAGTGTTAACTTCTGACTGCAGCTCTAAATCAAGCGTGCTCTCATTGGTGAAATATTTATTTAAAGCTTACTGTGGTCAGATATTTTTTTCCTCTAAGGTAGCCCAATTTGACACTGAAATTGTGTGATCATATATAGGAGACTTTTCAGATCTGCTTAAGTAAGGATTCTTCTAACATTTAAAGACTGCAATTTTGGTGATGTAAGAAATCACAACCTGACTTAGAAATATATGTCATTACAGTTTATTATAAGCTAAAAGTAAAAATAGAAGTTAATAGTAGAAGGATATTTCTCCACTTTTCTAAGGGAAAAAAATTAACAAATTATGGAGAGTCCTATACATGACTAAATATAATTTTCTAATGCTCCAGTACTTCTAATGCTTACAAAAAATTGTAAAGGTGGGTAAGCAACTGTAACCGCCTTCCCATTAAACAGAGGATACAGACTTCAGGACTTAACCTCCCCAGAACCAGAGCCTTGGAACTCAAACAGGAAGGAGCATCCTCCTGTTAAAAGAAAATACATATTTCTCTCTGATGAAAAAATAAGCTCGCACAAAAATAGATTAACATGAATAAAGGCCAAAGTATATAATGTCTCCTATGCATTCTAAAATGTAAATCCTGATATTCATAAAGCTTTATACAAGCATTAAGCCATTAAACACATATGTAACTACAAAGAAGATGGCTAAGCTGCAGGATTTAGGTGGGCAAACAGGAAAATCTGTCTACTAGAGCAATGGCATTTATAAAAGGGAAGAATATTTAACATTCATGAAATTTTCCTTTTTAAAGGAGTGGAAAAAATTGCAATTATATATTTTGTGAAGTGATGCTGATAAGGATGTGCGGCAATTATTTTTTCTTCCTGCAAGAGGCATTAACTTACGAAATTTAACAGTTTGTTTTGTGGAGCAAGTCTTCATGACGGTGTCATTATAACTATCTTTCACGGAAGAGCATCCTGTTTTATTTAGAAACTATTAAAAAAAAAATCTCCAACGCATAGGAGAGACACAAGATTCTCAGCTCCTCAGACCTTCTGGAACGAATAACTTACCGAAATGAGAACTTCAATTAAGTTGTTCAACCAATCAAAGCCAGGCAGATTCACTGAGGCAGCAGCCACGCATGACACCCATGGCATCTTCATGCTCTCACTTCTCCCCACCTTCAGCCACTACTGGAATGGGAAAAGGTCAGAATTTCTTCCAGTGGGAAAGGCGATTCTCCTTCATGATCGCTTCACGGAAGCGGTCACCCTCTGAATACACTGCCATTTTTCAAACAGAATAATCAGTGTAGTAGCTGTGCCTCTGGGAGACTCGTTCCCTGGCAGCCTGAGCAGGCAGGCACGTACCAGCACTGCAGGGTGGTCCAATCCCACCACCCAGCCACCATAGGGTGCAGCAGACAACTGCAGTGCCGCCAAGCATTAACGGCTGTAAGGCTTCTGGTGGCAGCAGTGACACAATGGGGGGGATTTTGCATTGATTCCTCACTTTTCCAAAATGAAACAACAGGTACCATTAGAGCAAGCAAGAAGCTGAGAGGTGGTAGGTGAGAGAATTGCTGCTCTAGGAATTCCCACACCTCAAAAATTAAATTTTTTACCTCTGCATGTGGACAGCTTTCAAACCAACTATCTCTTCATTCCTTTTTGTTCATTTTGATACTAACGGTGAAGCCTGTCCGAGGTAGGAAGCAGACTGTTCTACTTTAGGCTCTATACACTGAAGATAGGGTCTGGATTCCAGAGGATATTCCCCTTCCTAATCGCAGTTGATCTTTAGCAGCCATTTCTGGGTGCTCTGCACCTCCCAACACCAGATATTATAGCTCTTCCACTATGAATAAGTGTACATAAACACTCTGAAAGATCATCAGGAAGACTGTGGGGCAAGCCTGCCCACAGAGAGAAACAGTGGTAGGATTGCTGTGCATGCAAGCAGAATTAACTCGAGAAAATCCACATGAGCAGGGAGCAAGGAATCAAAGAGCACTGCCATCCCATAGCACATACCACTGCTTGAAGGCTCTGATAACAACTGCGGTGATGCACACAAAGTGAGAGTCCTTGCACAACAGAACACTGTCATACAGCATCTTCCAGCCTATGCTACCTTGCTTACTCCCACACTTCAGCAGCCAGGAATGATCATTATAAAGCTCAGGTTTTAATCTGAGAAAAAACATTAACAACATTTGAAAACACACTGTTTAAGAATAAAAATATCATTGTAAGAAAAAAAGTGGATATCCTAATGGAGGATACAGAATCTCTGTCCTTGCTAGTAAGCATTTTGTCCGTGAATGGGCCAGCTCTAAGCAGCAGCGCAGTCCTTGCCATTCCTCCAGCCTCATGAAGCTGGAGGGAGGCTTGCTTGCCTCACCTCGAGTTCTCACTGGGCCACAGTCCTCAGGCAGGTCTCCACCTCCCTCCTGCTCCAACTTCCTTTTTTTCCTTCTGCATCAAGGACAGAATTCCAACAGTTTCCAGTTTCTCCTATTTCTATCCTAAAGCTTATCTGCAGATCAGAAGTTTATAAAGCTTTGCAGTTAAGATTTATCACCAAATAGTTATTCTGGGCAACACTGAACCCATAACATTATTTTCTGTTTAGATCATCAGCCTAAATGCATCTCTGTTTACTGACTGCTTTTCAAATATTTATTCTTTTTTGATTCACAGCATTTCAAGCCTGCTCGTTCGAACTGCTGAGATGAACAATTGCTCAAAGTAAAAAAGGAAAGTCATCTTTAGCCTCATGAAGTCAATCCATTTCAGCTCCATTCCTGCAAGATGCATCTCAAACACTGACCCATCCTTCCACAAACCCTCAAGCAGCTGTAATTCACCAATGCAGGTTTGCGTGAACCTCACAAGTTCCCTTCATTCCTAATGGACACTCCCAAACACTGCTGTCCATCCTCTGATTGACTGTTCTCAATCCATATTCTCCAGATCTAGCTAATGCTGATGCACAGTGGAGCGACACCACATAAGTATTATTCTAAATGCATGTAAAATGAAGCAATATCAAAATGCAGCAGTGATGCTGCAATAATTTTTGCAGTAGTCTAGCACTGCTCTGTGCAGCCTGGCTCAGACCAATCTCCTAAGAATGCTCTAAGGGACTTTCATAGCACAACTTGCAGGGTTCCTTCACCTACTCTAGTGGCCATAGGACTTCTAATAACAATCATGGACTGCTTCACAAACATCTGCATCAGTTTGTCTGCTGCTGTCACTTCACCCTCTCTCCACAGCTACGATACTTTACACAGTACAGAAACTTGGCCAGGAGGGGAAAATGTTGAGTCAGCTCTGCTGGCACAGTGCTCTCTTCATATAAACACCAAAGACCTTCCGGTATCCAACAGATGCCACCGCACATATTTTGCAACCAGAGCCGCCGCACGTGGCCTGCGAACAGCGCAGCTGCACATGGCTGCCACTAGGCAGGGAGGCAGATTCATACGCAGACACAGGCTGAACTGATCATCCTCAGCTGTGGGTTCCATCCGCTGCCCGCTGAGGACACTGCCAGGTCAGGAGCTGCCCTTAGCAGGCAGCCTCATGATTTCCAAGGGAAAACCAAGTTTATCTTCCCGAGTGAATTCACGCCTCATCAACTAACAAAAATACCCCTTTGCATACACTCAGTCAGGGACTTAATCCTCTACAGGTCGCAGCTTGCAGCTCAGTTAGCCCCCACCACCTCTACTGTCATCTTCAGAACTGCAAAAGCCCTCTAACAACGGATTTCTCTACTTGGGATAGAGCAGCTCAAACCTCATTTGCTCACAGTGCGATACTATTTTCCTTATTTCTCCTACTTAAGGAAAGTGTAAGCAATCACAGGGGATAAAAACTAAGCAAACACATAGCAGCAGCTTTATTTATCTCAAAACAAGTGTTGTTCTTTGCCTCGTGGCTCGTTAGCTGATTTTAAACTTATTGGAAAAGTCATCTTTTTGTTATGGGGCAAAATTGTCATTTGTAGATCTTTATTTCTGACTCAGTTATTCTTGAATAATTATTAGTACAGTTTTATAAGCTCATCCTTCATTCCTTCCAGAAAAGAAACACTGCTCTACAAGATTCTTGCTTATTTCAACAAAAGAACAAAGTAATCTGAAGTCCTCCATTTGAAAATAATTCTGTTTGAACATTCCTTCCAATTTTTATTTTCTACACAGTTAAGTCATTTTAAATAAACTGTGATATTATTGGATTATAGGAAGCCAAATCTTTCTTTTCTGAAGCCATAGTTAATTCCAATTAATTTTGTTCCATTCCTCCATTATTATTATTTTTTGATGGTCAACAGAAATAGTCAACTTCTGTGGAGTTTAAAGAATACTTCTGTTTCATATGACTTAAGTTTTGGAGAATACAGCATCCAGGAGTCTTTATTTATCAACTGTCCCTGTTACAATTTTTTTACATGTATTTCCAGTAAATGCAAAAACAAACTAACAAAGAAAAAGAGAAATTAAGATAAACTCTTTATCCTGTACTTGTGATTGATGCAAACAAACCCACTAACAATAATGACGCACTTAAAACAGATGTTTGCCAACATGGCCTGAAACACATTCACATTGGTTTAAAAAAGAAAATGTATGAAACAAATGTTAATTTTCCCCCAAGGATGACTACCTTCAAAACAAACTGTGAAACAAACCTTAAAAAAGAGACCGTAAGTCAGTTCAGACTTTGATCAGCGGTTAATTACATTACACAGGCCAAAAATCACCTGAGCTTTGTTCATGTCAAACTATTTTTTGCTATTTGCTTTGGATAAGAGAACAAAGATGTCAGTGCTCTTCCAAAAGGAAAGCAAATACAGAGAATATTAAGAATCAGTTGAGAGCTTATAGTCCTTGATGAACTACATTAGATCCCTATTTTCAGAAATACGAATGCTAAAGTATTAAAAAGCCCTTATTTTACTTTCTGTTGGCATAACACATAGAAGACAGTAAGCAGCTTTATTATCATCAGCTTCATCTGAATACCCACCTCCCTTTTCTGAAGTAATTGGGAGAACTTTGCTGGTGACTTCATTGGGGCTGGAAGGTGACAACTGGTGCCACAGTGGTTGTGGGAGGGCAGGATATAGGAGTGTGGCACACGGCAGCAGATTGGGAGTCTCTTTGCAGACATCAGGAAATCATCTAACTTAACTATCAATTACGGCCAAATATGCATACATACTTTAGGATTTGCAAGCTCAGAGACTACTAAAGTTACAGCTGTTATCTAGACTGACTGGACCTAATTTCTTAATGCAGATTATTAAATGCATACAATGTGATAAAATATATTTCTTATATTTTTAATGCGTGTGAAGAAACACACATTTCTTGGTTACTTACAATAATATAAGAGAAATGCCCTAAGAATCAGCAAAACACACACTTGTATTTTCTCAAGTAATTAGCAAATTACTACACCCTTTTCCAGGATGCCTAAAAGTATTTACATTTCAATTTATTGTACTTGGAAAGCAGTGCTTTCATAAATTTAAGCCTACTCTATCTTGTCATTACTCCTTTTATTAAACTCTACCTGAAAAGCAATGTTGCTTCCTAAAACAAGAAAGAGAACTGACTTTAATCCAAGTAGACACAGGAGCATAAATTACTATATTTCCTAAAAACCATTGATGACACAAAAGAATGGATGTTTTTGCTGGTTTTTTTAAGCCAAGTCACTGAGAAATGATTCTGCAGAGTTTTAATAATAAAAGCAATCTAAGATATTCCAAGTTCATAGCCAGATATCAAATTTCTTTTCTTTTTTCTTTTTTTTTTTTTTTTTAAGTTTTGTTGGTTTTTTTTTAAATTAAAGTCTCATTTTCCTTAGTATAGTGCTCAGTTTTAGTGAATTATCATTTGCTGTGATGCTGTAGGAAGTCCACCATGGTCACACATACATAGTTAAGTCATCTTTACTGTTCTACCTATCCACATAAAATATATAATGGGAAGAGACAACTAAAAACACAGAATCACTTTTGAGTGTACTACTAAAATATATTTATTGTTTGAACGTCTTAAAATCATGAAGTTTAACAATCAGAAAGCGTGACAGGCAAGCACCTTTCATGATTAAAAGGTAATTCTGGACATACCATCTGGGTTTTTCTGAAAAATCAAGACTAGAAACTATTTTCTGTAATGGATAAGAGTATTTTTAATTTTTAACCCTCAGAAGAACTGATGTTTATTTGGCCTATCGATTAATTGTCCAAGAAACACAGCAGGTAGAAGAAACACTTTCAAAGTGACATGATCAAAGGCAACATGCAATTTTACTATAAATAATTTTACTGTATATCTATGCCAGGCATATGACTGGAGCCTGTGAAAGAGCCTATGCTGAAAAAGCATAACACTTTGTTTTTACTCAAGAGCAGACTAAAGAAAAAAATGGAAGAAAAAATCCCTTTCTCCATAACCATGATAGCCCTCAGCCAGTTTTCCAAGTGCCCTGAAACTGAAGTTCTTATGCATAAAAATGCACAGAGAAGTCCCATTTTGCAAAAGAAATAGCAACTGGATGGCCCCCACTTCATTTCATCACTGTCACCCAAGAAGTAAAGCACAAGGAACATCACTGAAGCTGATGCTCACCAGCAAGTACTTGCCAAAACTGTTAACAGATCTCAAGTGGCTCGTGCCATCAGTGCTGCTGCACTGGAATTGGAAAGCTGTTCATTTTTCACATATTGCCCATCATTTTCATGTCTGAAATATTATGCTGCCCAGGGATTTTGTGTTTGCTCTCCCTAGGCTGCTGGCTGTTCGCTGTCCATTAGGCTCAGAGTCTCTACTAAAACACTGAAAATCAGCCTAAGTAAGTATCTGTAGAGGAGGGAACAAAAATAAAGATCTATTTTCTACGCTTGTCTAGTAGACAGGGAAGAAGAAAAAAATTACTTTAGTTTCCTCAAAAATGTGTGTTTCAATGAAGAAACTGTATGTTTCTGTCCAAGTGCTCATCTTCTGTCCTTGTTACATCTTTGACACAGACACAGGGGATAAAATGGTGCTGATGAAAGCGAATCAACCCTTCCAGACGTGTAATGATCTCATAGTCAGGCAGAGCTAGGCTAGCAAGATCAAGGCCCAGCATCCGTGAAATGACCTCTCGGAAGTCTGCCAGCTGCAAGAACAAACAGAGAGGAATTACTAATACATTAATTACCAAGAACAGGAAACATGGAAAAAAAACATACATATGTGCATACAAACACAAGCATTTATATTAGCAGTGCAAAATATAGAAATTTCTGCTGTTCATCAGTGCAGAGAGCTGAAAAGGATGGAAATGGCCCCTTAGAGATACTTCAAACAATGAAACAAGAGCTGAGGTGCTAAAGGTTTCAAAAAAGACCAAACAATTTCAAGTGTTCTTTAGCATCCTTCACAGACATGTCTTCCCTGCTCATTACATAGAGAAAACTGAGGAAATGATGGGAAGAGGAGCTGTACTTGGTCTAGTTAACTATGCAGACAACTAGAAACTAGCAGGTATGTGTCACAGCATGTGCTGATCCTGACCTCTCACTGCCACAGCTCCTCTTTGCCCATCACTTTATTGTGGAAACAACAGCAGAAGAAAAAAGTTTGAAGTAAGGTGGAGGCTTTGCATCCCTTGGTATCTCACTTGATTTAGAATCAGGGTAGAGTAAAAATTCAAGAAGCAATCTGAGAAATAAATGCATAGCTCTTCTGTGCATAGCTACTGAAATTATATCATGTGAAGGAAGTTTGGCAAGGTACTTAGAGAAAACAGTTTCTCTCATCAGTTCCAAATGGATAGACATCCACAAGTAAATATCATCACTAGTGACTGTGACAGTAAAGAGACAAAAACATGAAGAGCAAACAAACATGAACACTGATTTACTTAGCTCAGGATATGGCAGCTTATAAGTCACATTTCAATATCTGTTAAATGTTCTGTTAAATTACACCACGCAGATGACCAGTACCTTAACACCCCTTACCATCCATATACAATTAAAAGAGGAAGACGTTCCTTTTCAAGGAAATGTGCTTATACACTTTTCTATTTGAACTTCAAGTTCCTCAGCTCCAAGGCCTGACAGCAACAGCAATGTAAAAAACTGTCAGGATGCCACACTCACACCCTGCTGTGGCAGCAGCACAATCCAGTGATCATACTGACCACTAGTGAGAATGGAGAAACAAGCGCTCCTGAAACACGTGGCCATTCTCAAGAATACTGCGTAGAACTCAAATGCAATTATAACATATGCAAAGCAAGGTGTAAAAAAATGCCAAATCATAGAATCATAGAATCCTTAGAGTTGGAAAGGACCTCTGAAGGCCATCTAGTCCAACTCCCCTGCAATAAACAGGGACAGTACAGCCAGATCAGGTTGCCCAGTGCCTTATTCAGCCTCTCCTTGAAAGTCTCCAGGAACAGAGCATCAACCACATCACTGGGCCACCTGTTCCAGAGCCTCACCACCCTCACTGAAAAAGATTTTTTCCTTGTATCTAACCTAAATCTACCCTCTTTGAGCTTGAAACCATTTCCCCTTTTTCTGTCACCATAGACTCTGCTAAAGAGGCTATCCCCTTCTTTCCTGTAGCTTCCGTCTAGATACTGAAAGGCCACTATCGGGTCACCTCACAGCCTTCTCTTCTCCAGGCTGAACAGCCCCAGCTTTCAGCCTGTCCTTATAGGAGAGGTGTTCCATTCCCTGGATCATTTTTGCGGCCCTTCTCTGGATGTGCTCCAACAGATCTATGTCTCTCTTGTGCTGAGGAGTCCAAGGTCTTAGCTCCAAGACTGCCAAAGACAGTTCCATTTAATCCCAGTATAAGCCCTAAGGAGCTACCATCTGTTTAGAAAAATAAATATGGAAACAAAAAGAGTATGTGGCAGAAGCATTTTAGAATTCAGTTCCAGCTATCTATCAAGGCAGTGCAAAGTCTTGGATGAAATGTTTTAATAATGTAACACCAAAAAACGCATAAATACCCACAAGTTCCCATATATTCTCCTCAATACCAGCTTCAAGTCAGGAGATCCATGGTGTAGGGCTCCCGGCAAAGATAATAATTTTTTAATTCACTGTAGTGAATGGACAACACATCTGGTAAGAATTCAGCAACTTTCATCAGCAAATAACCTAAACAGGAAATAACACAGAGCCCCTAAAAATCCTCTAAGTCATCCATTTATGTGAACTTAAAATTGAGGAATGTTTTTTTTCCATATTAAGAGAATAACACCATCTCAAAAACAAACAAACAAAAAGTTGTATGGAAACAGGTAACCTGCAAAGAGAAATTCTCATACAAACTGACAAACAGAGCAGCACTCTTAGACATAAAAATGCCCAACCAGGGGGCATAAATCTGAATTTTAACAACTATGAACAAGTGCAACAGGAGATACATGCTGGATGATCTTTTGTAATCTATCATGTGCTGTACGTGAAGCAAGATGCATGTTTATACTCTTATGCAGATACCATCCTGCAAGCACGTTATGAACAACTTTTAAATGCTTGTACTAAACCATATGAGGACACGGAAAACAATTAAATGAGAAATGTATTTCACCTTTAACAACAATGCACAAAAGTCTTAAACATCTCAAATCTTTGGCATCAGGAAAAGGAATTCAATAAACTTTGATATGATTACCCCAGCTTTCCAACTACAATGTTAAAAAGTCTCCTTTCTAATCCAAAGTTTTGGCTTAAGTTTTCAGTGTTTTGTTGTTGCTTTCTTCCTTTCGAGCTTGTTAATTCCTGTGTGTCTCTTCATTCTACCTTAAAAAACATTATTTAAAATATGCTTCGTTACCTTCTGTTGAAGATCTTTTATTGAAACTTTCTTAGAAATTGGCATTGCCATTCATCTGGAAATATCTTGCCCTTTTATTGTGTAAATTCAGTTTTATCCAACATATTACTGGTTAAACACAGAAATACCAAGGGTAATTTTTCCTCTTCAACTTATCGGGAATCATAGAATATCTTTAGTTGGAAGGGACCCAATAAGGATCATTGCTGCCTTGTTTCAGGTGCAGAACGCAGCACTTGATCTTTTTAAACATCATACAGTCGGTGACGGCTCAACTCCCCAGTTTGTCAAGATGTCTCTTCAAGACCTCTCTACCTGTAAGGAAGTCAATGGCTCCTCCTAATTTATTATCATCTTCCAGACTTTAGACTAGTCTAAAGCACAGTGAGGAACATTCAACACTGTTCAATTCCAAGTACCAGTTCATTTTCAGCTATCCCAATCTGAACCTTATTTTTTGCTTTACTTGGGTATGTTCTGGGCACAAGAACAATCGTTGTCCTAAGCAGCTGGCAGTAGTTCAGTTCTGCATATTTTCAATATTCACATAATAGAAAATATCCATTCAATACTACAATGTTATGCAAAATTAAATGTAGTTATATCCTTGGGAAAAAAAAAACAAAAAACACTCGAATGCATGCACAAGTCAACCTAGGCATATGAACAGTTCCATAAGGCAACAGTAATTTCAGTTTCTAGTACTTTTCTTAACATACACATTCAGAAGTACTGTGCTTATATTCTCATTAAATATATGCATGTGAGCTGAGAGAAATGTTTAACACCTGCATTCATTACTTTTTACAGAACAAGAGTAAGTTTTTCCCCTGCTTAGTGTCCACAAGAAGGAAAAATGAGCAAGTCTAAAGCAGGCAAAGAATTACATTGAGTTGGGGGTATGGAAGGTGCTCTCCTTGGGTAACGTTTCAGGAGAAGTCTGAAGTGTTTATTAGCAAGAGAGTTTGTAATTAATTATCTGACTTGGCAACAGTATGTTTACCTCAAGGAGACATTTTAGCTAAGTAAATTGTTAGGATGCAGGAGAGTATGTTATGCATATTACTGGCAGTTCTCATATTAGCAAAATGGCATTAATGCTCATCAACACTACACAAGAATCAGTCACAGGTTTTACGAACAGCTTTGCTCCCCATTTAGCAGTGTGGTCCCACCTGCAAGTGTTTGAAACATTCCTGTGACACAAGGTGACCACAGACATCAGTGAAATACAAGCTGATATTCCTCCTCAAGCTTTCTGGGTTAATGAAGAGCTAGTATTTTGCTGTGCTTGAGCATTTTGCATTTTGTACCCCACCTCACTTTTCCCACAGTTTTCACATTTGGCCAAAGAACGCTTCAGTAGCATTCAAATGGCCTGAAAAGCCTCAGTACAAATTCAACATCTGTGAGATTTTAACAAGTACTCAATGTATAACTACAGAGTATAATTTTCTGAATATAATTCATGCCCTTTTCTAGGTGCAGGATGCTTAGCTACCACAACAGACAAACAAAGAAATGAGATCTCCCTGCCAAATTTCCGACATTCATTATAAAACAAGAATGCTAAACCCTTCCAGAAAAATTCCCAGTTGTTTTTTATTTGCAACAGTAGTAAAACAATACTTTTTTCAGACTCATCTTCGGAAAAAGCATTCTTAAATATAATCCAGAATTGTTGTCAAGACCAGAAACTAATGTAAAAATTTTAGTTAGAAAGACTGACAGCGTTCTAAGCAACTGGGATTAGAATCTTAAAATGACATATTCCTGATGTTACTTAACATCAGGAAATTAAGTAACATCAGGAATACGTCATTGGCTTTAACAAAGATACTATGTTTTTATTAGACAGAATATGATGGAGCAATTATACACATACTTCCTAATTTACTGAAATTAGAATGGAACACATTTACTGGATGCCTCCCACTTCAATTTCTCGCATCTCGTAACCTTTACACACACTCACTGTGTTTCTTATGGATAAGTAACCACAAAATTTTTTCTCACTTAAACTTTGAAAAAACTAATGCGTCACAAATCAATTAAAAACAGTTTCATTCAATATCACTTGTCTTAAAAAGAAAAAAACCTTTGTGTGGCATACACCTGGTAAAAAGTAAGCAGGTTTTATCTCCACAATATACAGAAAAATCATACCTTAAAGATACTACGACTTTTAAGCATTTTTATAGTTCTCCATAATGTGATGTAAACTGAATGTTTTGCAGTGCACAAAGACAAAAAAAGCAATATATTTACTTTTTGTTCTCTTGCATGTAAACTTGAAGAAGAGCTCTGTTTCTCTGAATCACTGCTGCCACATCAGTCAATACTGCCTTGCTTATTCACACAAGTTGTCAGCACAGCTGGATAACTGCTCCACCTACATCATGTTCTTTTGTTCTAAGTGACACCCAGCACTTGTAAAATAGTAGTATACTTACCTGTCTTTCCCTTTTTGCTAATTCTTCAAGGGTTGTTTTAAGCACCTTCATTTCACTGGAAACCACTTCTAACATATTTTTGGCTCTTTCTTTTTCTTCAGTAGCTTTCCGTTCCTTTAAATTAAGTTCTGATTTGACAGAGTTTAGTTGTTTCTCAGCTTTTTCCTTCATTCTTTCCAATTTGCCTTGAGACTTATTGAGTTCTTCTATTCTTCTATTCTGCTCCAGAGTCTGGATCTGCAATAAGCAATTTGTGAAATAATGTTAAATTTGTCACACATTTTGTCTAATATGAGCAAATAAGGATAGTTGAGATCAGTAGTAGGCGCTTCAATACATATTCTTCAGGAAATTACATGCATGTGTGGACAGAGAAGTTATTATAGCAGACTGGCCAGTGTCAACTCAGCAGAAAAACTGTTATTCAAAAACAGCTAATTCTCTGCAGGTTTTGCAGAAAGATGTATCTGCATAGAAAAAAACTCCAAAGTGAGACTTCGCTGTCTGTTAGTCACTGGGAAAATAATAATAAGAGTTGCCAGATTTTTCAGCTGGTGAAAATCCTTCAGTTGAAAGTCATCTGTTTTAATCCACAAGCCATACAACATAGTTGTATAAAATAAACCTTCCATACTTCCAGTGGTGAGAAGCAACCACAAACTACTTGTTTCCACCTGTTGTAAGGTAATAAAACACAGGAATAATGAAAATTTATCATCTTGCCTGTTCTACACTAAAAAAAAATAGACTCCCCACACTTACAGGAAGAGATTTGTTGTAAGCAGTGTGTGGGAAATATAGGATTACATAAATGCTGATGGGAAAGAAAGGAATGCACATATCATAATTTTCTTACACTAACCTGAACATTTACATGTTGCTTTTCAGTTGTTATTTAATGTATCAAGACAAATTGCTAAATACATTGTAATATTGTATTTACTTTTCTACATGGATTTGAGCAGTTCTCCATTAATGCACTTATTGTAAATGAACTCCAGCTGTATCCAGTTGGAACATAAACATGGGCAGAAGCACAAATGTAATGTTTTGACTCACCTTAAGTTCATTGGTTTCGGACAGCTTGGCTTTGAGATCAGTATTTGTTTCCCTTGCCAGATCAAGCTGCTTCTGTAATCTCTCTATCACCTTTTGCAACTTTCTGACAGTGAGATTGGCCTCATCCCTCTCCATAGCTAGTGACGTCCTTACTTGTTTCTCTTCTTCCAGCTGGTTTATTTTCTGCCTCAGAAGTTTCATGTGCAACTCCTTGCTTTCAAGTTTTTCTTTCTGAGTCTTCAACTAGTTTTATGAACACAAGGAAATTTATGCGCATGAGAGAAAGCAAATTGTATTACATAGGTGGTTTTGTAAATTCAATCCCCTTGCAGCACGCTTAAGCTGAACTCCTAATCCTCTCTCCAAAACTCCGTAAAGCAGTACATATGTACATTAACGTGGTACCCTTTATACTATCAGTTCTTTGTGCTTCTCCATCCCTAAGCTTGAGCACTACCTTTTAAAATGTATTTATGTGCAGACTGCATGCTATTTGAACACAAAGACTTGTGCATAGTTTAGAATATCGGAGATTGTCCCAGATATAAAGAACTTGTCAAATGCAATATGCAACAGACTTTCCTTAGGTGATTTCACTGCAGTAGTTTAAGATATTTCCATGTTTAACCAGTTTATTAAGGCTAGCGCGCAAGGAGAGTCATCACACAGAAATAAGAATGCACTCATCCACTACTCCAATACAAAGTTCAGCAGCTTAGTTTTGTAATTTTGGTGCTCGGGAAGTGACTTATTTTCAGCTTACCAAACTGAATTGCCAGGCTGTACCCTGAGAAATGTTAAAGTTAACTCAGAGAGGTAGTTGTTTCCAGAAAAAAAAAAAAAAAAAAAAAAAAAAGGGGTTTTAAAATTTAAAAGACCTCATTCTAAGTTTCAAACTACTATGATAAGCCTAACATCAGAAGATTTCATTCCGTCACAACAGGGTGACTGACTGGGGTCTAATTAAATCTGCACAGATTATCAAGGCTCCAAGACGACCACAGTTCTGCAGTTCTTTGTACAAACAATGTTCTACTTGCTGCTGGAGAAGTTTGCATAACACTCCCTCCTTCCCACCAGATCCTTTTAGATTTAAATATCAACATCTTCCCATTAGATATTTTTAATTTTAAACATCAACAGTAGTTGTTTATAGAAGTATATTGTAATCATGTATTAAAAATTATATAAATAGGTATAATATTATATGATTGTTTTAAGAAGCTGAGAAAAGCAGTCTCATATATTTAACTAACAGCACTTTTAGTTGCTTCGATATGCAACTCGTTTGCATAGTTTGTAAATATTTATCTTCTCTTTATGTAATGTAATGGACATTCTTAATATTCCCTGTACATTTGTGAAGCTTCAGTCCTTTGCCTCTAGCAAGCCACCACTCAAACATAGTCATAACAGTGTCTTGCCTTGGAAATAAAAAGTAATAGTATTTTTTGCTTACCTTCCTTCTTAGGCTAAATGTTATACTCTTGTTTTCAATCACTGCATCACCTTCCAGTTTGACTAACTGCTCTACCCGAGCCAGAATCGCATTCACATTCATATCAAATCCAACCTCTGCTGCTATGCTATCCAGCTTCATCTTTTCATTAAGTTGTTCCAGAAATTTCATATACTAAGAGATGTGGAAAAGTGGGGAAAAGAATAACAAAATTTCATTAAAATTCCTGATGAATAATTTAGAAACAATTCCCCCTACTCAAATCCAACTATACAAGGCCAACAGACTCACATCCAAAGTCCTAAGAGGATATATTTTTAACATGTATGCCCCAGAAAACTTCAAATTCTTTACTTGTCCTTTCCTAGGCAACATTTTTGTTCATAAATTCTTAGACCTATTGTATTTATTTTCTCATCAGACTAGATTGGCTTTTGGCTCCTCTGCAGCAAGAGAAGCACTAGGTGTGTGTGTTTGCTTTTTACCTCCTGCCTATGACCTTGTGCTGGCAGGGAGAAGGAAGAAGAGGCAGCTGCATCCCACTTAGTGGCAGCTCTCCTCACTAAGAACTGTACTTGCCTTTGTTTTCTCTTACTTCTGTTGCAGATCATATCCATTGTAAATAAATAACGGGTTAAAAAAAAAAAAAAAAAACAGTTAAGCAGTTTCATAATTATTGCTTGAGCTGAAGATGATAAAACATAGCAAGAATCAGTTTTTTTTTCCCCATATGATGTTTCTGGCTCAAAAAGTTTAAAAAGAAAAACAGCAGAAGGCGGCAGTGAAGCTTATTATCAACAAGGGAGAAAAATCTTTCTATTGCAGTAAAATCCAGAGAGGAATTGAGAATCTACTGCCACATGTTCTTCACAGAGGAAACAGAAGGGAAAGAACACCTCCATTCTCTAGTTCACTTTTAAGATGGTGAATGCTTCATACAGAAAAGTTATTGTATCATTGACCAATACAAAGCAGCATAAAACTGTTGACTTTTGGCAAATTCAACTCACTTAGCATTGATCTTTGCCTGGTAATAAGCTAAAATCAGCCATGCACTTTGTCTTCCTTAGCTGTACTGGGTTGCTGGTTTCAGATCTCATTTTTCAAATTCTCAGTACGCCAATGCGTTTCAAGCTAACAGTGTTTTCATACAATTAATAAACCAATGGTTAAGGATCAAGGATTGCAGACTGTTAGGATTTTGTTAGACTGTGGACCAGATGATATGTTACAGAAACATGAAAAAGCTTTGAAATCAAAGAAGTCTGGAAAGACTTCTGATATATCTAGAGACTTTCTTTTAATCTTTTTTTTCTCCTCCATGTAAAGTCGATTTTGAACTCAGCTTATCCACCTTTTCCAATTACAATGGTCAGTTAAAGAAAATAGATTATGACTTGCTACACAAAGCCTTACTTTGCTAATTCACACTACCTGCACTGCTGAGTAATACCCAAGCGATCGATGCAATAGTTAGATGCATCATCTCAGACTTTACTAATTTTTATGCAAAATAAAATAATGCGTGTACCAACTTTTTCTTTCTCAAGCTTCAAACCATCTTGTATCATATCTATAGACAGCAGCTCCTCTTCCATGTGTTTCAGCTGATCTTGGAAAGCCTCAGATTGTTTTTCAGCTTTTCTGTTTCTCTCCAGAGCTTCTTGGTATGATCTGGTCTGATTTTCCAATGTTTCAGTCAGTTTAGCTATTTGGGTTTCGAGTTGAGATACCGTCTAGGGAGCAAGTAAGTCAACAAAACATACAGTATTATGTAGGTTTAGAAAGATGCATAAGATCTACCCTCAAATTATTAAAAAAGGGTGAAATAATTCTAAAAAAGAAAACTGTAAAACATACAAATTAAAAAAATAAGTGTAAACTCTGCTGTATCCACCAAGAGCATATGGCAAAACTGGTGATGTAAGATACCCAAAATTAAACAGCAAAACAATATTTAAGATGAGTCAAACCAAATTAAAGGAGCTTAGATGCAACCTATCTAAAAATGTTAGCAAACCAGCAATACCTTGTAGCACCAAAAAGTCATGAGTTATGAAGCAACTGAATGGTAAAAACATGTACAAGCAATTTAGCAAACACATGCAGTGTATAGGTGAGAATGTAGGCATGGATAACTAAATCTCAGGAGTGCTTCCCAGCTGTTAACGTGTTTTTAAGTAGAAGAGTTTGCTAAAAATAAGATTTCTGTAATCTAGCCAAAACCCAAGGCTAGAAGCATGCAACCTTACAACAAGAAACTAAATCGAGCCTCCTGAAAACACAAGTACTACGTTAACTCTGCAGAACTTACTTAAAACATAGTGACTTAATTTTAAACTACTCATAAATTAATACTTGAAAGCATCCAATTACAATACTGCCAAATAATAAAAGGCTCAATTCCATCCAAAAAGTTGCTTGCTTCCCTCTTTCCATCTCTCCTTCTCCTACTGTCACATAATCCTCTGCTTACATAAATTATTACACTGTATTTGTAACTCAGTGTTCAGGTACTCTACTCATCTCTTCATTTTAAACTCCTCTTTGCCTCACACTGATAAAATGAATAACATGCACACAATACTCCCATTAATTTTAATGGCACAGAGAGGCTTCCAACTTAGATCACAATTCAATACAGACAATAGTTTACATCCTAACGACCTAAGAAACAAGTGAGAAATTACTGCTGCTTGTGCAGCAGTAGAAAATACTAAACTTCAGTAAACTCTAAACTGCAATAAAACTGCCAGAACGGTTATACACATTTCACACTTTTCTGCACTGTATATCACCCAGCAGAAGAAACAGTTTTCAGTAGCTTGTGTGTCCACCTGTGGGCATGGGATCCCTTCCCAGGTTGCAGAGGGGCTGCGCACACAGCCTGGCCACATGGGTCCTGCAGGTCCCAAGAGACCACAGAAACGGAGACCAAAATCAACACTGTTAGCTTATCTGCAAGAGCATCGGGGAGTAACCTTCATCCCTGACACAGGAACAATCGACAGTTCAGGGATTTACTAAAACAGAGGTGCATCCTGTGCCTGTATTCAGTTAATTAGGATACATTTTTTGTTCCTGTAGTTCCGATCTCCATAACGGCACAGAGCTGCATCAGAGGAGGGTCAGGCTGGGTGTTAGGAGAAGGTTCTTCACCAAAGGGCAGTAGGCACGAAACAGGCTGCCCAGGGCAGTGGGCATGACCCCAAGCTGACAGAGTTCAAGAAGCAGTTGGACAGTGCACTCAGACATAGGGTTTGAATTTTGGGTGGTGCAGCACAGAGCCAGGAGCTGGTCCCTTCCAACTCAGGATATTTTATAATCCTGTGATCCTAACCTCCTGTGCCCATCATTTGCACACCAGGCACATTTCCTGCTTCTTTTCCTGATATAACTACCAGATGATTTTAGAAAGGTGCCTTTTGTTTCTTGAGTTACAAGAAATTCAAGATTTCCAGAGGCATCTATTACCCTGGGGATAGCTGGGCTCATTCCCACTGGAATTAAATAGAAAGTATGTGAACTGTTCTGGTTTGGTAAGATGTTATCTTAAACTTCCTCTGTTTTATATGCTCACATATGCTTAGTGTTTGGGTTTTTTTGTTTGTTTGTTTTTGTTTTTTTAATACTCTTATCAACTGAAAGTCATTAGAGCTGGCAGAGCTCTCATCACTGTACTCATAGCTGGTAACTCTATTCTGCACTGCACTCACCATCCCAAGCTGAGCTCATCTTGTCCTGCATGGAAGCCTCCAGACACAATCATGCTCTTTCCCTGCATTTTTTAAAAGCCCTTTTTAAAAATAATTAAATCATCATAACTTCATATGCTGCACAGAATGCAGCAGCCATGGATATATACCACGGCATAATTATGTTTTAAATTCTCTTAACTTTTTTTTCCCCTAATACTTTCTCACATTCCATTTGGCTAGGGTTTTTTGGTCAGCTCAAAGCCACTATGTACATTACTCTGTGTTTATGAATATATAATTTATTTCCCACACATTCTTTTGTTTGGAACAATGAAAGAAGCACATGCAGTGTCCGTCTTCCTCAAAATGTTATGAAGATGGGACTGTAAATTGCAATGCTCACAAACATTCTTGCTTATAGCAAAACAATCTTGATTCCACACTATAGGAATATTGTGTGAACAAAAGAAAAGCAGGTAAATCCTAAAATTAAATATGCATTTATGAGACTGTCATGACAAATCATTGTTTATGAGAACAACAGGAAAATGTAATGAGCTCAGTAATACAGCCTAATTAATTTCAGTAGTTACGAGTCGTCTGTTATACCAAGAAGCAAAAACTGATATAAATAATACAGTCTACAAACAGGTCAGCCATTTCTATCTCAGGTCAGATAAGTGAGCAGTCAAGAGAAATAATTTGAGCCATATGAATTTAATTTGCTGCAACAAATTTGCAAAGAACCTGAACTCACAGACCTCATAGCAGGGCTGAGTTCTGTGTGAATCGATGACATTTGCTTGCCATGGATGTTAGCTCCCTATGAACCCTTCTGGTACATCATAAATAATAAGTGACAAAAAAAACCTGAGAGATGTCCAAACATTCAGACAATGTACATTTTGTTATAACTGCTGTCATAGCGATTCAAAGTAGTATCTTAGTCCTGCAACAGAATATCTATCACTGGACGTTGTTACAATATGTGCTGGGATTCTTTTTTTTTTTTTCCAATAAGATTACTTTTTTTTTTTTTTTCAGTTAATATTAAGGCTAACAGCTACTATATAGGCTACGAAGATCTCAGAAGCCCTTCATATGCCTAAATCACCACAATTTGAGACAATCTTCAAGAGCATTTCAGATTTCACAGAAAACCTTACCGCAGGTACAGTGAATAAATTTCTCACTGGCATCCTAAAGCTCTAACTTTTCACAGCTCACACTTTGACCAGTGTGCTTACAGAGGTAAGTCAGACATAGCAGGTGCAAGGATGAACATTTTGCTGGTGGCAGCCCTGACTGGATGATCCTGTACACCAGATTCCCAGAGGAGAAGCAGTAATGATTTAAAAATGGAAAAACAAACGCTTCTTAGGGTAGGCATCAAAGGGCTCAAACTCGAAAATGTTTTTTCTCCCTCCCATATTTTTGCAGTGTCTGTTCCTGATCCTACTCATCTAGTTTGCAAGTGCAAGTTGCTTATAAATACATCCTGACAGAGGATGAAAAATTTAATTCCAATACTTCTTCTCTTTTGTAAGAGTTGATTCATCAGCACATTTTTTACTTTCCAGCATCAAGATACTTAGCTGCTAGACATATCTACCTGTCCTGCTGTTACTTCTGGGTTGTAATCACAATGGGGCTTGTAATTGTCATCTTGAAATGACCTATCTTGAGCAGCAGCAACACTACAGACCAATTTAAACTACCAATAAATTTAATGACTCCCATTAAGAACAGAATGATTCAATTGGACCTTCAGAGATCATTACTCCAACTGTCTGACCACTTCATGGCTGACAAAAAAGTCAAAGCATATTATTGAGGACATTGTCCCAATGCCTCTTGAACACCGACAGACATGGAGCATCAACCGTCTCTCTAGAAATCCTGTTCCAGTGTTTGATCATCTTCATGGTGAAGAAGTTTTCTCTAATGTCCAGTCTGAACCTCTCCTGGTGCAGCTTTGTCCTCTTCCCATGGGTCCTATCATTGATTGCCAGGGAGAAGAGACTAGCACCTTCCTTCCACCTTCCATTCCTCAAGAACTTGCAGAGAGTAATGAGGTCACCCATTGGCCTCCTTTTCACCAGACAACTCAAGTGTCCTTCCTTAGCCTTTCCTTACAGGACATGCCTTCTAGCCCTGTTACCAGCTTTGTTGCTCTCCTTCAGATGCTTTCAAGGACCTTAACATTCCTTTTATTTGTGTAACCCAAAACTGCATCCAGTATTCAAGGTAAGGCTGCGCTAGATAGAGTGGAAGAACCACCTCTTTTGATTGTGCAGCCATCCCAAAATGTAGTTTGCCCTCTTGGCTGCCAGACCACTTTCCTGGCTCATGCTGAACCTGCTGTCATCAGCATCCCCAGGTCTCTTTCTGATGAGATGTTCTCCAGCCACTCACCTCCCAGACTGTATCTGTGCCCACCATTACTCCATTCCAGGTACAGAACCTGGCATTTTCCTTTGTTAAATTTCATGCTGTCACTAATTTCTCAGTGCACCAATGCATCTAGATCCTACTCTGTAAGGTCTCTTGTCCTTCTAAAGAGTCACCAGCACCTCTAAATTGACATATTATCAGCAAACTGGCTAAGGATAGACTCCATTCCTGCCTCCACATCACTGATAAAAATATTGAATGGAAGCAACCCCAGTGTTGAACCCTGGGCAACACTGCTAGTGGCCAGGCACAAGTAGCCCCAATCACTACAACCCTTTGAACTCTACTGTTGAGCCAGTTCATTACCCGGTGTAGCAAGAACCTTATCATAGAAGGACAAATTAATCAAATTACTAATGCAGGATTTCCCTCTATGAATCCATGCAGACTATGTCCAATAATGTCCTTGTTCTTCAACTGCCTTTCAACAGTACCCAGGACAATCTTTTGCCATAAATTTTCCATGGACTGAGGACTGCAGTCTCTTGCATCTTCTCTCACGTTGTTTTTGTAAATGGGTATAATGTTGGCTAGCTTTTACTTCAAGTTGGATAGTTTACTGAAAGATCTATGAGAAATTCTATCCGAAGACAATCCTTTTCTTGATCAACCAATTGTAAAGCATACATACATAATATTCTTATGTTAGGATATAAGTTCTGCAAAGAAATTCACCTAGAGATTAAGTGAGAAGGTCAAGACCAACAGGCATATTCTTTACAAGTGGAGTGTTAAAAAAATGTTAAGTTCTGATTTGTAGAAAGAAAAGACATTCACTATAAAACAACTTTTTCAATTATTCAAACTATGTTCTACTAGAAATGTATTGATATCTTTTTTGCTAACGTAAGAAACCATGACATCAGTAGGAGATGCCAGAATCTCAAAATCTGGCAAGGACACAGAAGCTGTTTTTCCAGTGACTCAGTGAAAACAGCATTTGATGTAGTGTGTGACTCTTAATAATCGACCTCCTTGAAAATATTGTGCTGACAACATTAATATATTCCTATAAAATGAAGTTCAAAACTTGAGTACACTATATGACCAGCAGTCAGGACAGGATATTGACATTTGTCAGACTGCATTCTGGCTTGCCTCCCCACCAAGTTCTCACTTCTGTTTATGACCTTCTTTTGTAAACTCCTCCAGCCAAAGCATTAGAGTATCCAACTGACCTGCTATTACCTTTTTTCTAGGATGGTAACCAGTTATAGGTAACCTATAACTGGTTACCATCCTAGGTTCATCAATGCTTCACTGCAAATATAAAAATACTTCTTTCTAGTATAGCAGACTTTGAAGATTGGAGGGACAGAAGTTGCCTGGAGCAACTCACTGGTTATGCTCACCTTGAGAAACAAGTCAGTCCTCGAAGTCACTATTCTAGCAGCCAATCTGTACTTGCTCACATGTTCAACTAAATCATAGTGACCATGCAGCCACTTCTGATGTCTGCAAACTGGCACTAAAACCAAGCCTGGAGTGAAAGATCATTCCTTGCCTTTTCCTGCTAACACACTTACTGCTTCTTTAATTTCTGACCTCTTCCTACTTAATAAAAAATAAATGCTTTTGGCTTTGTATCTCAAATCAACAGTCAACAAAATCAAAAGTTTCTGTAATTTCAAAACCTAAGCAGAAGGGAACAACACTCAGATAAATCTGAGTGATTTTACTGAAAAATGAAAAGACAGCCAAGGAAAATAAATATACACTCTGGGGCAGTGCAGTAGTGCTGACTTACTCTCTCTTCACTCTCCTCTTTGCAGTTTATTTCTTGGACTCTCTTCAAAATGTCCTTCTCAGAGGGTATAACTGTTAGCGAGTCGCTACTGAGAAGGGTAGCGATTTGCTGTCTGAAAGCCTCTAAAGAGCTTTGAGCAGTCCTGGCTTCTTCTTTGCTGCTCTTCAAAGTTCCATCCAGCTCACTGAAAGATTTCTTCAGACTATGAAGTTCTTGCTTCGAGGCTTCCCAGGCTTTCTGATTAGCCCTGAACTTATCTTGGAGGTTTCTGATGTCCATTTCCAAACTCTGTCTTGCTATTTTAGCACTGTCAAGATCCTAAAATACAAGAAAGATCAAAATGAAATTTTAAAATGCCATAGAATCCCTCCTCCACACACACAAAGCAGGGGGTATATCGGAAGTGGATACTGCAGTTAGGGAAAAATCAGATCCATGTTGCTCAGAAGGGCCCAACAACATAAAAGTTTCACAGGAAAAATCCCACTGAAATTAATGGAACCCAAAGCATGCTGTAATCAGTCTACAGATCAACCTGCAAGAACTAGTACATTAAAAAGAAACTGTGCCTAAAAAAAAAA